>JAWNZC010000469.1:0-20000 GCA_035771165.1 Paragorgia papillata | reverse complement strand
TCCTACCCAAGCAAAAGTGCCGGAAGCGGGATTAGTGAAGGTGTGATATATCGCATTTAAGGGTTTGAGTAAAAACGTTTTACCACAATTCGCCGGACCGATAAGCATAATGTTGCGATATTTCCCCCGTCCTTTTTCCAATAGGGTGTATATAGCAACAGCAAAATCTCGAACTTGCATGCCATTCGTTACCAGGACTTCCTCAGCGCAACGTAACCAACGACCTTCACAGCTCTCAACGCATTCACCTTGGGCAGCTTCTGTAAGCAATTCGATGCGTGTCTTCTTGGTTCTTTCTAATTTTGCCTGAGCATTAAACATGTCCCACGTAGTGTTAATTATTTGCACAATAACTTTTGGTTGTCGGTTCATTATAAACTCTGCAAGGTCAGATTTCCCCTCATGTTTCTGCTGCTGGGCTAAAGCAAGCAATTCTGTACGAGTCTTTATGGACTTGGATTGAATAATTTCCGATACTTGCAAAGATGTGAGCCTCTTTTTACGTTTTCTGGAGGTTTTGCTCATCGCATCATCGCCCTCGCTGTCAGATTCTTCTTTTCGCTGGCTTGTTGCGACACTCGCAGAATCTGTCTTCGGTGGTTCGCCATTCGTCAAATCAGGATGACCATCGCTTTGTAGGTATCCACGGTTGGACTTAGTGACATATTCCCATGCACTAAAATAGTTGTGATGTACGGATGAAAAATGTACCGAAATATCGAAGCGGTCTAGCAAGAATTTCTTAATTTTCAGCCATCTTTGCTTCTTTTCCAATTTTTATAGCAACGTGATAATGCTTGCCACCATCCTCGTGATCTTCCATGCAACAGCACCACTGTCGAAAATTATTCTCCTTGCTAAACGCAAGAACTAATGCTTCAGCAAATTCTTTTCTCGAAACCAAATTTTGTTAAGTCTGCTTGACTATACGTTACAAGATAAACCAATCTGTTATCTCGTGGGCGAATGCTGCCACTCGCCATTACAGTATGTGTTTAACTACATTAATTACTGGCAGTTGTTAACACATATTCCCATCAATTAATACGTCACTACAAACCGTGACATTAAATCCCAAAGATGAAACGAAAGTTTTAAATACCTAATGAACCATTTGTAATTATGAAAACAATAAAGTCGCGCATATAATTGAGTTGTCAATACATTGTGCTTGTGGTTTTTAATTTTTCAACGACAGAGACAATCCTGGACAAAACATCTGCGACACTTACACTTTTTTCATAAACTTTCGTAGTATCATCGCAAATTTAGAAAACCCTCCCCCATACCCCCACCAATCAATGTTGAGTGTACTAGCACAACAAGTTTAAAGCAATTGTGGTACACTCAACATTGTTTTTTGGGGGCGAGGGGGGCATTTCATGAAGAATTCTTGCAGTTGTAAAGTAAGTAACGTCAAAGAGGAACATTCTAATTGAGTGTCGCTAATGGTTTTGGCCAGGATTGTCTGCATATCGTTTAAAATAAATACATGTATATTTCTTGTTTTATACATCCCCTTTCCCAAAATTTGTCACAAGCGGATTGCTTGACTTGTAATTATGATCAAAATGACAATTATTGCCTAAAATCTCGCAATATCATATTCACGGTGTACCATAACGCACGATAAAAACTTGTGGTAATACCCCAAGTTAATTGAGGTAATAGAAAAAAATGAAATGGAGTTGAAAATATATGTAATGCTTAGAATTGACGTAATTTTTTTATAATATATATTGCAATCATTTCATATATTCCAACGGTGTACCATTTGGGACACCAAAGCATTACTAATTACATATTCTTAACTGTGTTCGGTGTACCAATGGTACACCGTTGATCGCGTGTATAATTACAACAACATAAGCCAATTTAACTGTTCGCTAATTGAAACAATACACGTATAATCAACGCCTAATTTTTCTAAGTGTTTGTATAACGTCAGCTAACACAAATATATATGGATAAAGGTATCAGTGATATATTTTCAACAAAATAATTCGTTCATAACTATTTTGTAAATTAACTTGTTATCTAAAATATATCACATGTGTAGAAGTTTTTGCACATATTATCGTTAAATGTGTTCATTGCACACTAAATAAGCAAAGCAACGAGGGCAAGGTTTCATTTGCCTCTGCCGATCCTCTGGTATTTGCTTGCTGAGGGTGAATACATTCCAACGAACGGACATCATTTCAGTCTCACGCTCATCAACTGCTCCACCTATGACGTAGGCCAATCTATTTTTGCTTGTTGCAAATACCGGTGTGTCAACATCTAATAAAATATCTTCGGCGAAGTGAGTTTTAGGTGCTGGAAAGTGTACAGGCTCGCCTTCAAGCAATAACAATAGGTCATGCCAAGGAATTATTTTCTCACTCCAGCGAAAATCGTTGAGAAATATGCATTCAACGTGTTGAACTCCTACCCAAGGCAAAAGTGCCGGAAGCGGGATTAGTGAAGGTGTGATATATCGCATTTAAGGGTTTGAGTAAAAACGTTTTACCACAATTCGCCGGACCGATAAGCATAATGTTGCGATATTTCCCCCGTCCTTTTTCCAATAGGGTGTATATAGCAACAGCAAAATCTCGAACTTGCATGCCATTCGTTTACCAGGACTTCCTCAGCGCAACGTAACCAACGACCTTCACAGCTCTCAACGCATTCACCTTGGGCAGCTTCTGTAAGCAATTCGATGCGTGTCTTCTTGGTTCTTTCTAATTTTGCCTGAGCATTAAACATGTCCCACGTAGTGTTAATTATTTGCACAATAACTTTTGGTTGTCGGTTCATTATAAACTCTGCAAGGTCAGATTTCCCCTCATGTTTCTGCTGCTGGGCTAAAGCAAGCAATTCTGTACGAGTCTTTATGGACTTGGATTGAATAATTTCCGATACTTGCAAAGATGTGAGCCTCTTTTTTTACGTTTTCTGGAGGTTTTGCTCATCGCATCATCGCCCTCGCTGTCAGATTCTTCTTTTCGCTGGCTTGTTGCGACACTCGCAGAATCTGTCTTCGGTGGTTCGCCATTCGTCAATCAGGATGACCATCGCTTTGTAGGTATCCACGGTTGGACTTAGTGACATATTCCCATGCACTAAAATAGTTGTGATGTACGGATGAAAAATGTACCGAAATATCGAAGCGGTCTAGCAAGAATTTCTTAATTTTCAGCCATCTTTGCTTCTTTTTCCAATTTTATAGCAACGTGATAATGCTTGCCACCATCCTCGTGATCTTCCATGCAACAGCACCACTGTCGAACATTATTCTCCTTGCTAAACGCAAGAACTAATGCTTCAGCAAATTCTTTTCTCGAACCAAATTTTGTTAAGTCTGCTTGACTATACGTTACAAGATAAACCAATCTGTTATCTCGTGGGCGAATGCTGCCACTCGCCATTCCAGTATGTGTTTAACTACATTAATTACTGGCAGTTGTTAACACATATTCCCATCAATTAATACGTCACTACAAACCGTGACATTAAATCCCAAAGATGAAACGAAAGTTTTAAAAACCTAATGAACCATTTGTAATTATGAAAACAATAAAGTCGCGCATATAATTGAGTTGTCAATACATTGTGCTGTGGTTTTTAATTTTTCAACGACAGAGACAATCCTGGACAAAACATCTGCGACACTTACACTTTTTTCATAAACTTTCGTAGTATCATCGCAAATTTAGAAAACCCTCCCCCATACCCCCACCAATCTATGTTGAGTGTACTAGCACAACAAGTTTAAAGCAATTGTGGTACACTCAACATTGTTTTTTGGGGGCGAGGGGGGCATTTCATGAAGAATTCTTGCAGTTGTATAGTAAGTAACGTCAAAGAGGAACATTCTAATTGAGTGTCGCTAATGGTTTTGGCCAGGATTGTCTGCATATCGTTTAAAATAAATACATGTATATTTCTTGTTTTATACATCCCCTTTCCCAAAATTTGTCACACGCGGATTGCTTGACTTGTAATTATGATCAAAATGACAATTATTGCCTAAAATCTCGCAATATCATATTCACGGTGTACCATAACGCACGATAAAAACTTGTGGTAATACCCAAGTTTATTGAGGTAATAGAAAAAATGGAAATGGAGTTGAAAATATATGTAATGCTTAGAATTGACGTAATTTTTTTTATAATATATATTGCAATCATTTCATATATTCCAACGGTGTACCATTTGGGACACCAAAGCATTACTAATTACAAATTCTTAACTGTGTTCGGTGTACCAATGGTACACCGTTGATCGCGTGTATAATTACAACAACATAAGCCAATTTAACTGTTCGCTAATTGAAACAATACTCGTATAATCAACGCCTTAATTTTCTAAGTGTTTTGTATAACGTCAGCTAACACAAATATATATGGATAAAGGTATCAGTGATATATTTTCAACAAAATAATTCGTTCATAACTATTTTGTATATTAACTTGTTATCTAAAATATATCACATGTGTAGAAGTTTTTGCACATATTATCGTTAAATGTGTTCATTGCACACTAAATAAGCAAAGCAACGAGGGCAAGGTTTCATTTGCCTCTGCCGATCCTCTGGTATTTGCTTGCTGAGGGTGAATACATTCCAACGAACGGAACATCATTTCAGTCTCACGCTCATCAACTGCTCCACCTATGACGTAGGCCAATCTATTTTTGCTTGTTGCAAATACCGGTGTGTCAACATCTAATAAAATATCTTCGGCGAAGTGAGTTTTAGGTGCTGGAAAGTGTACAGGCTCGCCTTCAAGCAATAACAATAGGTCATGCCAAGGAATTATTTTCTCACTCCAGCGAAAATCGTTGAGAAATATGCATTCAACGTGTTGAACTCCTACCCAAGCAAAAGTGCCGGAAGCGGGATTAGTGAAGGTGTGATATATCGCATTTAAGGGTTTGAGTAAAAACGTTTTACCACAATTCGCCGGACCGATAAGCATAATGTTGCGATATTTCCCCCGTCCTTTTTCCAATAGGGTGTATATAGCAACAGCAAAATCTCGAACTTGCATGCCATTCGTTACCAGGACTTCCTCAGCGCAACGTAACCAACGACCTTCACAGCTCTCAACGCATTCACCTTGGGCAGCTTCTGTAAGCAATTCGATGCGTGTCTTCTTGGTTCTTTCTAATTTTTGCCTGAGCATTAAACATGTCCCACGTAGTGTTTAATTATTTGCACAATAACTTTTGGTTGTCGGTTTCATTATAAACTCTGCAAGGTCAGATTTCCCCTCATGTTTCTGCTGCTGGGCTAAAGCAAGCAATTCTGTACGAGTCTTTATGGACTTGGATTGAATAATTTCCGATACTTGCAAAGATGTGAGCCTCTTTTTACGTTTTCTGGAGGTTGGGCTCATCGCATCATCGCCCTCGCTGTCAGATTCTTCTTTTCGCTGGCTTGTTGCGACACTCGCAGAATCTGTCTTCGGTGGTTCGCCATTCGTTCAAATCAGGATGACCATCGCTTTGTAGGTATCCACGGTTGGACTTAGTGACATATTCCCATGCACTAAAATAGTTGTGAGGTACGGATGAAAAATGTACCGAAAAATCGAAGCGGTCTAGCAAGAATTTCTTAATTTTTCAGCCATCTTTGCTTCTTTTCCAATTTTATAGCAACGTGATAATGCTTGCCACCATCCTCGTGATCTTCCATGCAACAGCACCACTGTCGAACATTATTCTCCTTGCTAAACGCAAGAACTAATGCTTCAGCAAATTCTTTTCTCGAACCAAATTTTGTTAAGTCTGCTTGACTATACGTTACAAGATAAACCAATCTGTTATCTCGTGGGCGAATGCTGCCACTCGCCATTACAGTATGTGTTTAACTACATTAATTACTGGCAGTTGTTAACACATATTCCCATCAATTAATACGTCACTACAAACCGTGACATTAAATCCCAAAGATGAAACGAAAGTTTTTAAATACCTAATGAACCATTTGTAATTATGAAAACAATAAAGTCGCGCATATAATTGAGTTGTCAATAACAATTGTGCTGTGGTTTTTAATTTTTCAACGACAGAGACAATCCTGGACAAAACATCTGCGACACTTACACTTTTTTCATAAACTTTCGTAGTATCATCGCAAATTTAGAAAACCCTCCCCCATACCCCCACCAATCAATGTTGAGTGTACTAGCACAACAAGTTTTAAAGCAATTGTGGTACACTCAGCATTGTTTTTTGGGGGCGAGGGGGCATTTCATGAAGAATTCATGCAGTTGTATAGTAAGTAACGTCAAAGAGGAACATTCTAATTGAGTGTCGCTAATGGTTTTGGCCAGGATTGTCTGCATATCGTTTAAAATAAATACATGTATATTTCTTGTTTTATACATCCCCTTTCCAAAAATTTGTCACAAGCGGATTGCTTGACTGTATTATGATCAAAATGACAATTATTGCCTAAAATCTCGCAATATCATATTCACGGTGTACCATAACGCACGATAAAAACTTGTGGTAATACCCCAAGTTATTGAGGTAATAGAAAAAAATGAAATGGAGTTGAAAATATATGTAATGCTTAGAATTGACGTAATTTTTTTATAATATATATTGCAATCATTTCATATATTCCAACGGTGTACCATTTGGGACACCAAAGCATTACTAATTACATATTCTTAACTGTGTTCGGTGTACCAATGGTACACCGTTGATCGCGTGTATAATTACAACAACATAAGCCAATTTAACTGTTCGCTAATTGAAACAATACACGTATAATCAACGCCTTAATTTTCTAAGTGTTTGTATAACGTCCAGCTAACACAAATATATATGGATAAAGGTATCAGTGATATATTTTCAACAAAATAATTCGTTTCATAACTATTTTGTATATTAACTTGTTATCTAAAATATATCACATGTGTAGAAGTTTTTGCACATATTATCGTTAAATGTGTTCATTGCACACTAAATAAGCAAAGCGACGAGGCCAAGGTTTCATTTGCCTCTGCCGATCCTCTGGTATTTGCTTGCTGAGGGTGAATACATTCCAACGAACGGACATCATTCATTTCAGTCTCACGCTCATCAACTGCTCCACCTCTGACGTAGGCCAATCTATTTTTGCTTGTTGCAAATAACGGTGTGTCAACATCTAATAAAATATCTTCGGCGAAGTGAGTTTTAGGTGCTGGAAAGTGTACAGTCTCGCCTTCAAGCAATAACAATAGGTCATGCCAAGGAATTATTTTCTCACTTCAGCGAAAATCGTTGAGAAATATGCATTCAGCGTGTTGAACTCCTACCCAAGCAAAAGTGCCGGAAGCGGGATTAGTGAAGGTGTGATATATCGCATTTAAGGGTTTGAGTAAAAACGTTTTACCACAATTCGCCGGACCGATAAGCATAATGTTGCGATATTTCCCCCGTCCTTTTTCCAATAGGGTGTATATAGCAACAGCAAAATCTCGAACTTGCATGCCATTCGTTACCAGGACTTTCCTCAGCGCAACGTAACCAACGACCTTCACAGCTCTCAAACGCATTCACCTTGGGCAGCTTCTGTAAGCAATTCGATGCGTGTCTTCTTGGTTCTTTCTAATTTTGCCTGAGCATTAAACATGTCCCACGTAGTGTTAATTATTTGCACAATAACTTTTGGTTGTCGGTTCATTATAAACTCTGCAAGGTCAGATTTCCCCTCATGTTTCTGCTGCAGGGCTAAAGCAAGCAATTCTGTACGAGTCTTTATGGACTTGGATTGAATAATTTCCGATACTTGCAAAAGATGTGAGCCTCTTTTTACGTTTTCTGGAGGTTTTGCTCATCGCATCATCGCCCTCGCTGTCAGATTCTTCTTTTCGCTGGCTTGTTGCGACACTCGCAGAATCTGTCTTCGGTGGTTTCGCCATTCGTCAAATCAGGATGACCATCGCTTTGTAGGTATCCACGGTTGGACTTAGTGACATATTCCCATGCACTAAAATAGTTGTGATGTACGGATGAAAAATGTACCGAAATATCGAAGCGGTCTAGCAAGAATTTCTTAATTTTCCACCATCTTTGCTTCTTTTCCCAATTTTTATAGCAAACGTGATAATGCTTGCCCACCATCCTCGGTGATCTTCCATGCAACAGCACCACTGTCCGATACATTATTCTACCTTGCTTAAAACGCAAGAACTAATGGCTTCAGCAAATTCTTTCTCGAAACCAAAATTTTGTTAAGGTCTGGCTTGAGCTATAACGTTACACAAGATAAACCAATCTGTTATCTCGTGGGCGAATGCTGGAGCCACTACGCCCTTACAGTATGGTGTTTTTAACTACATTAATTACTGGCAGTTGTTAACACATAGTACCCATCATATTAATACGTTCACTACACAAACCGTGACCATTAAATCCTCAAAGATGAAACTCGAAAGTTTTTAAATACCTAATGAACCATTTGTAATTATGAATAAACAATAAAGTTCGCTCGCATATAATTGAGTTGTCAATACATTGTGCTGTGAGTTTTTAATTTTTTCAACGACAGAGACAATCCCCTGGACAAAACATCTGCGACACTTACACTTTTTTCATAAAACTTTTCGTAGTATCAATCGCAAATTTAGAAAACCCTCCCCCATACCCCCCACCAATCTCAATGTTTGAAGTTGTTACATAGCACACACAAGTTTAAAGCCAATATTGTGGTACAACTTCAACATTGTTTTTTGGGGGCGAGGGGGGCATTTCATGATAGAATTCCTTGCAGGTTGTTATAGTAAGTAAACGTCAAAGAGGAAACATTCTAATTGAGGTGTCGCTTAATGGTTTTGTGGCCACAGGATTGTCTGCAATTATCGTTTAAAATAAATACATTGTATATTTCTTCGTTTATAATACATCACCCTTTCCCAAAAATTTTGTCCACAAGCGGATTGCTTGAACTTAGTAATTATGATCAAAATGAACAATTATTGCCTAAAAATCTCGCAATACTCATATTCACGGTGTACCATAACGCCACGATTAAAAACTGTGTGGTAATTACCCCCAGAGTTATTGAACCGGAGTAATAGAAAAAAAATGAAATGGAGTTGAAAATATTATGTAATGCTTAGAATTGGACGTGTAATTTTTTTTATAATATATTATTGCAATACATTTCATATATTCCAACGGTGTAACCATTTGGGACACCAAAGCATTACTATTTAACATATTCTTAACTGTGTGTCGGTGTACCAATGGTTTACACCGTTGATCGCGTGTATAATTTACAACAACAAAAGCCAATTTAACTGGTTCGCTAATTGAAACAATACACGATCATAATCAACCGCCTTAATTTTTCTAAGTGTTTGAGTAAATAACGTCAGCTAACACAAAATATTATATGGATAAAGGTATCAGTGATATATTTTCAACAAATTAATTCGTTTCATCAACTATTTTGTATATTATACTTGTTATCTAAAATATAATCACATGTGTAGAAGTTTTTTTGCACATATTATCGTTAATATGTGTTCATTGCACACTAAATATAAGCAAAGCTAACGAGGCACATGAGTTTCCATATTGCCATCTGCCGATCCTCTGGTATTTTTTTATTTGCTTGCTGAGGGTGAATACATTCCAACGAAACGGACATGCATTTTCAGTCTCACGCTCATCAACTGCTCCACCTATGACGTAGGGGTCCAATCTATTTTTGCTTGTTGGCAAATACCACCCGGTGTGTTCAACATCTAATAAAATATCTTCGGCGAAGTGAGTTTTAGGTGCTGGGAAAGTGTACAGGCTCGCCTTCAAGCAATAACAATAGGTCATGCCTAAGGAATTTATTTTCTCACTCCACCAAATTCCAGCGAAAATCGTATGAGAAATTAATGGCATTCAACGTGTTGAAACTCCTACCCAAGCAAAAGTGCCGGAAGCGGGGATTAGTGAAGGATGTGTGATATATTCGCATTTATGGGTGTTGTGAGTGTGTAAAAACGTTGTTTCCACACAATTCGCCGGGGGGGGGGGGGAACCGATAAGCATAATGTCTTGCGATATTTCCCCCGTCCCCTTATGTTTCCAATAGGGTGTATATAGCAACAAGCAATAATCTCGAACTTGCATGCCATTCGTTACCCAGGACTTCCTCAGCGCAACGTAAACCAACGACCTCCCCCCCCCCCCCCCCTCACAGCTCTCCGAACGCATTTCACCTTGGGCAGCTTCTGTTAAGCAATTCGAAAAATGCGTGTCTTCTTGGTTCTTTCTAATTTTTGCCGCTGAGCATATTAAACATGTCCCACGTAGTGTTAATTATTTGCACAATAACTTTTTGGTTGTCGGATTCAATTATAAACTCTGCAAGGTACAAGAATTTTCCCCTCATGTTTCTGCTTGCTGGGCTAAAGCAAAGCATTTCTGTACGAGGTCTTTTATGGACATTGGATTAGAATAATTTCCGATAACTTAGCAAAGATGTGAGCCTCTTTTTTACGTTTTCTGGAGGTTTTGCTCATTCGCATCATACGCCCTCGCTGTCAGATTCTTCGTTTTCGCTGATGCTTGTTGCGACACATCGCAGAATCTTGTCCTTCGAGTGGTTCGCCATTCGTCAAAATCAGGATGAGACCATCGCTTTGTAGGTATCCACGGTTGGACTTAGTGACATATGTCCCATTGCACTAGAAA
Organism: Paragorgia papillata; assembly: GCA_035771165.1. Classification (NCBI taxonomy): domain Eukaryota; kingdom Metazoa; phylum Cnidaria; class Anthozoa; order Scleralcyonacea; family Coralliidae; genus Paragorgia; species Paragorgia papillata. The sequence continues at coordinate 9,320 of JAWNZC010000469.1, read as the reverse complement.
TAGTTGTGATGTACGGATGTAAAAATTGTACCGAAATATCGTAAGCGGTCACTAGCCAAGAGATTTCGTTAATTTTCAGCCACTTTATCTTTGCTTCTTTTCTATTTCCAATTTTATAGCAACGGTGATAATGCCTTGCCACCATCTCCTCGTTGATCTTCCATTGCAACAGACACCACTATCGAACTTTATTCTCCTGGCTAAACGCAAGAACTAATGCTTCTCAGCACAATTTCTTATTTCTCGAACCAAATTTTGTTAAGTTCTGCTTTGTGACTATACGTTTACACAGATAAACCACATTTATGTTATTCCTCGTGGGCGATATGCTTGCCACTCGCCATTTACAGTATGTTGTTTAACTACATAAATTACTGGCCAGTTGTTTAACAACAGTATTCCCATCAATTTTTACGTCTCAATACAAACCGTGCACATTAAATCCCAAAGATGGAAACGAAAGTTGTTTTAAATCACCTAAAGAACCATTTGGTTAAGTGTTGTTTTTCTTGTTGGAGCGCTGTGTTCTCGGGTGTGGGCATTGTCTTGGGGCACAGGGGGGGGGGGTTGTTAGGGGGAGGGGCGCGGGGGGGTGGGGTATAGGGGGGGGGGTGGGGATGGGGGGGAGGGGGGGGTGGGTTTGGGGTGGGGGGGCCGTGCTATGAAAACCTAATAAAGTCGCGCATAATAATTGAGTTTCTTTTTTTTTTTTTTTTTTTACTTTTTTCCTCTTTTTTTTTTTTTTTTTCTTTTTTTTTGCTTTTTTTTTTTTTATACATTTAGTGCTGTTGTTTTTAATTTTTCAAACGGTCCAGAGACAATCCTGGACAAAAACATCCTGCGACACTTACACTTTTTTTCATAAAACTTTCGTAGTATCATCGCAAATTTTAGAAAAAACCCTCCCCCATACCCCCACCAATCAATGTTGAGTGTACTCAGCATCAAAGCAAGTTTAAAGCAATTAGTGTGGGTACACTCAACATTGTTTTTTGGGGGCGAACGAGGGGGGCATTTCATGAAGAATTCATTGCAGGTTGTATAGTATAGATTGAAAACTCGTCAAAGAGGAACATTCTTAATTGAGTGTCGCTAATGGAAATTTTCGGCCAGGAGTTGTCTTTGCATAATCGTTTAAAATAAATACATGTATATTTCTTGTTTTAGTACATCCACCTTTCCCAAAAATTTGTCATCAAGCGGGATTATGATTGACTTGTAATTTATCATGATTCAAAATGACAATTATTGCCTTAAAATCTCGCAATAATCAATATCACGGTGTTAAACCATAACGCAACGATAAAAACTTGTGGTAATACCCCAAGTTTATTGAGGTAATAGAAAAAAAAATGAAATGGAGTTGAAAATATATGTTATGAGCTATAGAATTGACCGTAATTTTTTTTATAATAATATATTGCAATTCATTTCATTATATTCCAACACGGTGTACTACATTGAGGCTGGACAGGCAAGATAGGAAAAAGAAGAGGCAGCTAAAAGTGAAAAGAGGACACCAAAAGCATTACTAATTACATATTCTTAACTGTGTTCGGTGTTGTACCACTGGTACACCGTATGCATCGCTGTGTATAATTCACACACAACATAAGCCAATTAATTAAACTGTTCGCTAATTGAAACAATACAACGTATAATCAACGCCTTAAATTTTCTAAGTGTAATGTATATACGTCAGCTAACACAAAATATTATATGGAATTTTTTTAAAAAAAGGTAATCAGTGATATTATTTTACAACAATAAATAATTCGTTCATAACTATTTTGTATATTAACTTGTTATCTAAAATATATCACATGTTGTAGAAGTTTTTTGCACATATTATCGTTAAATGTGTTCATTGCACACTAATTAAGGCAAGAGCAACGAGGGCCAAGGTTTCATTTGCCTCTGCACGATCCTCTATGGTATTTGCTTGCTGAGGGTGGGAATACATTCCAAAACGTAACGGACATCGTTCATTATCAGTCCTCCATCCGCTCATCAATCTGGCTCCACCTATGACGTAGGCCAATCTATCATTTTGCTTGTTGCAACATATACCGGTGTGTCAACATCTAATAAAATATCTCTTCGGACGCGAACGTGAGTTTTAGGTGCTGGAAAGTGTACAGGGCTTCGCCTTCAGCAATAACTAATATTGGTCATCTTGCCAAGGGAAGTTTATTTTCTCACTCCAGCGAAAAATCGTTGATGGAAATATGCATTCAATCGTGTTGAAACTCCTACCCAAGCAAAAGGTGCCGGAAGCGGGATTAGTGAACGGTTGTTGATATATCGCATTTAAGGGTTTGAGTTTAAAAACGTTTTAACCACAATTCGCCGGACCGATAAAGCATAATGGTTTGCGAATATTTTCCCCCGTCCTTTTTCCAAATTCGGGGTGTATATAAGCCAACAGCAAAATACTAAATCTCGGAACTTGCATGCCCAATTCGTTACCAGACTACCTCAGACGCAACGTAACCCAACGACCTTCAACAGCTCTCAACGGCATTCACACGCTTGGGCAGCTTCTGTAAGGCAATTCGATGCGTGTCTTACTTGGTATCTTTCTAATTTTGAGCCTGAGCATTAAACATGTCCCACGTACAGGGAGTCGTTAATTATTTGCACAATAACTTTTGGTTGTCGGTTCATTATAAACTCCTTGCAAGGTCAGAATTTTCCCCTCATGTTTCTGCTGCTGGGCTAAAGCAAGCAATTCTGTACGAGTCTATTTATGGACTTTGGAAATTTTTTTTTTGAAATAATTTCCGGATACTTGCAAATAGATGTGAGCCTCTTTTTTACGTTTTCCTCTGGAGGTTTTGGCTCATCCGCATCATCGCCCTCAGCTGTCAGATTCTTCTTTTCGCTGGCTTGTTGCGACACTCGCAGAATCTGTCTTCGGTGGTTCGCCATTCGTCAAATCATGATGACCATCGCTTTTGTAAGGTTATCCACGGTTGGAACTTAGTGACATATATTCCCATTGCACTAAAATTAGTTGTGATGTACTGGATGGAAAAATGTTACCGAAAATATCGAAGCGAGGTCCTAGCAAGACATTTCTTAATTTTCAGCCATCTCTTTGCTTCTTTTCCAATTTTATAGCAACGTGTATAATGCTGTGCCACCATGCCTCGTGATCTTCCATGCAACAGCACCACTGTCTGGAACATGTATTCTCCTTGCTAAAACGGCCAAGAACTAATGCTTCAGCAAATTCTTTTTCTCGAACCAAATTTTGTTAAGTCTGCTTTGACTATACGTTACAAGAAATAAACCAATCTGTTATCTCGTCGGGCGAATGCTGCCTACTTACCGCCACTTACAGTATTGTGTTTAACTACATTAATAACTGGCAGTTGGTTTAACACATATTTCCCAGATCAATTAATACGTCACTGAACAAACCGTGACATTAAATCCCAAAGATGAAAACGAAAGTTTTATAAATACCTAGATGAAACCATTTGTAATTATGAAAACAATTCCAAGTCGCGACATATAATTGAGTTGTCAAATCACATTGGTGCTGTGGTTTTTTATAATTTTTCAAAACGACAGAGGACAAGTCCTGGACAAAACATCTGCGACACTTACACTTTTTTCATAAACTTTAGTGAAGTTTCAATCGCAAATTTAGAAAACCCTCCCCAATACCCCCACCAATCATATGTTGAGGTGTTACTAGCACAACAAGTTTAAAGCAATTGTTGGTACACTCAACAATGTTTTTTTGGGGGCGAGGGGGGCATTTCATGAAGAATTCTTGCAGTTGTATAGTAAGTAAACGTCAAAGAGGAACATTTTATTTGAGTGTCGCTAATGGTTTGTTGGCCAGGATTGTCTGCATATCGTTTAAAATAAATACATGTATGATTTCTTGTTTTATACATCCCCTTTCCCAAAATTTGTCACAAGCGGATTGCTTGACTTGTAAATTTATGATCAAAATGACAATGATTGCCTTAAAATCTCGCAATTTCATATTCACGGTGTACCATAACGCACGATAAAAACTTGTGGTTATACCCCAAGTTATTGTGGTTATAGTAAAAAATGAAATGGGAGTTGAAAATATATGTATTGCTTAGAATTGACGTATTTTTTTTATTATATATATTGCAATCATTCCTATATTTTCCAACGGTTGTACCATTTGGGACACCAAAGCATTACTAATTACCATTTATTCTTAACTGTGTTCGGGTTGTTCCAATGGTTCACCGTTGATCGCGTGTATAATTACAACAACATAAGCCAATTTAACTGTTCGCTAATTGAAACAATACACGTTATAATCAACGACATTAATTTTCTATGTGTTTGTATAACGTCCAGCTAACACAAATATTTATGGATAAAGGTATCAGTGATATATTTTCTCAAATTAAATTCGTTCATTTCTATTTGTGTATATTAACTTGTTATCTAATCTATATAATCACATGTGTAGAAGTTTTTGCACATATTATCGTTTAAATGGTGTTCATTGGCACACTAAATAAGCAATGCAACGAGGGCAATGGTTTCATTTGCACTCTGGACGATCCTCTTGGTATTTGCTTGCTGAGGGATGAATACATTCCTAACGTAGAGAACTTCATTTCAGTCTCACGCTCATCAAATCTGCTCCACCTATGCACGTAGGCCATAATCTATTTTTGCCTTGTTGCAAAATACTCGGTGTGTCAACATCTAATAAATATATCTTCGGCTCGAAGTCTGAGTTTTAGGTGCTGGAAAGTGTACAGGCTCGCCCTTCAAGCAATAACAAATAGGTCATGCCAAGGAATTTTTTTTTTTTTTCTCACTCCAGCGAAAATCGTTGAGCAAGAAATATGCCATTCAAACGTGTTGAAATCCCTACCCAGGCAAATGTGCCGGAAGCGGGATTAGTGAAGGTGTTTGATATATCGCATTTAAGGTGGAGAGTAAAAACGTTTTACCACAATTCGCCGGACCGATAATGCATTATGTTGCGATATTTCCCCCGTCCTTTTTCCAATAGGGCTGTATATAGCAACAGCAAAAAAATCTCGATATACTTGCATGCCATTCGTTACCTAGGACTTCCTCAGCGCAACGTAACCAACGACCCTTACAGCTCTCAACGCATTCCACCTTGGAGGACAGCTTCTGTAAGCATTTCGATTGCGTGGTCTTCGTGGTTCATTTTATAATTTTGCCTGAGCATTAAACATGTCCCACGTTTAGTGTTAATTATTTGCACAATAACTTTTGGTTGTCGGTTCATTATAAACTCTGCAAGGTCAGATTTCCCCTCATGTTTCTGCTTGCTGGGCTAAAGCAAGCAATTCTGGTAACGGAGTCTTTATGGAGCTTGGATTGAATAATTTCCGATACTTGCAAAGATGTGTGAGCCTCTTTTTACGTTATCTTGGTGGTTTTGCATCATCGCTTCGTCGCCCTCGCGGTCAGATTCTTCTTTTCGCTGGGCTTGTTGCGGACAACTCCACAGAATCTGTCTTCGGTGGTTCGCCCATTCGTCAAATCAGGGATGTCCATCGCTTTGTAGGTTTCCTCGGGTCGTGGAATTAGTGACATTTTACCATGCACACTAAAATAGTTGTGATGTTAACGGATGAAAAAATGTACGAAAATATCGAAGCTGTCTAGCATGAATTTCTATAATTTTTCAGCCATCTTTGCTTCTTTTCCAATTTTATAGCAACGTGTTTAATGCTTGCCAACCATCCTCGTGATATACCATTGCAACTGCTCCACTTGTCCGTACATTATTCTCCTTGCTAATACGCAAGAAACTAATGCTTCAGCAATATTCTTTTCTCGAAACCAAATTTCATGATTATTTAGTCTGCTTGATCTATATCGATACATGATATCCAATCTGTTATATGAGTGGGCGATTGCTGCCAATCGCCGATTACAGAGATTATTGACGGTGCGGGGTGGGCCACGTGTGGTCCAGGTGTTTTTTGTGTAGTGATTTCTCTATCTTATTTCCTCATGTTCTTGTATCTAGTCGGTGTTAACCTCTTTTTATTGTATTAGTGTGTTGTTATTTTTATTTTATCTTGCATTATTTTTTATTTGTTTTTTTTTTCATGTGTTTAACTACATTAATTACATGGCAGGTTGTTAAAACACATATTTCCATCTATTAATACGTCAATACCAAAACGTGTGACATTAAATACCAAAGATGAAACGTAAGTTTTAAATACCTATATGAACCATTTGTAATTTTGAAAACAATAAAGGTCGCGCATATAATTTGTGTTGTCAAATACATTGTGCTGTGGGTTGGTTTTTAATTTTTCAACGACAGAGACAATCCTGGACAAAACAATCTGCGACACTTACACTTTTTTCATAAACTTTAGTGAAGTATCATCGCAAATTTAGAAAAACCCTCCCCCATTGTACCCCCACCAATCAATGTTGAGTGTACTTGCACAACAAAATTTAAAGCAATTGTGGTACACTAAACATTGTTTTTTGGGGGGCTCGAGGGGGGCATTTCATGAAGAATTCTTTGCAGTTGTATAGTAAGTAACGTTCAAAGAGGAACATTTCTAAATTGAGTGTCGCTAATGGTTTTGGCCAGGATTGTAGCCAAAAACAAAGACTTGTTTAAAGGGTATTGGCAATAAAAAAATTAAGTTTCTCCCATTTGAAAGAAAACTCGTTTCAAATGGTATAAGAAGACTTTTACAGATTTTTCTCTATCTTTCTTGTGTTTTGAAGTTCAATTTCGACCAAAGACTGCGGTGCTGGTCAGCCATCTTGTTGTAATATTGGGTCTAATTAAACTTAGGAAATTGGATGACGTCACATGGCAGGGTAAACCTGATGAAACTACTCTGTGGGTGACGGAAGGCTTTTAAAATGTTGTGGGTCAATTTAAAATGGAAATAGCGCAACAAATGCGAGTTTCTAGCTCATATTGTCATAAGGTTGGCAAGGTTAAAAATTTAAACTTTACCCCTGCTTATGATGTCCACTTGCATAATTTTGCATATCGAATAAATAAATTCCAAGATGGACGGACAGCACGCTGAGATTGGTCGAAATATTTCCAAATACCAAAACAGATACGGTAAATTTGTAAAAGGTCTTCTTATATCCATATTGACGAGTTCTTTCAAATGAGACAAACTTAATTTTTATCGCCACAATACCCTTTATCGTAAGTAAGCACAGAAAAAAGCCAAGTTCATATTAATAACTTATTTATCCTGTCTTCAGTTAAATGGTCTGTTTTAGTTAAATATCAAAGTATTGTCTTTTATGTGGAACTCTACAGTTTAAAAATACGGCGAAAGAAAAAGCAGCTATAACTTACGTGACCTTCAAACATCGTTTGAAAGCAAGGTCCATATATAGATTTCTACAAATTTAGTGACCAAACAAATTTAATCACTTCAGAATTGTTTTTATCTAAGACACTTATGCTTCTCTTTACAATTTTACGTAGATAATTGAGAAAAGGTAAAAAGGTTATAAATAAAAGATTAGATAATTCTGAAAACTTCACAAGCTCAAACTGACTCGTTGTTGACTTGGCTGTTGACATTTCAAACTGTCAGTGGGTAGCCGGGGGGGGCGGACCCTTTTATACGGCGTTCCGGGTTTTAAACTAAAACTACCTGACTTCTTCCACTCAAATGACTCCAGTCTCAATCTGGACAGCATACAGGGTGCCTTCCAGACAAGCTATATAAACACCAAGCCCACTAGACCTATGGATAGGTTCGGGGGACGAATACACCTCATGTTTGTTACTTCCAGTATCCACAATGACTCCCCACTTTCCACAATGTTCCCATATACATCTTGACTCGACAGTGACAGAATACAACAATATTTCGCTTTTCATCGACAGCTGGTGATGCAAAAATCCCACCAATCACAGTCGACCACACAACCGAGCCAGACTCACCGTGTGCAACGCAAATACGGTACCTGTATCCAGGCTCTTTAGAAAGACCACCATTAAATTCCAGTTCGCCCCACCCAGCCAATGCAGGCGTGCGCCCACACAGGGTCACCAAGATCCTTCTTCCAATGTAACTCCCCCGTGGCACATCACACAGGTCATATATAATTCTCATGACACCCATACAGCAAATCACCAGAGTCAGTCAACATGGACTGATGACGTCACAGAATCTCCCGCTTCTAATTTCCATATAAGGGATCTTTATTCGTCTAGAAGGCTCTCATCTGTTTATCATTCTGCGGACCGCAGTAGAACCGCTGACCCTTCATCATTTGTTTGCACACACCTGAGTACGGTCTCCTCAAGCAGTTTGGGTGTTTCCATAGCATACTGACCAGTGACGCCGTCCAAGGCGTAGATTCCAGTGTTCATCTTAGAGCCAAAATATGTGCAATATTCTTCATTCAGATTCACCTCGCGTTCAACAACATTTGATGGATTCTCGATAATCTGGCTTTATCGCATGAATCGTCTTTCTCAGGAAACTAAACAACAAAAAATTTAAATTTTTGGTTGATCTCTGCATAATTTCGCAACTAAAGACTCGTCTTCTGGCTTCAAAGTGTTAAAGAGATAGGTTTTAACACTTTGAGGCCTGGACCTCTCCCTGTGCTGAATAAAATCGTCTGGCGTGTAGACAAGAATAAATATACTAAAGACTCGTCTTCAGGCTTCAAAGTGCTAAGCTGGTTTTTGATGGTTACAGTGTTACTCGATGCCGGTTACAATTTGAAAACGGGAACAATTTAATGCTGTTTAGGCCTTGCGTTTTACACGATACCGGCACAAAAATGAACATGAATACAGCACAAAATGAAGACGAGTTCCTTTGACGGCATGAAAGTGAAAACGGAACACTAACCGGTATCGTGTGTAAACGCCCCGTTGCCGTAGCCAGTTGTATGACGGTAGATCACGATATTTTCGACCACAGTATTCGGAGTCAGCAGTATTCACTAAGTCTTCTCAATTCTCACCAATTGGTAGAGGAATAGTCACATGCTAATCCGTCATTATATTATTACGGGACCCTAATCTCGTTTCCAGAGCCCACGTTCCCCTTACCCAGACGAGCGGGAAACACGAGAGACTCTGGCCGGGATAATCCATTTCACGCCATCACAGGATTCTTGTTATCCGGAAACGAAGAGTTATATAGAGTTCACTTGAGTTCATCAGCCAATGAAATAATCGTATGTGGAAACGGATTATCCCAGGAAGAGTCTCTCGCAGCCTGGTTCCCAGGCCTCTTTTTTTAACGTCGAGCGACAGACCGAAATTGTGAGAGGCCTGGGAATTAATCACTTCCTACGCCGAA
>JAWNZC010000468.1:1260000-1409770 GCA_035771165.1 Paragorgia papillata | reverse complement strand
GTGTTTATATCCGAGGTAATCTGAAATATGCAAAACAAGCCCCGTCAGTCGTATTAATAACGCCGCGCCTCAATTTGTTTAAAGCTCGCCTGCGTCGTTGATGGGTTTGTGCAACTCTGGAAACTTATACTCGATTAAAGAGCATGAAAGTCTGTACAACATATGTAAATTTTAAAAAAATCGTAAAGATTACCGCCTGAGAAAATTGTGTTTATATCCGAGGTAATCTGAAATATGCAAAACAAGCCCTGTCAGTCGTATTAATGACGCCGCGCCTCAATTTGTTTAAAGCTCGCCTGCGTCGTTCATGGGTTTGTGCAACTCTGGAAACTTATACTCGATTAAAGAGCATGAAAGTCTGTACAACATATGTAAATTTAAAAAAATCGTAAACATTACCGCCTGAGAAAATTGTGTTTATATCCGAGGTAATCTGAAATATGCAAAACAAGCCCCGTCCGTCGTATTAATGACGCCGCACCTCAATTTGTTTAAAGCTCGCCTGCGTCGTTCATGGGTTTGTGCAACTCTGGAAACTTATACTGGATTAAAGAGCATGAAATTCTGTACAACATATGTAAATTAAAAAAAATCGTAAAGAATAGCGCCTGAGAAAATTGTGTTTTATATGCGAGGTAATCTGAAATATGCAAAACAAGCCCCGTCAGTTGTATTAATTGCGCCGCGCCTCAATTTGTTTAAAGCTCGCCTGCGTCGTTCATGGGTTTGTGCCGCTCTGGAGACTTATACTAGATTAAAGAGCATGAAATTCTGTACAACATATGTAAATTAAAAAAATCGTAAAGAATACCGCCTGAGAAGATTGTGTTTATATCCGAGGTAATCTGAAATATGCAAAACAAGCCCCGTCCGTCGTATTAATGACGCCGCACCTCAATTTGTTTAAAGCTCGCCTGCGTCGTTCATGGGTTTGTGCCACTCTGGAGACTTATACTAGATTAAAGAGCATGAAATTCCGTACAAACATATGTAAATTTAAAAACAATCGTATTAGAATAGCGCCTGAGAAAATTGTGTTTATATCTGAGGTAATCTGAAATATGCAAAACAAGCCCGTCAGTTGTATTAATGACGCCGCGCCGCAATTTGTTTAAAGCTCGCCTTCGTCGTTCATGGGTTTGTGCAACTCTGGAAACTTATACTCGATTAAAAAGCAATGGAAATTCTGTACAACATATGTAAATTTTAAAAAATCCTAAAGAATAGCGCCTGAGAAAATTGTGTTTATATCCGAGGTGATCTGAAATATGCAAAACAAGCCCCGTCAGTTGTATTAATTGCGCCGCGCCTCAATTTGTTTTAAGCTCGCCTGCGTCGTTCATGGGTTTGTGCCGCTCTGGAGACTTATACTAGATTAAAGAGCATGAAATTCGGTACAACATATGTAAATTAAAAAAAGCAATTTGTTTAAAGCTCGCCTGCGTCGTTCATGGGTCTGTGCCACTCTGGAGACTTATACTAGATTAAAGAGCATGACATTTTTACAACATATGTAAATTAAAAAAAGCAATTTGTTTAAATCTCGCCTGCGGCGTTCATGGGTCTGTGCCACTCTGGAGACTTATAGTAGATTAAAGAGCATGAAATTCTGTACAACATATGTAAATTTAAAAACAATCGTATAGAATAGCGCCTGATAAAATTGTGTTTATATCTGAGGTAATCTGAAATATGCAAAACAAGCCCCGTCAGTCGTATTAATGGACGCCGCCACCGCAATTTGTTTAAAGCTCGCCTGCGTCGTTCATGGGTCTGTGCCACTCTGGAGAGTTATAGTAGATTAAAGAGCATGAAATTCTGTACAACATATGTAAAATTTAAAAAAATCGTATAGAATAGCGCCTGAGAAAATTGTGTTTATATCCGAGGTAATCTGAAATATGCAAAACAAGCCCCGTCAGTCGTATTAATGACGCCGCGCCTCAATTTGTTTAAAGCTCGCCTGCGTCGTTCATGGGTTTGTGCAACTCTGGAAACTTATACTCGATTAAAGAGCATGAAAGTCTGTACAACATACGTAAATTTAAAAAAATCGTAAAGATTACCGCCTGAGAAAATTGTGTTTATATCCAAGGTAATCTGAAATATGCAAAACAAGCCCCGTCAGTCGTATTAATGACGCCGCGCCTCAATTTGTTTAAAGCTCGCCTGCGTCGTTCATGGGTTTGTGCAACTCTGGAAACTTATACTCGATTAAAGAGCATGAAAGTCTGTACAACATATGTAAATTTAAAAAAATCGTAAAGATTACCGCCTGAGAAAATTGTGTTTATATCCGAGGTAATCTGAAATATGCAAAACAAGCCCCGTCCGTCGTATTAATGACGCCGCACCTCAATTTGTTTAAAGCTCGCCTGCGTCGTTCATGGGTTTGTGCAACTCTGGAAACTTATACTGGATTAAAGAGCATGAAATTCTGTAAAACATATGTAAATTTTAAAAAATCGTAAAGAATAGCGCCTGAGAAAATTGTGTTTATATGCGAGGTAATCTGAAATATGCAAAACAAGCCCCGTCAGTTGTATTAATTGCGCCGCGCCTCAATTTGTTTAAAGCTCGCCTGCGTCGTTCATGGGTTTGTGCGCTCTGGAGACTTATACTAGATTAAAGAGCATGAAATTCTGTACAACATATGTAAATTAAAAAAATCGTAAAGAATACCGCCTGAGAAGATTGTGTTTATATCCGAGGTAATCTGAAATATGCAAAACAAGCCCCGTCCGTCGTATTAATGACGCCGCACCTCAATTTGTTTAAAGCTCGCCTGCGTCGTTCATGGGTTTGTGCAACTCTGGAAACTTATACTGGATTAAAGAGCATGAAATTCTGTACAACATATGTAAATTTTAAAAAAATCGAAAAGAATAGCGCCTGAGAAAATTGTGTTTATATCTGAGGTAATCTGAAATAGGCAAAACAAGCCCCGTCAGTCGTATTAATAATGACGCCGCGCCGCAATTTGTTTTAAAGCTCGCCTGCGTCGTTCATGGGTTTGTGCCGCTCTGGAGACTTATACTAGATTAAAGAGCATGAAATTCTGTACAACATATGTAAATTTTAAAAAAAATCCTAAAGAATAGCGCCTGAGAAAATTGTGTTTATATCCGAGGTGATCTGAAATATGCAAAACAAGCCCGTCAGTTGTATTAATTGCGCCGCGCCTCAATTTGTTTTTTAAGCTCGCCTGCGTCGTTCATGGGTTTGTGCCGCTCTGGAGACTTATACTAGATTAAAGAGCATGAAATTCTGTACAACATATGTAAATTAAAAAAAGCAATTTGTTTAAAGCTCGCCTGCGTCGTTCATGGGTCTGTGCCACTCTGGAGACTTATACTAGATTAAAGAGCATGACATTTTTACAACATATGTAAATTTAAAAAAGCAATTTGTTTAAATCTCGCCTGCGGCGTTCATGGGTCTGTGCCACTCTGGAGACTTATAGTAGATTAAAGAGCATGAAATTCTGTACAACATATGTAAATTTAAAAACAATCGTATAGAATAGCGCCTGAGAAAATTGTGTTTATATCGGAGGTAATCTGAAATATGCAAAACAAGCCCCGTCAGTCGTATTAATGACGCCGCACCGCTATTTGTCTAAAGCTCGCCTGCGTCGTTCATGGGTCTGTGCCACTCTGGAGAGTTATAGTAGATTAAAGAGCATGAAATTCTGTACAACAGATGTAAATTAAAAAAAAATCGTATAGAATAGCGCCTGAGAAAATTGTGTTTATATCCGAGGTAATCTGAAATATGCAAAACAAGCCCCGTCAGTCGTATTAATGACGCCGCACCTCAATTTGTTTAAAGCTCGCCTGCGTCGTTCATGGGTTTGTGCAACTCTGGAAACTTATACTGGATTAAAGAGCATGAAATTCTGTACAACATATGTAAATTTAAAAAAATCGTAAAGAATAGCGCCTGAGAAAATTGTGTTTATATGCGAGGTAATCTGAAATATGCAAAACAAGCCCCGTCAGTTGTATTAATTGCGCAGCGCCTCAATTTGTTTAAAGCTCGCCTGCGTCGTTCATGGGTTTGTGCCGCTCTGGAGACTTATACTAGATTAAAGAGCATGAAATTCTGTACAACATATGTAAATTAAAAAAATCGTAAAGAATACCGCCTGAGAAGATTGTGTTTATATCCGAGGTAATCTGAAATATGCAAAACAAGCCCCGTCAGTTGTATTAATTGCGCAGCGCCTCAATTTGTTTAAAGCTCGCCTGCGTCGTTCATGGGTTTGTGCCGCTCTGGAGACTTATACTAGATTAAAGAGCATGAAATTCTGTACAACATATGTAAATTAAAAAAATCGTAAAGAATACCGCCTGAGAAGATTGTGTTTATATCCGAGGTAATCTGAAATATGCAAAAACAAGCCCCGTCCGTCGTATTAATGACGCCACCTCAATTTGTTTAAAGCTCGCCTGCGTCGTTCATGGGTTTGTGCAACTCTGGAAACTTATACTGGATTAAAGAGCATGAAATTCTGTACAACATATGTAAATTTTAAAAAATCGAAAAGAATAGCGCCTGAGAAAATTGTGTTTATATCCGAGGTGATCTGAAATATGCAAAACAAGCCCCGTCAGTTGTATTAATTGCGCCGCGCCTCAATTTGTTTTAAGCTCGCCTGCGTCGTTCATGGGTTTGTGCCGCTCTGGAGACTTATACTAGATTAAAGAGCATGAAATTCTGTACAACATATGTAAATTAAAAAAAGCAATTTGTTTAAAGCTCGCCTGCGTCGTTCATGGGTCTGTGCCACTCTGGAGACTTATACTAGATTAAAGAGCATGACATTTTTACAACATATGTAAATTAAAAAAAGCAATTTGTTTAAATCTCGCCTGCGGCGTTCATGGGTCTGTGCCACTCTGGAGACTTATAGTAGATTAAAGAGCATGAAATTCTGTACAACATATGTAAATTTAAAAACAATCGTATAGAATAGCGCCTGATAAAATTGTGTTTATATCTGAGGTAATCTGAAATATGCAAAACAAGCCCCGTCAGTCGTATTAATGACGCCGCACCGCAATTTGTTTAAAGCTCGCCTGCGTCGTTCATGGGTCTGTGCCACTCTGGAGAGTTATAGTAGATTAAAGAGCATGAAATTCTGTACAACATATGTAAATTTAAAAAAAATCGTATAGAATAGCGCCTGAGAAAATTGTGTTTATATCCGAGGTAATCTGAAATATGCAAAACAAGCCCCGTCAGTCGTATTAATGACGCCGCGCCTCAATTTGTTTAAAGCTCGCCTGCGTCGTTCATGGGTTTGTGCAACTCTGGAAACTTATACTCGATTAAAGAGCATGAAAGTCTGTACAACATACGTAAATTTAAAAAAATCGTAAAGATTACCGCCTGAGAAAATTGTGTTTATATCCAAGGTAATCTGAAATATGCAAAACAAGCCCCGTCAGTCGTATTAATGACGCCGCGCCTCAATTTGTTTAAAGCTCGCCTGCGTCGTTCATGGGTTTGTGCAACTCTGGAAACTTATACTCGATTAAAGAGCATGAAAGTCTGTACAACATATGTAAATTTAAAAAAATCGTAAAGATTACCGCCTGAGAAAATTGTGTTTATATCCGAGGTAATCTGAAATATGCAAAACAAGCCCCGTCCGTCGTATTAATGACGCCGCACCTCAATTTGTTTAAAGCTCGCCTGCGTCGTTCATGGGTTTGTGCAACTCTGGAAACTTATACTGGATTAAAGAGCATGAAATTCTGTAAAACATATGTAAATTTTAAAAAATCGTAAAGAATAGCGCCTGAGAAAATTGTGTTTATATGCGAGGTAATCTGAAATATGCAAAACAAGCCCCGTCAGTTGTATTAATTGCGCCGCGCCTCAATTTGTTTAAAGCTCGCCTGCGTCGTTCATGGGTTTGTGCCGCTCTGGAGACTTATACTAGATTAAAGAGCATGAAATTCTGTACAACATATGTAAATTAAAAAAATCGTAAAGAATACCGCCTGAGAAGATTGTGTTTATATCCGAGGTAATCTGAAATATGCAAAACAAGCCCCGTCCGTCGTATTAATGACGCCGCACCTCAATTTGTTTAAAGCTCGCCTGCGTCGTTCATGGGTTTGTGCAACTCTGGAAACTTATACTGGATTAAAGAGCATGAAATTCTGTACAACATATGTAAATTTTAAAAAATCGAAAAGAATAGCGCCTGAGAAAATTGTGTTTATATCTGAGGTAATCTGAAATAGGCAAAACAAGCCCCGTCAGTCGTATTAATGACGCCGCGCCGCAATTTGTTTTAAAGCTCGCCTGCGTCGTTCATGGGTTTGTGCCGCTCTGGAGACTTATACTAGATTAAAGAGCATGAAATTCTGTACAACATATGTAAATTTTAAAAAATCCTAAAGAATAGCGCCTGAGGAAAATTGTGTTTATATCCGAGGTGATCTGAAATATGCAAAAAACAAGCCCCGTCAGTTGTATTAATTGCGCCGCGCCTCAATTTGTTTTTAAGCTCGCCTGCGTCGTTCATGGGTTTGTGCCGCTCTGGAGACTTATACTAGATTAAAGAGCATGAAATTCTGTACAACATATGTAAATTAAAAAAAGCAATTTGTTTAAAGCTCGCCTGCGTCGTTCATGGGTCTGTGCCACTCTGGAGAACTTATACTAGATTAAAGAGCATGACATTTTTACAACATATGTAAATTAAAAAAGCAATTTGTTTAAATCTCGCCTGCGGCGTTCATGGGTCTGTGCCACTCTGGAGACTTATAGTAGATTAAAGAGCATGAAATTCTGTACAACATATGTAAATTTAAAAACAATCGTATAGAATAGCGCCTGAGAAAATTGTGTTTATATCGGAGGTAATCTGAAATATGCAAAACAAGCCCCGTCAGTCGTATTAATGACGCCGCACCGCAATTTGTCTAAAGCTCGCCTGCGTCGTTCATGGGTCTGTGCCACTCTGGAGAGTTATAGTAGATTAAAGAGCATGAAATTCTGTACAACAGATGTAAATTAAAAAAAAATCGTATAGAATAGCGCCTGAGAAAATTGTGTTTATATCCGAGGTAATCTGAAATATGCAAAACAAGCCCCGTCAGTCGTATTAATGACGCCGCACCTCAATTTGTTTAAAGCTCGCCTGCGTCGTTCATGGGTTTGTGCCGCTCTGGAGACTTATACTAGATTAAAGAGCATGAAATTCTGTACAACATATGTAAATTTTAAAAAATCGTAAAGATTAGCGCCTGAGAAAATTGTGTTTATATCCGAGGTAATCTGAAATATGCAAAACAAGCCCCGTCAGTCGTATTAATGACGCCGCGCCTCAATTTCTTTAAAGCTCGCCTGCGTCGTTCATGGGTTTGTGCAACTCTGGAAACTTATACTCGATTAAAGAGCATGAAAGTCTGTACAACATATGTAAATTTAAAAAAATCGTAAAGATTACCGCCTGAGAAAATTGTGTTTATATCCGAGGTAATCTGAAATATGCCCAAACAAGCCCCGTCAGTCGTATTAATGACGCCGCACCTCAATTTGTTTTAAAGCTCGCCTGCGTCGTTCATGGGTTTGTGCAACTCTGGAAACTTTATACTGGATTAAAGAGCATGAAATTCTGTACAACATATGTAAATTTTAAAAAATCGAAAAGAATAGCGCCTGAGAAAATTGTGTTTATATCTGATGGTAATCTGAAATAGGCAAAACAAGCCCCGTCAGTCGTTATTAATGACGCCGCGCCGCAATTTGTTTAAAGCTCGCCTGCGTCGTTCATGGGTTTGTGCCGCTCTGGAGACTTATACTAGATTAAAGAGCATGAAATTCTGTACAACATATGTAAATTTAAAAAAATCCTAAAGAATAGCGCCTGAGAAAATTGTGTTTATATCCGAGGTGATCTGAAATATGCAAAACAAGCCCCGTCAGTTGTATTAATTGCGCCGCGCCTCAATTTGTTTTAAGCTCGCCTGCGTCGTTCATGGGTTTGTGCCGCTCTGGAGACTTATACTAGATTAAAGAGCATGAAATTCTGTACAACATATGTAAATTAAAAAAAGCAATTTGTTTAAAGCTCGCCTGCGTCGTTCATGGGTCTGTGCCACTCTGGAGACTTATACTAGATTAAAGAGCATGACATTTTTTACAACATATGTAAATTAAAAAAGCAATTTGTTTAAATCTCGCCTGCGGCGTTCATGGGTCTGTGCCACTCTGGAGACTTATAGTAGATTAAAGAGCATGAAATTCTGTACAACATATGTAAATTTAAAAAACAATCGTATAGAATAGCGCCTGAGAAAATTGTGTTTATATCTGAGGTAATCTGAAATATGCAAAACAAGCCCCGTCAGTCGTATTAATGACGCCGCACCGCAATTTGTCTAAAGCTCGCCTGCGTCGTTCATGGGTCTGTGCCACTCTGGAGAGTTATAGTAGATTAAAGAGCATGAAATTCTGTACAACATATGTAAATTAAAAAAAAATCGTATAGAATAGCGCCTGAGAAAATTGTGTTTATATCCGAGGTAATCTGAAATATGCAAAACAAGCCCCGTCAGTCGTATTAATAACGCCGCGCCTCAATTTGTTTAAAGCTCGCCTGCGTCGTTCATGGGTTTGTGCAACTCTGGAAACTTATACTCGATTAAAGAGCATGAAAGTTCTGTACAACATATGTAAATTTTAAAAAAAATCGAAAAGATTACCGCCTGAGAAAATTGTGTTTATATCCGAGGTAATCTGAAATATGCAAAACAAGCCCTGTCAGTCGTATTAATGACGCCGCGCCTCAATTTGTTTAAAGCTCGCCTGCGTCGTTCATGGGTTTGTGCAACTCTGGAAACTTATACTCGATTTAAAGAGCATGAAAGTCTGTACAACATATGTAAATTTTAAAAAAATCGTAAACATTACCGCCTGAGAAAATTGTGTTTATATCCGAGGTAATCTGAAATATGCAAAACAAGCCCGTCCGTCGTATTAATGACGCCGCACCTCAATTTGTTTAAAGCTCGCCTGCGTCGTTCATGGGTTTGTGCAACTCTGGAAACTTATACTGGATTAAAGAGCATGAAATTCTGTACAACATATGTAAATATAAAAAAATCGTAAAGAATAGCGCCTGAGAAAATTGTGTTTATATGCGAGGTAATCTGAAATATGCAAAAACAAGCCCCGTCAGTTGTATTAATTGCGCCGCGCCTCAATTTGTTTAAAGCTCGCCTGCGTCGTTCATGGGTTTGTGCCGCTCTGGAGACTTATACTAGATTAAAGAGCATGAAATTCTGTACAACATATGTAAATTAAAAAAAATCGTAAAGAATACCGCCTGAGAAGATTGTGTTTATATCCGAGGTAATCTGAAAATATGCAAAACAAGCCCCGTCCGTCGTATTAATGACGCCGCACCTCAATTTGTTTAAAGCTCGCCTGCGTCGTTCATGGGTTTGTGCAACTCTGGAAACTTATACTGGATTAAAGAGCATGAAATTCTGTACAACATATGTAAATTTTAAAAAATCGAAAAGAATAGCGCCTGAGAAAATTGTGTTTATATCTGAGGTAATCTGAAATAGGCAAAACAAGCCCCGTCAGTCGTATTAATGACGCCGCGCCGCAATTTGTTTAAAGCTCGCCTGCGTCGTTCATGGGTTTGTGCCGCTCTGGAGACTTATACTAGATTAAAGAGCATGAAATTCTGTACAACATATGTAAATTTAAAAAAATCTAAAGAATAGCGCCTGAGAAAATTGTGTTTATATCCGAGGTGATCTGAAATATGCAAAACAAGCCCCGTCAGTTGTATTAATTGCGCCGCGCCTCAATTTGTTTAAAGCTCGCCTGCGTTCGTTCATGGGTTTGTGCCGCTCTGGAGACTTATACTAGATTAAAGAGCATGAAATTCTGTACAACATATGTAAATTTAAAAAAATTTGTTTAAAGCTAGCGCCTGCGAAAATTGTGTTTATATCCGAGGTACTCTGAAATATGCAAAACAAGTCAGTTGTATTAAAAACGCCGCTCAATTTGTTTAAATCTCGCCTGCGGCGTTCATGGGTCTGTGCCACTCTGGAGACTTATAGTAGATTAAAGAGCATGAAATTCTGTACAACATATGTAAATTTAAAAACAATCGTATAGAATAGCGCCTGAGAAAATTGTGTTTATATCTGAGGTAATCTGAAATATGCAAAACAAGCCCCGTCAGTCGTATTAATGACGCCGCACCGCAATTTGTCTAAAGCTCGCCTGCGTCGTTCATGGGTCTGTGCCACTCTGGAGAGTTATAGTAGATTAAAGAGCATGAAATTCTGTACAACATATGTAAATTAAAAAAAAAATCGTATAGAATAGCGCCTGAGAAAATTGTGTTTATATCCGAGGTAATCTGAAATATGCAAAACAAGCCCCGTCAGTCGTATTAATAACGCCGCGCAATTTGTTTAAAGCTCGCCTGCGTCGTTGATGGGTTTGTGCAACTCTGGAAAACTTATACTCGATTAAAGAGCATGAAAGTCTGTACAACATATGTAAATTTTAAAAAATCGTAAAGATTACCGCCTGAGAAAATTGTGTTTATATCCGAGGTAATCTGAAATATGCAAAACAAGCCCTGTCAGTCGTATTAATGACGCCGCGCCTCAATTTGTTTAAAGCTCGCCTGCGTCGTTCATGGGTTTGTGCAACTCTGGAAACTTATACTCGATTAAAGAGCATGAAAGTCTGTACAACATATGTAAATTTAAAAAAATCGTAAACATTACCGCCTGAGAAAATTGTGTTTATATCCGAGGTAATCTGAAATATGCAAAACAAGCCCCGTCCGTCGTATTAATGACGCCGCACCTCAATTTGTTTAAAGCTCGCCTGCGTCGTTCATGGGTTTGTGCAACTCTGGAAACTTATACTGGATTAAAGAGCATGAAATTCTGTACAACATATGTAAATATAAAAAAATCGTAAAGAATAGCGCCTGAGAAAATTGTGTTTATATGCGAGGTAATCTGAAATATGCAAAACAAGCCCCGTCAGTTGTATTAATTGCGCCGCGCCTCAATTTGTTTAAAGCTCGCCTGCGTCGTTCATGGGTTTGTGCCGCTCTGGAGACTTATACTAGATTAAAGAGCATGAAATTCTGTACAACATATGTAAATTAAAAAAATCGTAAAGAATACCGCCTGAGAAGATTGTGTTTATATCCGAGGTAATCTGAAATATGCAAAACAAGCCCCGTCGTCGTATTAATGACGCCGCACCTCAATTTGTTTAAAGCTCGCCTGCGTCGTTCATGGGTTTGTGCAACTCTGGAAACTTATACTGGATTAAAGAGCATGAAATTCTGTACAACATATGTAAATTTTAAAAAATCGAAAAGAATAGCGCCTGAGAAAATTGTGTTTATATCTGAGGTAATCTGAAATAGGCAAAACAAGCCCCGTCAGTCGTATTAATGACGCCGCGCCGCAATTTGTTTAAAGCTCGCCTGCGTCGTTCATGGGTTTGTGCCGCTCTGGAGACTTATACTAGATTAAAGAGCATGAAATTCTGTACAACATATGTAAATTTAAAAAAATCCTAAAGAATAGCGCCTGAGAAAATTGTGTTTATATCCGAGGTGATCTGAAATATGCAAAACAAGCCCCGTCAGTTGTATTAATTGCGCCGCGCCTCAATTTGTTTTAAGCTCGCCTGCGTCGTTCATGGGTTTGTGCCGCTCTGGAGACTTATACTAGATTAAAGAGCATGAAATTCTGTACAACATATGTAAATTAAAAAAAGCAATTTGTTTAAAGCTCGCCTGCGTCGTTCATGGGTCTGTGCCACTCTGGAGACTTATACTAGGTTAAAGAGCATGACATTTTTACAACATATGTAAATTAAAAAAAGCAATTTGTTTAAATCTCGCCTGCGGCGTTCATGGGTCTGTGCCACTCTGGAGACTTATAGTAGATTAAAGAGCATGAAATTCTGTACAACATATGTAAATTTAAAAACAATCGTATAGAATAGCGCCTGAGAAAATTGTGTTTATATCTGAGGTAATCTGAAATATGCAAAACAAGCCCCGTCAGTCGTATTAATGACGCCGCACCGCAATTTGTCTAAAGCTCGCCTGCGTCGTTCATGGGTCTGTGCCACTCTGGAGAGTTATAGTAGATTAAAGAGCATGAAATTCTGTACAACATATGTAAATTTAAAAAAAATCGTATAGAATAGCGCCTGAGAAAATTGTGTTTATATCCGAGGTAATCTGAAATATGCAAAACAAGCCCCGTCAGTCGTATTAATAACGCCGCGCCTCAATTTGTTTAAAGCTCGCCTGCGTCGTTCATGGGTTTGTGCAACTCTGGAAACTTATACTCGATTAAAGAGCATGAAAGTCTGTACAACATATGTAAATTTTAAAAAATCGTAAAGATTACCGCCTGAGAAAATTGTGTTTATATCCGAGGTAATCTGAAATATGCAAAACAAGCCCTGTCAGTCGTATTAATGACGCCGCGCCTCAATTTGTTTAAAGCTCGCCTGCGTCGTTCATGGGTTTGTGCAACTCTGGAAACTTATACTCGATTAAAGAGCATGAAAGTCTGTACAACATATGTAAATTTAAAAAAATCGTAAACATTACCGCCTGAGAAAATTGTGTTTATATCCGAGGTAATCTGAAATATGCAAAACAAGCCCCGTCCGTCGTATTAATGACGCCGCACCTCAATTTGTTTAAAGCTCGCCTGCGTCGTTCATGGGTTTGTGCAACTCTGGAAACTTATACTGGATTAAAGAGCATGAAATTCTGTACAACATATGTAAATATAAAAAAATCGTAAAGAATAGCGCCTGAGAAAATTGTGTTTATATGCGAGGTAATCTGAAATATGCAAAACAAGCCCCGTCAGTTGTATTAATTGCGCCGCGCCTCAATTTGTTTAAAGCTCGCCTGCGTCGTTCATGGGTTTGTGCCGCTCTGGAGACTTATACTAGATTAAAGAGCATGAAATTCTGTACAACATATGTAAATTAAAAAAATCGTAAAGAATACCGCCTGAGAAGATTGTGTTTATATCCGAGGTAATCTGAAATATGCAAAACAAGCCCCGTCCGTCGTATTAATGACGCCGCACCTCAATTTGTTTAAAGCTCGCCTGCGTCGTTCATGGGTTTGTGCAACTCTGGAAACTTATACTGGATTAAAGAGCATGAAATTCTGTACAACATATGTAAATTTTAAAAAATCGAAAAGAATAGCGCCTGAGAAAATTGTGTTTATATCTGAGGTAATCTGAAATAGGCAAAACAAGCCCCGTCAGTCGTATTAATGACGCCGCGCCGCAATTTGTTTAAAGCTCGCCTGCGTCGTTCATGGGTTTGTGCCGCTCTGGAGACTTATACTAGATTAAAGAGCATGAAATTCTGTACAACATATGTAAATTTAAAAAAATCCTAAAGAATAGCGCCTGAGAAAATTGTGTTTATATCCGAGGTGATCTGAAATATGCAAAACAAGCCCCGTCAGTTGTATTAATTGCGCCGCGCCTCAATTTGTTTTAAGCTCGCCTGCGTCGTTCATGGGTTTGTGCCGCTCTGGAGACTTATACTAGATTAAAGAGCATGAAATTCTGTACAACATATGTAAATTAAAAAAAGCAATTTGTTTAAAGCTCGCCTGCGTCGTTCATGGGTCTGTGCCACTCTGGAGACTTATACTAGATTAAAGAGCATGACATTTTTACAACATATGTAAATTAAAAAAAGCAATTTGTTTAAATCTCGCCTGCGGCGTTCATGGGTCTGTGCCACTCTGGAGACTTATAGTAGATTAAAGAGCATGAAATTCTGTACAACATATGTAAATTTAAAAACAATCGTATAGAATAGCGCCTGAGAAAATTGTGTTTATATCCGAGGTGATCTGAAATATGCAAAACAAGCCCCGTCAGTTGTATTAATTGCGCCGCGCCTCAATTTGTTTTAAGCTCGCCTGCGTCGTTCATGGGTTTGTGCCGCTCTGGAGACTTATACTAGATTAAAGAGCATGAAATTCTGTACAACATATGTAAATTAAAAAAAGCAATTTGTTTAAAGCTCGCCTGCGTCGTTCATGGGTCTGTGCCACTCTGGAGACTTATACTAGATTAAAGAGCATGACATTTTTACAACATATGTAAATTAAAAAAAGCAATTTGTTTAAATCTCGCCTGCGGCGTTCATGGGTCTGTGCCACTCTGGAGACTTATAGTAGATTAAAGAGCATGAAATTCTGTACAACATATGTAAATTTAAAAACAATCGTATAGAATAGCGCCTGAGAAAATTGTGTTTATATCTGAGGTAATCTGAAATATGCAAAACAAGCCCCGTCAGTCGTATTAATGACGCCGCACCGCAATTTGTCTAAAGCTCGCCTGCGTCGTTCATGGGTCTGTGCCACTCTGGAGAGTTATAGTAGATTAAAGAGCATGAAATTCTGTACAACATATGTAAATTTAAAAAAAATCGTATAGAATAGCGCCTGAGAAAATTGTGTTTATATCCGAGGTAATCTGAAATATGCAAAACAAGCCCCGTCAGTCGTATTAATAACGCCGCGCCTCAATTTGTTTAAAGCTCGCCTGCGTCGTTGATGGGTTTGTGCAACTCTGGAAACTTATACTCGATTAAAGAGCATGAAAGTCTGTACAACATATGTAAATTTTAAAAAATCGTAAAGATTACCGCCTGAGAAAATTGTGTTTATATCCGAGGTAATCTGAAATATGCAAAACAAGCCCTGTCAGTCGTATTAATGACGCCGCGCCTCAATTTGTTTAAAGCTCGCCTGCGTCGTTCATGGGTTTGTGCAACTCTGGAAACTTATACTCGATTAAAGAGCATGAAAGTCTGTACAACATATGTAAATTTAAAAAAATCGTAAACATTACCGCCTGAGAAAATTGTGTTTATATCCGAGGTAATCTGAAATATGCAAAACAAGCCCCGTCCGTCGTATTAATGACGCCGCACCTCAATTTGTTTAAAGCTCGCCTGCGTCGTTCATGGGTTTGTGCAACTCTGGAAACTTATACTGGATTAAAGAGCATGAAATTCTGTACAACATATGTAAATATAAAAAAATCGTAAAGAATAGCGCCTGAGAAAATTGTGTTTATATGCGAGGTAATCTGAAATATGCAAAACAAGCCCCGTCAGTTGTATTAATTGCGCCGCGCCTCAATTTGTTTAAAGCTCGCCTGCGTCGTTCATGGGTTTGTGCCGCTCTGGAGACTTATACTAGATTAAAGAGCATGAAATTCTGTACAACATATGTAAATTAAAAAAATCGTAAAGAATACCGCCTGAGAAGATTGTGTTTATATCCGAGGTAATCTGAAATATGCAAAACAAGCCCCGTCCGTCGTATTAATGACGCCGCACCTCAATTTGTTTAAAGCTCGCCTGCGTCGTTCATGGGTTTGTGCAACTCTGGAAACTTATACTGGATTAAAGAGCATGAAATTCTGTACAACATATGTAAATTTTAAAAAATCGAAAAGAATAGCGCCTGAGAAAATTGTGTTTATATCTGAGGTAATCTGAAATAGGCAAAACAAGCCCCGTCAGTCGTATTAATGACGCCGCGCCGCAATTTGTTTAAAGCTCGCCTGCGTCGTTCATGGGTTTGTGCCGCTCTGGAGACTTATACTAGATTAAAGAGCATGAAATTCTGTACAACATATGTAAATTTAAAAAAATCCTAAAGAATAGCGCCTGAGAAAATTGTGTTTATATCCGAGGTGATCTGAAATATGCAAAACAAGCCCCGTCAGTTGTATTAATTGCGCCGCGCCTCAATTTGTTTTAAGCTCGCCTGCGTCGTTCATGGGTTTGTGCCGCTCTGGAGACTTATACTAGATTAAAGAGCATGAAATTCTGTACAACATATGTAAATTAAAAAAAGCAATTTGTTTAAAGCTCGCCTGCGTCGTTCATGGGTCTGTGCCACTCTGGAGACTTATACTAGGTTAAAGAGCATGACATTTTTACAACATATGTAAATTAAAAAAAGCAATTTGTTTAAATCTCGCCTGCGGCGTTCATGGGTCTGTGCCACTCTGGAGACTTATAGTAGATTAAAGAGCATGAAATTCTGTACAACATATGTAAATTTAAAAAACAATCGTATAGAATAGCGCCTGAGAAAATTGTGTTTATATCTGAGGTAATCTGAAATATGCAAAACAAGCCCCGTCAGTCGTATTAATGACGCCGCACCGCAATTTGTCTAAAGCTCGCCTGCGTCGTTCATGGGTCTGTGCCACTCTGGAGAGTTATAGTAGATTAAAGAGCATGAAATTCTGTACAACATATGTAAATTTAAAAAAAATCGTTATAGAATAGCGCCTGAGAAAATTGTGTTTATATCCGAGGTAATCTGAAATATGCAAAACAAGCCCCGTCAGTCGTATTAATGACGCCGCCGCGCCTCAATTTGTTTAAAGCTCGCCTGCGTCGTTCATGGGTTTGTGCAACTCTGGAAACTTATACTCGATTAAAGAGCATGAAAGTCTGTACAACATATGTAAATTTAAAAAAATCGTAAACATTACCGCCTGAGAAAATTGTGTTTATATCCGAGGTAATCTGAAATATGCAAAACAAGCCCCGTCCGTCGTATTAATGACGCCGCACCTCAATTTGTTTAAAGCTCGCCTGCGTCGTTCATGGGTTTGTGCAACTCTGGAAACTTATACTGGATTAAAGAGCATGAAATTCTGTACAACATATGTAAATATAAAAAAATCGTAAAGAATAGCGCCTGAGAAAATTGTGTTTATATGCGAGGTAATCTGAAATATGCAAAACAAGCCCCGTCAGTTGTATTAATTGCGCCGCGCCTCAATTTGTTTAAAGCTCGCCTGCGTCGTTCATGGGTTTGTGCCGCTCTGGAGACTTATACTAGATTAAAGAGCATGAAATTCTGTACAACATATGTAAATTAAAAAAATCGTAAAGAATACCGCCTGAGAAGATTGTGTTTATATCCGAGGTAATCTGAAATATGCAAAACAAGCCCCGTCCGTCGTATTAATGACGCCGCACCTCAATTTGTTTAAAGCTCGCCTGCGTCGTTCATGGGTTTGTGCAACTCTGGAAACTTATACTGGATTAAAGAGCATGAAATTCTGTACAACATATGTAAATTTTAAAAAATCGAAAAGAATAGCGCCTGAGAAAATTGTGTTTATATCTGAGGTAATCTGAAATAGGCAAAACAAGCCCCGTCAGTCGTATTAATGACGCCGCGCCGCAATTTGTTTAAAGCTCGCCTGCGTCGTTCATGGGTTTGTGCCGCTCTGGAGACTTATACTAGATTAAAGAGCATGAAATTCTGTACAACATATGTAAATTTAAAAAAATCCTAAAGAATAGCGCCTGAGAAAATTGTGTTTATATCCGAGGTGATCTGAAATATGCAAAACAAGCCCCGTCAGTTGTATTAATTGCGCCGCGCCTCAATTTGTTTTAAGCTCGCCTGCGTCGTTCATGGGTTTGTGCCGCTCTGGAGACTTATACTAGATTAAAGAGCATGAAATTCTGTACAACATATGTAAATTAAAAAAAGCAATTTGTTTAAAGCTCGCCTGCGTCGTTCATGGGTCTGTGCCACTCTGGAGACTTATACTAGGTTAAAGAGCATGACATTTTTACAACATATGTAAATTAAAAAAAGCAATTTGTTTAAATCTCGCCTGCGGCGTTCATGGGTCTGTGCCACTCTGGAGACTTATAGTAGATTAAAGAGCATGAAATTCTGTACAACATATGTAAATTTAAAAACAATCGTATAGAATAGCGCCTGAGAAAATTGTGTTTATATCTGAGGTAATCTGAAATATGCAAAACAAGCCCCGTCAGTCGTATTAATGACGCCGCACCGCAATTTGTCTAAAGCTCGCCTGCGTCGTTCATGGGTCTGTGCCACTCTGGAGAGTTATAGTAGATTAAAGAGCATGAAATTCTGTACAACATATGTAAATTTAAAAAAAATCGTATAGAATAGCGCCTGAGAAAATTGTGTTTATATCCGAGGTAATCTGAAATATGCAAAACAAGCCCCGTCAGTCGTATTAATGACGCCGCGCCTCAATTTGTTTAAAGCTCGCCTGCGTCGTTCATGGGTTTGTGCAACTCTGGAAACTTATACTCGATTAAAGAGCATGAAAGTCTGTACAACATATGTAAATTTAAAAAAATCGTAAACATTACCGCCTGAGAAAATTGTGTTTATATCCGAGGTAATCTGAAATATGCAAAACAAGCCCCGTCCGTCGTATTAATGACGCCGCACCTCAATTTGTTTAAAGCTCGCCTGCGTCGTTCATGGGTTTGTGCAACTCTGGAAACTTATACTGGATTAAAGAGCATGAAATTCTGTACAACATATGTAAATATAAAAAAATCGTAAAGAATAGCGCCTGAGAAAATTGTGTTTATATGCGAGGTAATCTGAAATATGCAAAACAAGCCCCGTCAGTTGTATTAATTGCGCCGCGCCTCAATTTGTTTAAAGCTCGCCTGCGTCGTTCATGGGTTTGTGCCGCTCTGGAGACTTATACTAGATTAAAGAGCATGAAATTCTGTACAACATATGTAAATTAAAAAAATCGTAAAGAATACCGCCTGAGAAGATTGTGTTTATATCCGAGGTAATCTGAAATATGCAAAACAAGCCCCGTCCGTCGTATTAATGACGCCGCACCTCAATTTGTTTAAAGCTCGCCTGCGTCGTTCATGGGTTTGTGCAACTCTGGAAACTTATACTGGATTAAAGAGCATGAAATTCTGTACAACATATGTAAATTTTAAAAAATCGAAAAGAATAGCGCCTGAGAAAATTGTGTTTATATCTGAGGTAATCTGAAATAGGCAAAACAAGCCCCGTCAGTCGTATTAATGACGCCGCGCCGCAATTTGTTTAAAGCTCGCCTGCGTCGTTCATGGGTTTGTGCCGCTCTGGAGACTTATACTAGATTAAAGAGCATGAAATTCTGTACAACATATGTAAATTTAAAAAAATCCTAAAGAATAGCGCCTGAGAAAATTGTGTTTATATCCGAGGTGATCTGAAATATGCAAAACAAGCCCCGTCAGTTGTATTAATTGCGCCGCGCCTCAATTTGTTTTAAGCTCGCCTGCGTCGTTCATGGGTTTGTGCCGCTCTGGAGACTTATACTAGATTAAAGAGCATGAAATTCTGTACAACATATGTAAATTAAAAAAAAGCAATTTGTTTAAAGCTCGCCTGCGTCGTTCATGGGTCTGTGCCACTCTGGAGACTTATACTAGATTAAAGAGCATGACATTTTTACAACATATGTAAATTAAAAAAAGCAATTTGTTTAAATCTCGCCTGCGGCGTTCATGGGTCTGTGCCACTCTGGAGACTTATAGTAGATTAAAGAGCATGAAATTCTGTACAACATATGTAAATTTAAAAACAATCGTATAGAATAGCGCCTGAGAAAATTGTGTTTATATCTGAGGTAATCTGAAATATGCAAAACAAGCCCCGTCAGTCGTATTAATGACGCCGCACCGCAATTTGTCTAAAGCTCGCCTGCGTCGTTCATGGGTCTGTGCCACTCTGGAGAGTTATAGTAGATTAAAGAGCATGAAATTCTGTACAACATATGTAAATTAAAAAAAAATCGTATAGAATAGCGCCTGAGAAAATTGTGTTTATATCCGAGGTAATCTGAAATATGCAAAACAAGCCCCGTCAGTCGTATTAATAACGCCGCGCCTCAATTTGTTTAAAGCTCGCCTGCGTCGTTCATGGGTTTGTGCAACTCTGGAAACTTATACTCGATTAAAGAGCATGAAAGTCTGTACAACATATGTAAATTTTAAAAAATCGTAAAGATTACCGCCTGAGAAAATTGTGTTTATATCCGAGGTAATCTGAAATATGCAAAACAAGCCCTGTCAGTCGTATTAATGACGCCGCGCCTCAATTTGTTTAAAGCTCGCCTGCGTCGTTCATGGGTTTGTGCAACTCTGGAAACTTATACTCGATTAAAGAGCATGAAAGTCTGTACAACATATGTAAATTTAAAAAAATCGTAAACATTACCGCCTGAGAAAATTGTGTTTATATCCGAGGTAATCTGAAATATGCAAAACAAGCCCCGTCCGTCGTATTAATGACGCCGCACCTCAATTTGTTTAAAGCTCGCCTGCGTCGTTCATGGGTTTGTGCAACTCTGGAAACTTATACTGGATTAAAGAGCATGAAATTCTGTACAACATATGTAAATATAAAAAAATCGTAAAGAATACCGCCTGAGAAAATTGTGTTTATATGCGAGGTAATCTGAAATATGCAAAAACAAGCCCCGTCAGTTGTATTAATTGCGCCGCGCCTCAATTTGTTTAAAGCTCGCCTGCGTCGTTCATGGGTTTGTGCCGCTCTGGAGACTTATACTAGATTAAAGAGCATGAAATTCTGTACAACATATGTAAATTAAAAAAATCGTAAAGAATACCGCCTGAGAAGATTGTGTTTATATCCGAGGTAATCTGAAATATGCAAAACAAGCCCCGTCCGTCGTATTAATGACGCCGCACCTCAATTTGTTTAAAGCTCGCCTGCGTCGTTCATGGGTTTGTGCAACTCTGGAAACTTATACTGGATTAAAGAGCATGAAATTCTGTACAACATATGTAAATTTTAAAAAATCGAAAAGAATAGCGCCTGAGAAAATTGTGTTTATATCTGAGGTAATCTGAAATAGGCAAAACAAGCCCCGTCAGTCGTATTAATGACGCCGCGCCGCAATTTGTTTAAAGCTCGCCTGCGTCGTTCATGGGTTTGTGCCACTCTGGAGACTTATACTAGATTAAAGAGCATGAAAGTCTGTACAACATATGTAAATTAAAATAATCCTAAAGAATACCGCCTGAGAAGATTGTGTTTATATCCGAGGTAATCTGAAATATGCAAAACAAGCCCTGTCCGTCGTATTAATGACGCCGCGCCTCAAATTGTTTAAAGCTCGCCTGCGTCGTTCATGGGTTTGTGCAACTCTGCAAACTTATACTGGATTAAAGAGCATGAAATGCTGTACAACATATGTAAATTTAAAAAAATCGTAAAGAATAGCGCCGCAGAAAATTGTATTTATATCTGAGGTAATCTGAAATATGCAAAACAAGCCCCGTCAGTCGTATTAATGACGCCGCGCCGCAATTTCTTTAAAGCTCGCCTGCGTCGTTCATGGGTTTGTGCCGCTCTGGAGACTTCTACTAGATTAAAGAGCATGAAATTCTGTACAACATATGTAAATTTTAAAAAATCGTAAAGAATAGCGCCTCAGAAAATTGTGTTTATATCCGAGGTAATCTGAAATATGAAAAACAAGCCCGGTCAGTTGTATTAATTGCGCCGCGCCTCAATTTGTTTAAAGCTCGCCTGCGTCGTTCATGGGTTTGTGCCACTCTGGAGACTTATACTAGATTAAGGAGCATGAAAGTCTGTACAACATATGTAAATTAAAATAATCCTAAAGAATACCGCCTGAGAAGATTGTGTTTATATCCGAGGTAATCTGAAATATGTAAAACAAGCCCTGTCCGTCGTATTAATGACGCCGCGCCTCAATTTGTTTAAAGCTCGCCTGCGTCGTTCATGGGTTTGTGCAACTCTGGAAACTTATACTGGATTAAAGAGCATGAAATGCTGTACAACATATGTAAATTTAAAAAAATCGTAAAGAATAGCGCCGGAGAAAATTGTGTTTATATCTGAGGTAATCTGAAATATGCAAAACAAGCCCCGTCAGTCGTATTAATGACGCCGCGCCGCAATTTGTTTAAAGCTCGCCTGCGTCGTTCATGGGTTTGTGCCGCTCTGGAGACTTCTACTAGATTAAAGAGCATGAAATTCTGTACAACATATGTAAATTTAAAAAAATCGTAAATATTACCGCCTGAGAAAATTGTGTTTATATCCGAGGTGATCTGAAATATGCAAAACAAGCCCCGTCAGTTGTATTAATTGCGCCGCGCCTCAATTTGTTTTAAGCTCGCCTGCGTCGTTCATCGGTTTGTGCCGCTCTGGAGACTTATACTAGATTAAACAGCATGAAATTTTTACAACATATGTAAATTTAAAAAAGCAATTTGTTTAAATCTCGCCTGCGTCGTTCATGGGTTTGTGCAACTCTGGAAACTTATACTGGATTAAAGAGCATGAAATTCTGTACAACATATGTAAATTAAAAAAATCGTAAAGAATACCGCCTGAGAAGATTGTGTTTATATCCGAGGTAATCTGAAATATGCAAAACAAGCCCCGTCAGTCGTATTAATGACGCCGCGCCTCAATTTGTTTAAAGCTCGCCTGCGTCGTTCATGGGTTTGTGCAACTCTGGAAACTTATACTCGATTAAAGAGCATGAAAGTCTGTACAACATATGTAAATTTTAAAAAATCGTAAAGAATAGCGCCTGAGAAAATTGTGTTTATATCTGAGGTAATCTGAAATATGCAAAACAAGCCCCGTCAGTCGTATTAATGACGCCGCGCCGCAATTTGTTTAAAGCTCGCCTGCGTCGTTCATGGGTTTGTGCCGCTCTGGAGACTTATACTAGATTAAAGAGCATGAAATTCTGTACAACATATGTAAATTTGAAAAAATCGTAAAGAATAGCGCCTCAGAAAATTGTGTTTATATCCGAGGTAATCTGAAATATGAAAAAACAAGCCCCGTCAGTTGTATTAATTGCGCCGCGCCTCAATTTGTTTAAAGCTCGCCTGCGTCGTTCATGGGTTTGTGCCGCTCTGGAGACTTATACTAGATTAAAGAGCATGAAATTCTGTACAACATATGTAAATTAAAAAAAATCGTAAAGATTACCGCCTGAGAAAATTGTGTTTATGTCCGAGGTAATCTGAAATATGCAAAACAAGCCCCGTCCGTCGTATTAATGACGCCGCGCCTCAATTTGTTTAAAGCTCGCCTGCGTCGTTCATGGGTTTGTGCAACTCTGGAAACTTATACTGGATTAAAGAGCATGAAATTCTGTACAACATATGTAAATTTAAAAAAATCGTAAAGAATAGCGCCTGAGAAAATTTTGTTTATATCTGAGGTAATCTGAAATATGCAAAACAAGCCCCGTCAGTTGTATTAATTGCGCCGCGCCTCAATTTGTTTAAAGCTCGCCTGCGTCGTTCATGGGTTTGTGCCACTCTGGAGACTTATACTAGATTAAAGAGCATGAAAGTCTGTACAACATATGTAAATTAAAATAATCCTAAAGAATACCGCCTGAGAAGATTATGTTTATATCCGAGGTAATCTGAAATATGTAAAACAAGCCCTGTCCGTCGTATTAATGACGCCGCGCCTCAATTTGTTTAAAGCTCGCCTGCGTCGTTCATGGGTTTGTGCAACTCTGGAAACTTATACTGGATTAAAGAGCATGAAATGCTGTACAACATATGTAAATTTAAAAAAATCGTAAAGAATAGCGCCGGAGAAAATTGTGTTTATATCTGAGGTAATCTGAAATATGCAAAACAAGCCCCGTCAGTCGTATTAATGACGCCGCGCCGCAATTTGTTTAAAGCTCGCCTGCGTCGTTCATGGGTTTGTGCCGCTCTGGAGACTTATACTAGATTAAAGAGCATGAAATTCTGTACAACATATGTAAATTTGAAAAAATCGTAAAGAATAGCGCCTCAGAAAATTGTGTTTATATCCGAGGTAATCTGAAATATGAAAAACAAGCCCCGTCAGTTGTATTAATTGCGCCGCGCCTCAATTTGTTTAAAGCTCGCCTGCGTCGTTCATGGGTTTGTGCCGCTCTGGAGACTTATACTAGATTAAAGAGCATGAAATTCTGTACAACATATGTAAATTAAAAAAAATCGTAAAGATTACCGCCTGAGAAAATTGTGTTTATGTCCGAGGTAATCTGAAATATGCAAAACAAGCCCCGTCCGTCGTATTAATGACGCCGCGCCTCAATTTGTTTAAAGCTCGCCTGCGTCGTTCATGGGTTTGTGCAACTCTGGAAACTTATACTGGATTAAAGAGCATGAAATTCTGTACAACATATGTAAATTTAAAAAAATCGTAAAGAATAGCGCCTGAGAAAATTTTGTTTATATCTGAGGTAATCTGAAATATGCAAAACAAGCCCCGTCAGTTGTATTAATTGCGCCGCGCCTCAATTTGTTTAAAGCTCGCCTGCGTCGTTCATGGGTTTGTGCCACTCTGGAGACTTATACTAGATTAAAGAGCATGAAAGTCTGTACAACATATGTAAATTAAAATAATCCTAAAGAATACCGCCTGAGAAGATTATGTTTATATCCGAGGTAATCTGAAATATGTAAAACAAGCCCTGTCCGTCGTATTAATGACGCCGCGCCTCAATTTGTTTAAAGCTCGCCTGCGTCGTTCATGGGTTTGTGCAACTCTGGAAACTTATACTGGATTAAAGAGCATGAAATTCTGTACAACATATGTAAATTTAAAAAAATCGTAAAGAATAGCGCCTGAGAAAATTTTGTTTATATCTGAGGTAATCTGAAATATGCAAAACAAGCCCCGTCAGTTGTATTAATTGCGCCGCGCCTCAATTTGTTTAAAGCTCGCCTGCGTCGTTCATGGGTTTGTGCCACTCTGGAGACTTATACTAGATTAAAGAGCATGAAAGTCTGTACAACATATGTAAATTAAAATAATCCTAAAGAATACCGCCTGAGAAGATTATGTTTATATCCGAGGTAATCTGAAATATGTAAAACAAGCCCTGTCCGTCGTATTAATGACGCCGCGCCTCAATTTGTTTAAAGCTCGCCTGCGTCGTTCATGGGTTTGTGCAACTCTGGAAACTTATACTGGATTAAAGAGCATGAAATGCTGTACAACATATGTAAATTTAAAAAAATCGTAAAGAATAGCGCCGGAGAAAATTGTGTTTATATCTGAGGTAATCTGAAATATGCAAAACAAGCCCCGTCAGTCGTATTAATGACGCCGCGCCGCAATTTGTTTAAAGCTCGCCTGCGTCGTTCATGGGTTTGTGCCGCTCTGGAGACTTCTACTAGATTAAAGAGCATGAAATTCTGTACAACATATGTAAATTTAAAAAAATCGTAAATATTACCGCCTGAGAAAATTGTGTTTATATCCGAGGTAATCTGAAATATGCAAAACAAGCCCCGTCCGTCGTATTAATGACGCCGCGCCTCAATTTGTTTAAAGCTCGCCTGCGTCGTTCATGGGTTTGTGCAACTCTGGAAACTTATACTGCATTAAAGAGCATGAAATTCTGTACAACATATGTAAATTTAAAAAAATCCTAAAGAATAGCGCCTGAGAAAATTGTGTTTATATCCGAGGTGATCTGAAATATGCAAAACAAGCCCCGTCAGTTGTATTAATTGCGGCGCGCCTCAATTTGTTTTAAGCTCGCCTGCGTCGTTCATCGGTTTGTGCCGCTCTGGAGACTTATACTAGATTAAACAGCATGAAATTTTTACAACATATGTAAATTTAAAAAAGCAATTTGTTTAAATCTCGCCTGCGTCGTTCATGGGTTTGTGCCGCTCTGGAAACTTATACTGGATTAAAGAGCATGAAATTCTGTACAACATATGTAAATTTAAAAAAATCGTAAAGAATAGCGCCTGAGAAAATTTTGTTTATATCTGAGGTAATCTGAAATATGCAAAACAAGCCCCGTCAGTTGTATTAATTGCGCCGCGCCTCAATTTGTTTAAAGCTCGCCTGCGTCGTTCATGGGTTTGTGCCGCTCTCGAGACTTATACTAGATTAAAGAGCATGAAATTCTGTACAACATATGTAAATTTTAAAAAATCGTAAAGAATAGCGCCTCAGAAAATTGTGTTTATATCCGAGGTAATCTGAAATATGAAAAACAAGCCCCGTCAGTTGTATTAATTGCGCCGCGCCTCAATTTGTTTAAAGCTCGCCTGCGTCGTTCATGGGTTTGTGCCGCTCTGGAGACTTATACTAGATTAAAGAGCATGAAATTCTGTACAACATATGTAAATTAAAAAAAATCGTAAAGATTACCGCCTGAGAAAATTGTGTTTATGTCCGAGGTAATCTGAAATATGCAAAACAAGCCCCGTCCGTCGTATTAATGACGCCGCGCCTCAATTTTGTTTAAAGCTCGCCTGCGTCGTTCATGGGTTTGTGCAACTCTGGAAACTTATACTGGATTAAAGAGCATGAAATTCTGTACAACATATGTAAATTTAAAAAAATCGTAAAGAATAGCGCCTGAGAAAATTTTGTTTATATCTGAGGTAATCTGAAATATGCAAAACAAGCCCCGTCAGTTGTATTAATTGCGCCGCGCCTCAATTTGTTTAAAGCTCGCCTGCGTCGTTCATGGGTTTGTGCCACTCTGGAGACTTATACTAGATTAAAGAGCATGAAAGTCTGTACAACATATGTAAATTAAAATAATCCTAAAGAATACCGCCTGAGAAGATTATGTTTATATCCGAGGTAATCTGAAATATGTAAAACAAGCCCTGTCCGTCGTATTAATGACGCCGCGCGCCTCAATTTGTTTAAAGCTCGCCTGCGTCGTTCATGGGTTTGTGCAACTCTGGAAACTTATACTGGATTAAAGAGCATGAAATTCTGTACAACATATGTAAATTTAAAAAAAATCGTAAAGAATAGCGCCTGAGAAAATTTTGTTTATATCTGAGGTAATCTGAAATATGCAAAACAAGCCCCGTCAGTTGTATTAATTGCGCCGCGCCTCAATTTGTTTAAAGCTCGCCTGCGTCGTTCATGGGTTTGTGCCACTCTGGAGACTTATACTAGATTAAAGAGCATGAAAGTCTGTACAACATATGTAAATTAAAATAATCCTAAAGAATACCGCCTGAGAAGATTATGTTTATATCCGAGGTAATCTGAAATATGTAAAACAAGCCCTGTCCGTCGTATTAATGACGCCGCGCCTCAATTTGTTTAAAGCTCGCCTGCGTCGTTCATGGGTTTGTGCAACTCTGGAAACTTATACTGGATTAAAGAGCATGAAATGCTGTACAACATATGTAAATTTAAAAAAATCGTAAAGAATAGCGCCGGAGAAAATTGTGTTTATATCTGAGGTAATCTGAAATATGCAAAACAAGCCCCGTCAGTCGTATTAATGACGCCGCGCCGCAATTTGTTTAAAGCTCGCCTGCGTCGTTCATGGGTTTGTGCCGCTCTGGAGACTTCTACTAGATTAAAGAGCATGAAATTCTGTACAACATATGTAAATTTAAAAAAATCGTAAATATTACCGCCTGAGAAAATTGTGTTTATATCCGAGGTAATCTGAAATATGCAAAACAAGCCCCGTCCGTCGTATTAATGACGCCGCGCCTCAATTTGTTTAAAGCTCGCCTGCGTCGTTCATGGGTTTGTGCAACTCTGGAAACTTATACTGGATTAAAGAGCATGAAATTCTGTACAACATATGTAAATTTAAAAAAATCGTAAAGAATAGCGCCTGAGAAAATTGTGTTTATATCCGAGGTAATCTGAAATATGCAAAACAAGCCCCGTCAGTCGTATTAATGACGCCGCGCCTCAATTTGTTTAAAGCTCGCCTGCGTCGTTCATGGGTTTGTGCAACTCTGGAAACTTATACTCGATTAAAGAGCATGAAAGTCTGTACAACATATGTAAATTAAAAAAAATCGTAAAGATTACCGCCTGAGAAAATTGTGTTTATATCCGAGGTAATCTGAAATATGCAAAACAAGCCCCGTCCGTCGTATTAATGACGCCGCGCCTCAATTTGTTTAAAGCTCGCCTGCGTCGTTCATGGGTTTGTGCAACTCTGGAAACTTATACTGGATTAAAGAGCATGAAATGCTGTACAACATATGTAAATTTAAAAAAATCGTAAAGAATAGCGCCGGAGAAAATTGTGTTTATATCTGAGGTAATCTGAAATATGCAAAACAAGCCCCGTCAGTCGTATTAATGACGCCGCGCCGCAATTTGTTTAAAGCTCGCCTGCGTCGTTCATGGGTTTGTGCCGCTCTGGAGACTTCTACTAGATTAAAGAGCATGAAATTCTGTACAACATATGTAAATTTAAAAAAATCGTAAATATTACCGCCTGAGAAAATTGTGTTTATATCCGAGGTAATCTGAAATATGCAAAACAAGCCCCGTCCGTCGTATTAATGACGCCGCGCCTCAATTTGTTTAAAGCTCGCCTGCGTCGTTCATGGGTTTGTGCAACTCTGGAAACTTATACTGCATTAAAGAGCATGAAATTCTGTACAACATATGTAAATTTAAAAAAATCCTAAAGAATAGCGCCTGAGAAAATTGTGTTTATATCCGAGGTGATCTGAAATATGCAAAACAAGCCCCGTCAGTTGTATTAATTGCGGCGCGCCTCAATTTGTTTTAAGCTCGCCTGCGTCGTTCATCGGTTTGTGCCGCTCTGGAGACTTATACTAGATTAAACAGCATGAAATTTTTACAACATATGTAAATTTAAAAAAGCAATTTGTTTAAATCTCGCCTGCGTCGTTCATGGGTTTGTGCAACTCTGGAAACTTATACTGGATTAAAGAGCATGAAATTCTGTACAACATATGTAAATTAAAAAAATCGTAAAGAATACCGCCTGAGAAGATTGTGTTTATATCCGAGGTAATCTGAAATATGCAAAACAAGCCCCGTCAGTCGTATTAATGACGCCGCGCCTCAATTTGTTTAAAGCTCGCCTGCGTCGTTCATGGGTTTGTGCAACTCTGGAAACTTATACTCGATTAAAGAGCATGAAAGTCTGTACAACATATGTAAATTAAAAAAAATCGTAAAGATTACCGCCTGAGAAAATTGTGTTTATATCCGAGGTAATCTGAAATATGCAAAACAAGCCCCGTCCGTCGTATTAATGACGCCGCGCCTCAATTTGTTTAAAGCTCGCCTGCGTCGTTCATGGGTTTGTGCAACTCTGGAAACTTATACTGGATTAAAGAGCATGAAATTCTGTACAACATATGTAAATTTAAAAAAATCGTAAAGAATAGCGCGTGAGAAAATTTTGTTTATATCTGAGGTAATCTGAAATATGCAAAACAAGCCCCGTCAGTTGTATTAATTGCGCCGCGCCTCAATTTGTTTAAAGCTCGCCTGCGTCGTTCATGGGTTTGTGCCGCTCTGGAGACTTATACTAGATTAAAGAGCATGAAAGTCTGTACAACATATGTAAATTAAAATAATCCTAAAGAATACCGCCTGAGAAGATTGTGTTTATATCCGAGGTAATCTGAAATATGTAAAACAAGCCCTGTCCGTCGTATTAATGACGCCGCGCCTCAATTTGTTTAAAGCTCGCCTGCGTATGGGTTTGTGCAAACTCTGGAAACTTATACTGGATTAAAGAGCATGAAATGCTGTACAACATATGTAAATTTAAAAAAATCGTAAAGAATAGCGCCGGAGAAAATTGTGTTTATATCTGAGGTAATCTGAAATATGCAAAACAAGCCCCGTCAGTCGTATTAATGACGCCGCGCCGCAATTTGTTTAAAGCTCGCCTGCGTCGTTCATGGGTTTGTGCCGCTCTGGAGACTTCTACTAGATTAAAGAGCATGAAATTCTGTACAACATATGTAAATTTAAAAAAATCGTAAATATTACCGCCTGAGAAAATTGTGTTTATATCCGAGGGTAATCTGAAATATGCAAAACAAGCCCCGTCCGTCGTATTAATGACGCCGCGCCTCAATTTGTTTAAAGCTCGCCTGCGTCGTTCATGGGTTTGTGCAACTCTGGAAACTTATACTGCATTAAAGAGCATGAAATTCTGTACAACATATGTAAATTTAAAAAAATCCTAAAGAATAGCGCCTGAGAAAATTGTGTTTTTTGTGCCCTCAGTTGTATTAATTGCCGCCTGCGTGTTCTCGGTTTGTGCCGCTCTGGAGACTTATACTAGATTAAACAGCATGAAATTTTTACAACATATGTAAATTTAAAAAAGCAATTTGTTTAAATCTCGCCTGCGTCGTTCATGGGTTTGTGCAACTCTGGAAACTTATACTGGATTAAAGAGCATGAAATTTCTGTACAACATATGTAAATTAAAAAAATCGTAAAGAATACCGCTTGAGAAGATTGTGTTTATATCCGAGGTAATCTGAAATATGCAAAACAAGCCCCGTCAGTCGTATTAATGACGCCGCGCCGCGCCTCAATTTGTTTAAAGCTCGCCTGCGTCGTTCATGGGTTTGTGCAACTCTGGAAACTTATACTCGATTAAAGAGCATGAAAGTCTGTACAACATATGTAAATTAAAAAAAATTGTAAAGATTACCGCCTGAGAAAATTGTGTTTATATCCGAGGTAATCTGAAATATGCAAAACAAGCCCCGTCCGTCGTATTAATGACGCCGCACCTCAATTTGTTTAAAGCTCGCCTGCGTCGTTCATGGGTTTGTGCAACTCTGGAAACTTATACTGGATTAAAGAGAATGAAATTCTGTACAACATATGTAAATTTTAAAAAATCGTAAAGAATAGCGCCTGAGAAAATTGTGTTTATATCTGAGGTAATCTGAAATATGCAAAACAAGCCCCGTCAGTCGTATTAATTGCGCCGCGCCTCAATTTGTTTAAAGCTCGCCTGCGTCGTTCATGGGTTTGTGCCACTCTGGAGACTTATACTAGATTAAAGAGCATGAAAGTCTGTACAACATATGTAAATTAAAATAATCCTAAAGAATACCGCCTGAGAAGATTGTGTTTATATCCGAGGTAATCTGAAATATGTAAAACAAGCCCTGTCCGTCGTATTAATGACGCCGCGCCTC
The DNA here is from genome assembly GCA_035771165.1 of Paragorgia papillata. Classification (NCBI taxonomy): domain Eukaryota; kingdom Metazoa; phylum Cnidaria; class Anthozoa; order Scleralcyonacea; family Coralliidae; genus Paragorgia; species Paragorgia papillata. The sequence goes on along the minus strand of JAWNZC010000468.1, from coordinate 1,378,882 downwards.
AATTTGTTTAAAGCTCGCCTGCGTCGTTCATGGGTTTGTGCAACTCTGGAAACTTATACTGGATTAAAGAGCATGAAATTCTGTACAACATATGTAAATTTAAAAAAATCGTAAAGAATAGCGCCTGAGAAAATTTTGTTTATATCTGAGGTAATCTGAAATATGCAAAACAAGCCCCGTCAGTTGTATTAATTGCGCCGCGCCTCAATTTGTTTAAAGCTCGCCTGCGTCGTTCATGGGTTTGTGCCGCTCTCGAGACTTATACTAGATTAAAGAGCATGAAATTCTGTACAACATATGTAAATTTAAAAAAATCGTAAAGAATAGCGCCGCAGAAAATTGTATTTATATCTGAGGTAATCTGAAATATGCAAAACAAGCCCCGTCAGTCGTATTAATGACGCCGCGCCGCAATTTGTTTAAAGCTCGCCTGCGTCGTTCATGGGTTTGTGCCGCTCTGGAGACTTCTACTAGATTAAAGAGCATGAAATTCTGTACAACATATGTAAATTTTAAAAAATCGTAAAGAATAGCGCCTCAGAAAATTGTGTTTATATCCGAGGTAATCTGAAATATGAAAAACAAGCCCCGTCAGTTGTATTAATTGCGCCGCGCCTCAATTTGTTTAAAGCTCGCCTGCGTCGTTCATGGGTTTGTGCCACTCTGGAGACTTATACTAGATTAAAGAGCATGAAAGTCTGTACAACATATGTAAATTAAAATAATCCTAAAGAATACCGCCTGAGAAGATTGTGTTTATATCCGAGGTAATCTGAAATATGTAAAACAAGCCCTGTCCGTCGTATTAATGACGCCGCGCCTCAATTTGTTTAAAGCTCGCCTGCGTCGTTCATGGGTTTGTGCAACTCTGGAAACTTATACTGGATTAAAGAGCATGAAATGCTGTACAACATATGTAAATTAAAAAAATCGTAAAGAATAGCGCCGGAGAATATTGTGTTTATATCTGAGGTAATCTGAAATATGCAAAACAAGCCCCGTCAGTCGTATTAATGACGCCGCGCCGCAATTTGTTTAAAGCTCGCCTGCGTCGTTCATGGGTTTGTGCCGCTCTGGAGACTTCTACTAGATTAAAGAGCATGAAATTCTGTACAACATATGTAAATTTAAAAAAATCGTAAAGATTACCGCCTGAGAAAATTGTGTTTATATCCGAGGTAATCTGAAATATGCAAAACAAGCCCCGTCCGTCGTATTAATGACGCCGCGCCTCAATTTGTTTAAAGCTCGCCTGCGTCGTTCATGGGTTTGTGCAACTCTGGAAACTTATACTGCATTAAAGAGCATGAAATTCTGTACAACATATGTAAATTTAAAAAAATCCTAAAGAATAGCGCCTGAGAAAATTGTGTTTATATCCGAGGTGATCTGAAATATGCAAAACAAGCCCCGTCAGTTGTATTAATTGCGCCGCGCCTCAATTTGTTTTAAGCTCGCCTGCGTCGTTCATGGGTTTGTGCAACTCTGGAAACTTATACTGGATTAAAGAGCATGAAATTCTGTACAACATATGTAAATTAAAAAAATCGTAAAGAATACCGCCTGAGAAGATTGTGTTTATATCCGAGATAATCTGAAATATGCAAAACAAGCCCCGTCAGTCGTATTAATGACGCCGCGCCTCAATTTGTTTAAAGCTCGCCTGCGTCGTTCATGGGTTTGTGCAACTCTGGAAACTTATACTCGATTAAAGAGCATGAAAGTCTGTACAACATATGTAAATTAAAAAAAATCGTAAAGATTACCGCCTGAGAAAATTGTGTTTATATCCGAGGTAATCTGAAATATGCAAAACAAGCCCCGTCCGTCGTATTAATGACGCCGCACCTCAATTTGTTTAAAGCTCGCCTGCGTCGTTCATGGGTTTGTGCAACTCTGGAAACTTATACTGGATTAAAGAGAATGAAATTCTGTACAACATATGTAAATTTTAAAAAATCGTAAAGAATAGCGCCTGAGAAAATTGTGTTTATATCTGAGGTAATCTGAAATATGCAAAACAAGCCCCGTCAGTCGTATTAATGACGCCGCGCCGCAATTTGTTTAAAGCTCGCCTGCGTCGTTCATGGGTTTGTGCCGCTCTGGAGACTTATACTAGATTAAAGAGCATGAAATTCTGTACAACATATGTAAATTTTAAAAAATCGTAAAGAATAGCGCCTCAGAAAATTGTGTTTATATCCGAGGTAATCTGAAATATGAAAAACAAGCCCCGTCAGTTGTATTAATTGCGCCGCGCCTCAATTTGTTTAAAGCTCGCCTGCGTCGTTCATGGGTTTGTGCCGCTCTGGAGACTTATACTAGATTAAAGAGCATGAAATTCTGTACAACATATGTAAATTAAAAAAAATCGTAAAGATTACCGCCTGAGAAAATTGTGTTTATGTCCGAGGTAATCTGAAATATGCAAAACAAGCCCCGTCCGTCGTATTAATGACGCCGCGCCTCAATTTGTTTAAAGCTCGCCTGCGTCGTTCATGGGTTTGTGCAACTCTGGAAACTTATACTGGATTAAAGAGCATGAAATTCTGTACAACATATGTAAATTTAAAAAAATCGTAAAGAATAGCGCCTGAGAAAATTTTGTTTATATCTGAGGTAATCTGAAATATGCAAAACAAGCCCCGTCAGTTGTATTAATTGCGCCGCGCCTCAATTTGTTTAAAGCTCGCCTGCGTCGTTCATGGGTTTGTGCCGCTCTGGAGACTTATACTAGATTAAAGAGCATGAAATTCTGTACAACATATGTAAATTTAAAAAAATCGTAAAGATTACCGCCTGAGAAAATTGTGTTTATATCCGAGGTAATCTGAAATATGCAAAACAAGCCCCGTCAGCCGTATTAATGACGCCGCGCCTCCATTTGTTTAAAGCTCGCCTGCGTCGTTCATGGGTTTGTGCAACTCTGGAAACTTATGCTCGATTAAAGAGCATGAAAGTCTGTACAACATATGTAAATTTTAAAAAATCGTAAAGATTACCGCCTGAGAAAATTGTGTTTATATCCGAGGTAATCTGAAATATACAAAACAAGCCCCGTCCGTCGTATTAATGAGGCCGCACCTCAATTTGTTTAAAGCTCGCCTGCGTCGTTCATGGGTTTGTGCAACTCAGGAAACTTATACTGGATTAAACAGCATGAAAGTCTGTACAACATATGTAAATTAAAAAAATCGTAAAGAATACCGCCTGAGAAGATTGTGTTTATATCCGAGGTAATCTGAAATATGCAAAACAAGCCCCGTGAGTCGTATTAATAACGCCGCGCCTCAATTTGTTTAAAGCTCGCCTGCGTCGTTCATGGGTTTGTGGAACTCTGGAAACTTATACTCGATTAAAGAGCATGAAAGTCTGTACAACATATGTAAATTTAAAAAAATCGTAAAGATTACCGCCTGAGAAAATTGTGTTTATATCCGAGGTAATCTGAAATATGCAAAACAAGCCCCGTCAGTCGTATTAATGACGCCGCGCCTCAATTTGTTTAAAGCTCGCCTGCGTCGTTCATGGGTTTGTGCAACTCTGGAAACTTATACTCGATTAAAGAGCATGAAAGTCTGTACAACATATTTAAATTTAAAAAAATCGTAAAGATTACCGCCTGAGAAAATTGTGTTTATATCCGAGGTAATCTAAAATGTGCAAAACAAGCCCCGTCCGTCGTATTAATGACGCCGCATCTCAATTAGTTTAAAGCTCGCCTGCGTCGTTCATGGGTTTGTGCAACTCTGGAAACTTATACTGGATTAAAGAGCATGAAATTCTGTACAACATATGTAAATTTTAAAAAATCGAAAAGAATAGCGCCTGAGAAAATTGTGTTTATATCTGAGGTAATCTGAAATAGGCAAAACAAGCCGCGTCAGTCGTATTAATGACGCCGCGCCGCAATTTGTTTAAAGCTCGCCTGCGTCGTTCATGGGTCTGTGCCACTCTGGAGACTTATACTAGATTAAAGAGCATGAAAGTCTGTACAACATATGTAAATTAAAAAAATCGTAAAGAATACCGCCTGAGAAGATTGTGTTTATATCCGAGGTAATCTGAAATATGCAAAACAAGCCCCGTCAATCGTATTAATAACGCCGCGCCTCAATTTGTTTAAAGCTCGCCTGCGTCGTTCATGGGTTTGTGCAACTCTGGAAACTTATACTCGATTAAAGAGCATGAAATTCTGTACAACATATGTAAATTTTAAAAAATCGTAAAGAATAGGGCCTCAGAAAATTGTGTTTATATCCGAGGTAATCTGAAATATGAAAAACACGCCCCGTCAGTTGTATTAATTGCGCCGCGCCTCAATTTGTTTAAAGCTCGCCTGCGTCGTTCATGGGTTTGTGCCGCTCTGGAGACTTATACTAGATTAAAGAGCATGAAATTCTGTACAACATATGTAAATTAAAAAAAATCGTAAAGATTACCGCCTGAGAAAATTGTGTTTATGTCCGAGGTAATCTGAAATATGCAAAACAAGCCCCGTCCGTCGTATTAATGACGCCGCGCCTCAATTTGTTTAAAGCTCGCCTGCGTCGTTCATGGGTTTGTGCAACTCTGGAAACTTATACTGGATTAAAGAGCATGAAATTCTGTACAACATATGTAAATTTAAAAAAATCGTAAAGAATAGCGCCTGAGAAAATTTTGTTTATATCTGAGGTAATCTGAAATATGCAAAACAAGCCCCGTCAGTTGTATTAATTGCGCCGCGCCTCAATTTGTTTAAAGCTCGCCTGCGTCGTTCATGGGTTTGTGCCGCTCTCGAGACTTATACTAGATTAAAGAGCATGAAATTCTGTACAACATATGTAAATTTAAAAAAATCGTAAAGATTACCGCCTGAGAAAATTGTGTTTATATCCGAGGTAATCTGAAATATGCAAAACAAGCCCCGTCAGTCGTATTAATGACGCCGCGCCTCCATTTGTTTAAAGCTCGCCTGCGTCGTTCATGGGTTTGTGCAACTCTGGAAACTTATACTCGATTAAAGAGCATGAAAGTCTGTACAACATATGTAAATTTTAAAAAATCGTAAAGATTACCGCCTGAGAAAATTGTGTTTATATCCGAGGTAATCTGAAATATACAAAACAAGCCCCGTCCGTCGTATTAATGAGGCCGCACCTCAATTTGTTTAAAGCTCGCCTGCGTCGTTCATCGGTTTGTACAACTCTGGAAACTTATACTGGATTAAAGAGCATGAAATTCTGTACAATATATGTAAATTTAAAAAAATCGTAAAGAATAGCGCCTGAGAAAATTGTGTTTATATCTGAGGTAATCTAAAATATTCAAAACAAGCCGCGTCAGTCGTATTAATGACGCCGCGCCGCAATTTGTTTAAAGCTCGCCTGCGTCGTTCATGGGTCTGTGCCACTCTGGAGACTTATACTAGATTAAACAGCATGAAAGTCTGTACAACATATGTAAATTAAAAAAATCGTAAAGAATACCGCCTGAGAAGATTGTGTTTATATCCGAGGTAATCTGAAATATGCAAAACAAGCCCCATCAGTCGTATTAATAACGCCGCGCCTCAATTTGTTTAAAGCTCGCCTGCGTCGTTCATGGGTTTGTGCAACTCTGGAAACTTATACTCGATTAAAGAGCATGAAAGTCTGTACAACATATGTAAATTTAAAAAAATCGTAAAGATTACCGCCTGAGAAAATTGTGTTTATATCCGAGGTAATCTGAAATATGCAAAACAAGCCCCGTCAGTCGTATTAATGACGCCGCGCCTCAATTTGTTTAAAGCTCGCCTGCGTCGTTCATGGGTTTGTGCAACTCTGGAAACTTATACTCGATTAAAGAGCATGAAAGTCTGTACAACATATTTAAATTTAAAAAAATCGTAAAGATTACCGCCTGAGAAAATTGTGTTTATATCCGAGGTAATCTGAAATATGCAAAACAAGCCCCGTCCGTCGTATTAATGACGCCGCATCTCAATTTGTTTAAAGCTCGCCTGCGTCGTTCATGGGTTTGTGCAACTCTGGAAACTTATACTGGATTAAAGAGCATGAAATTCTGTACAACATATGTAAATTTTAAAAAATCGAAAAGAATAGCGCCTGAGAAAATTGTGTTTATATCTGAGGTAATCTGAAATAGGCAAAACAAGCCCCGTCAGTCGTATTAATGACGCCGCGCCGCAATTTGTTTAAAGCTCGCCTGCGTCGTTCATGGGTTTGTGCCGCTCTGGAGACTTATACTAGATTAAAGAGCATGAAATTCTGTACAACATATGTAAATTTTAAAAAATCGTAAAGAATAGCGCCTCAGAAAATTGTGTTTATATCCGAGGTAATCTGAAATATGAAAAACAAGCCCCGTCAGTTGTATTAATTGCGCCGCGCCTCAATTTGTTTAAAGCTCGCCTGCGTCGTTCATGGGTTTGTGCCACTCTGGAGACTTATACTAGATTAAAGAGCATGAAAGTCTGTACAACATATGTAAATTAAAATAATCCTAAAGAATACCGCCTGAGAAGATTGTGTTTATATCCGAGGTAATCTGAAATATGCAAAACAAGCCCTGTCCGTCGTATTAATGACGCCGCGCCTCAATTTGTTTAAAGCTCGCCTGCGTCGTTCATGGGTTTGTGCAACTCTGGAAACTTATACTGGATTAAAGAGCATGAAATGCTGTACAACATATGTAAATTTAAAAAAATCGTAAGGAATAGCGTCGGAGAAAATTGTGTTTATATCTGAGGTAATCTGAAATATGCAAAACAAGCCCCGTCAGTCGTATTAATGACGCCGCGCCGCAATTTGTTTAAAGCTCGCCTGCGTCGTTCATGGGTTTGTGCCGCTCTGGAGACTTCTACTAGATTAAAGAGCATGAAATTCTGTACAACATATGTAAATTAAAAAAAATCGTAAAGACTACCGCCTGAGAAAATTGTGTTTATATCCGAGGTAATCTGAAATATGCAAAACAAGCCCCGTCCGTCGTATTAATGACGCCGCGCCTCAATTTGTTTAAAGCTCGCCTGCGTCGTTCATGGGTTTGTGCAACTCTGGAAACTTATACTGCATTAAAGAGCATGAAATTCTGTACAACATATGTAAATTTTAAAAAATCCTAAAGAATAGCGCCTGAGAAAATTGTGTTTATATCCGAGGTAATCTGAAATATGCAAAACAAGCCCCGTCACTTGTATTAATTGCGCCGCGCCTCAATTTGTTTTAAGCTCGCCTGCGTCGTTCATCGGTTTGTGCCGCTCTGGAGACTTATACTAGATTAAACAGCATGAAATTTTTACAACATATGTAAATTTAAAAAAGCAATTTGTTTAAATCTCGCCTGCGTCGTTCATGGGTTTGTGCAACTCTGGAAACTTATACGGGATTAAAGAGCATGAAATTCTGTACAACATATGTAAATTTAAAAAAATCGTAAAGAATAGCGCCTGAGAAAATTGTGTTTATATCCGAGGTAATCTGAAATATGCAAAACAAGCCCCGTCAGTTGTATTAATTGCGCCGCGCCTCAATTTGTTTAAAGCTCGCCTGCGTCGTTCATGGGTTTGTGCCGCTCTGGAGACTTATACTAGATTAAAGAGCATGAAATTCTGTACAACATATGTAAATTTAAAAAAATCGTAAAGATTACCGCCTGAGAAAATTGTGTTTATATCCGAGGTAATCTGAAATATGCAAAACAAGCCCCGTCAGTCGTATTAATGACGCCGCGCCTCAATTTGTTTAAAGCTCGCCTGCGTCGTTCATGGGTTTGTGCAACTCTGGAAACTTATACTCGATTAAAGAGCATGAAAGTCTGTACAACATATGTAAATTTAAAAAAATCGTAAAGATTACCGCCTGAGAAAATTGTGTTTATATCCGAGGTAATCTGAAATATGCCAAACAAGCCCCGTCCGTCGTATTAATGACGCCGCACCTCAATTTGTTTAAAGCTCGCCTGCGTCGTTCATGGGTTTGTGCAACTCTGGAAACTTATACTCGATTAAAGAGCATGAAAGTCTGTACAACATATGTAAATTTAAAAAAATCGTAAAGATTACCGCCTGAGAAAATTGTGTTTATATCCGAGGTAATCTGAAATATGCAAAACAAGCCCCGTCAGTCGTATTAATGACGCCGCGCCTCAATTTGTTTAAAGCTCGCCTGCGTCGTTCATGGGTTTGTGCAACTCTGGAAACTTATACTCGATTAAAGAGCATGAAAGTCTGTACAACATATGTAAATTTAAAAAAATCGTAAAGATTACCGCCTGAGAAAATTGTGTTTATATCCGAGGTAATCTGAAATATGCAAAACAAGCCCCGTCCGTCGTATTAATGACGCCGCACCTAAATTTGTTTAAAGCTCGGCTGCGTTGTTCATGGGTTTGTGCCGCTCTGGAGAGTTATACTAGATTACAGAGCATGAAATTCTGTACAACATATGTAAATTTAAATAAATCGTAAAGAATAGCGCCTGAGAAAATTGTGTTTATATCCGCAGGCTTTCTTGCCATCCTACTTTTCCTACTTTTTCCTACTTTTTTTGCACTTTCCTACTTTTCCTACTTTCTGTTAGAAATTGCTTGATTTTCCTACTTTTTCCTACTTTTTCTCGTAAAATCCTACTTTTTAAAAACTGTTTTGGGAAATCATTATGCTTTTGTCTTGAAACTGCCAGGTGAAAAAAATGAACTTTTTTCAAACATAAACAGGTATGTAATTTAATATGTAATATTGCAAATAAAGTCCCAATGAAGCGAACTGAGGGACGTAAAATATGTAGATCTTCAGGATTAGTACCAACTATGTTCAAGTCTGTTTTTGTTCTTTTTTTCAGGTAGTACATGAATTAAGCGAATAAACGCAACTTTGTTTGATAGAAACAAGTGGAAATTCATGAACTCTTAAGTACTGAACAATGCCAAATCTTACCAAATTTCAAGAATCCTGGTTACTTAACATCGATAATGCTGGGAACGAAGTGAAGCTATGGTGCTGTGCAGACAGAAGTTCACCTCATAAAGCCTATTGCGTATTGTGCTGTAAGTCAATACAGTGCAGTAACTCAGGATTTAAACAACTCCTTCATCACGCTGAAGGAAAAAAGCATTCTGATTTAGCAGCTGCACGATTTGGAAAAACCCAAAGACACCTGGAAAGAGAAGCTACATCTACCATATCATCAAGTAATTGTCCACCTTTAAATAATGAAGCACCTACATCAAGCGCAGCAGCATCTACAACATGTGTGATACAAAGTCCTAGTCTTCAGGAGAAAATTGCCACTGCAGAAATTCTGTGGGCTCTCAAAATTGCTCAAAGTAACTATAGCTATTCATCATGTGATGAAACACCTGCCCTTTTCAAGAAAATGTTCCCTGGTGATGTAGCTGAGCATTTTTCAATGAGCAAATCCAAAGTATCGTATCTCCTTTCTGATGGATTGGGACCGCATTACCGACGAGAGATGTGTGCTTCAATCCGTGAAACAAAAAGTGCGTTCACCTTGCAGTATGACGAAACCGCGAATTCACAGAACCGCAAACAGTGTGACTTGCTTCTGCGATACTGGTCTGAAGCCACCGGTGAAATTCGTGTGCAGTTCTTGAAGGCACTGATGTTTGGGCATGCCAAAGGGAAAGATGTTTCCGTAGCTATCCTGGAAACACTGCAAGAGGAAGGCTGTCAGTTGCCATTAGCACAGCTGATTAGTCTAGGATCTGATGGCCCTAATGTTAATAAAACAATTTGGAATTTGATCAATGAACACATGAAAGAGAGTGGCCTGCATGGGATTCTTCCTTTTATTCCGTGCAACTTGCACATCGTTCACAATGCATTCAGACAAGGTCTGAATGTACTCGGAGAACAAGCCGAACAGCTTGTTCTAGATCTTTTCTTCTTCTTGAAGGCATCGCCATGTCGCAAAGAAGATTTTTTTGAAACGCAGCTTGCCTGGGTTTAGATGAGGGGATGTTTATCAAACATGTCCAGAGTCGTTGGCTTACGCTTATTCCCGCAGTTAAAAGAGTTCTGAAGAACTGGGCAGCTGTCGAGAAGTATTTCCTCATCGACTTGCCAAGAATTATGGCGAAAGACAAGAAAGAAGCATCGCTGAAGAACAACGAACGGTACAAGAGAATCTGTCAGAAGCTGAAAGATCCGGAAGTCCTTGTACAGCTGCACTTTCTTCAAAATCTAGAATCAGTATTCCATCCTTTCCTTACCCTTTTCCAGAAGGAGGAACCACTTATTCACATCCTGTATCACAAGCTGTCGGAGCTTCTGCGTACCATCATGTTTCGTTTCCTTAAACCTGGTGTTGTTGGAGAGAATACAGGAAAGAAGCTTACGTCGGTGGAGTTGAGCAAACCTGAGAATCAGCTGAGTGATCAGTTAATTGAAGTCGGTGAAACCACTCGCAAGAAGGCTTTGAAGAAGCTAAAGCCTGGGCAAGAAAAAGGGCTACTCATTGATATGAGAAAGTTCTATGAGACCGCCACAAGGTATTTAATGGATCGTCTTCCTGTCGGTAGAGGAATTGTAAAAAAACTCTCTCTTGTTTGAATCCACAGCTGCAGAAAGCAGACCAAGGAATGCAGGCAGTGCAACGAACCGCAAGAAGACTTCCTCAAATCGTCACAGAAGAGGAGTTGCCTTTGCTCAATGACGAATGGAAGGTGTACCAGGCCCAAGACATACCTGAAGACTGGTATATATTGGGACACAAAGAGGATGGAACAACGGAGTATAGGAGAGTAGACCACTATTGGCAGAAAGTTCTTGACCAAAAGAACTTTACAGGAGCACTGCGCTACAAAGTACTTGCAAAGCTAGTGAAGGCAGGTTTGTGCCTTGCCCATGGTAACGCGGAGGTTGAGAGAAGCCTATCTGAGAACAAGAAAGTGGTAACTAATGAGCGCACCCTCCTTTCCGATGCATCCATCAACGCACTACGAAGTACGAAAGATGCCATCAGGGTAACGGCGTCAGGCCAAGCCCACATGATGCCTATCACCCCTGCCTTGATGCAGGCACGACGATCTGCTAATAGTGTCTACACTGCACGTCTAGCTGAAAAAAGAGAGTCGGCAGAGAAAAGCAAGAGGTTGCAAGACAAAAGGACTGCTGATAATGAAGAAATGCAGAATACTGCAAAATTGTTGGAGGTAGGGGAGAGAAGGCCGCTAAGACTTTTGTACATTTCATTAATTAAAAATAATGAGGTATTTGCATTTTTGTTGTATTCAGGTATTGACATTTGAAATTAATCACGAAATATTTTTAGGCAAAAAAGAAGACCCTTGAAGAAAAAGACAGCAGCATTGCAAAGGAGCAGTCGCGGCAAGAAGAAGAGCTACGGAAGGCAGAATCCCTCTACTGTGAAGCAAACAACAGGCTACAAAATGCCATTGAAGCAAAAGACATGAATGAAATGACGGTAGTTCAAGGCCTTATGGACGTTGCCTGTAAGAAGATGGAATCTGCTAGAAGGAAATTGGAGGACTGTCGAAAAGACCAGATTACGATTGGTGCTAAGAGAAGAAGAGTGGTAGAGAAATATTCATCTACTCTCGAGAAACTTGTAAAGAACTGAGTAAACACAAGAGTACAAAACTTCTAAAAATTTGATATTTTTTTACATGATATTATTGGTTAAAGGTGGAGTAAGGTTCGCTGTAGGGGAGGAGGAGGCCACTTTTGTATATTTAATTTATTAAATAAGTGACGTTAAATTATATTTTTGTGGTATTGTCATGCGAATTAATCACCAAAAATTCCTACTTTTGTCCTACTTTTTTGTATATTTTCCTACTTTATTCCTACTTTTCCTAAAATTCTAGTCCTACTTTTATCCTACTTTTTTACGTACGCCTGCCAGAAAGCCTGTATCCGAGGTAATCTGAAATATGCAAAACAAGCCCCGTCAGTCGTATTAATGACGCCGCGCCTCAATTTGTTTAAAGCTCGCCTGCGTCGTTCATGGGTTTGTGCAACTCTGGAAACTTATACTCGATTAAAGAGCATGAAAGTCTGTACAACATATGTAAATTTAAAAAAATCATAAAGATTACCGCCTGAGAAAATTGTGTTTATATCCGAGGTAATCTGAAATATGCCAAACAAGCCCCGTCCGTCGTATTAATGACGCCGCACCTCAATTTGTTTAAAGCTCGCCTGCGTCGTTCATGGGTTTGTGCAACTCTGGAAACTTATACTCGATTAAAGAGCATGAAAGTCTGTACAACATATGTAAATTTAAAAAAAATCGTAAAGATTACCGCCTGAGAAAATTGTGTTTATATCCGAGGTAATCTGAAATATGCAAAACAAGCCCCGTCAGTCGTATTTAATGACGCCGCGCCTCAATTTGTTTAAAGCTCGCCTGCGTCGTTCATGGGTTTGTGCAACTCTGGAAACTTATACTCGATTAAAGAGCATGAAAGTCTGTACAACATATGTAAATTTAAAAAAATCGTAAAGATTACCGCCTGAGAAAATTGTGTTTATATCCGAGGTAATCTGAAATATGCAAAACAAGCCCCGTGCGTCGTATTAATGACGCCGCACCTCAATTTGTTTAAAGCTCGCCTGCGTCGTTCATGGGTTTGTGCAACTCTGGAAACTTATACTCGATTAAAGAGCATGAAAGTCTGTACAACATATGTAAATTTAAAAAAATCGTAAAGATTACCGCCTGAGAAAATTGTGTTTATATCCGAGGTAATCTGAAATATGCAAAACAAGCCCCGTCCGTCGTATTAATGACGCCGCACCTCAATTTGTTTAAACCTCGCCTGCGTTGTTCATGGGTTTGTGCCGCTCTGGAGAGTTATACTAGATTACAGAGCATGAAATTCTGTACAACATATGAAAATTTAAATAAATCGTAAAGAATAGCGCCTGAGAAAATTGTGTTTATATCCGAGGTAATCTGAAATATGCAAAACAAGCCCCGTCAGTCGTATTAATGACGCCGCGCCTCAATTTGTTTAAAGCTCGCCTGCGTCGTTCATGGGTTTGTGCAACTCTGGAAACTTATACTCGATTAAAGAGCATGAAAGTCTGTACAACATATGTAAATTTAAAAAAATCGTAAAGATTACCGCCTGAGAAAATTGTGTTTATATCCGAGGTAATCTGAAATATGCAAAACAAGCCCCGTCCGTCGTATTAATGACGCCGCACCTCAATTTGTTTAAAGCTCGCCTGCGTCGTTCATGGGTTTGTGCAACTCTGGAAACTTATACTCGATTAAAGAGCATGAAAGTCTGTACAACATATGTAAATTTAAAAAAAATCGTAAAGATTACCGCCTGAGAAAATTGTGTTTATATCCGAGGTAATCTGAAATATGCAAAACAAGCCCCGTCAGTCGTATTAATGACGCCGCGCCTCAATTTGTTTAAAGCTCGCCTGCGTCGTTCATGGGTTTGTGCAACTCTGGAAACTTATACTCGATTAAAGAGCATGAAAGTCTGTACAACATATGTAAATTTAAAAAAATCGTAAAGATTACCGCCTGAGAAAATTGTGTTTATATCCGAGGTAATCTGAAATATGCAAAACAAGCCCCGTGCGTCGTATTAATGACGCCGCACCTCAATTTGTTTAAAGCTCGCCTGCGTCGTTCATGGGTTTGTGCAACTCTGGAAACTTATACTGGATTAAAGAGCATGAAATTCTGTACAACATATGTAAATTTAAAAAAATCGTAAAGAATAGCGCCTGAGAAAATTGTGTTTATATCTGAGGTAATCTGAAATATGCAAAACAAGCCCCGTCAGTCGTATTAATGACGCCGCGCCGCAATTTGTTTAAAGCTCGCCTGCGTCGTTCATGGGTTTGTGCCGCTCTGGAGACTTATACTAGATTAAAGAGCATGAAATTCTGTACAACATATGTAAATTTAAAAAAATCGTAAAGAATAGCGCCTGAGAAAATTGTGTTTATATCCGCGGTAATCTGAAATATGCAAAACAAGCCCTGTCAGTTGTATTAATTGCGCCGCGCCTCAATTTGTTTAAAGCTCGCCTGCGTCGTTCCTGGGTTTGTGCCGCTCTGGAGACTTATACTAGATTAAAGAGCATGAAATTCTGTACAACATATGTAAATTTTAAAAATTCGTAAAGATTACCGCCTGAGAAAATTGTGTTTATATCCGAGGTAATCTGAAATATGCAAAACAAGCCCCGTCCGTCGTATTAATGACGCCGCGCCTCAATTTGTTTAAAGCTCGCCTGCGTCGTCCATGGGTTTGTGCAACTCTGGAAACTTATACTGGATTAAAGAGCATGAAATTCTGTACAACATATGTAAATTTAAAAAAATCGTAAAGAATAGCGCCTGAGAAAATTGTGTTTATATCCGAGGTAATCTGAAATATGCAAAACAAGCCCCGTCAGTTGTATTAATTGCGCCGCGCCTCAATTTGTTTAAAGCTCGCCTGCGTCGTTCCTGGGTTTGTGCCGCTCTGGAGACTTATACTAGATTAAAGAGCATGAAATTCTGTACAACATATGTAAATTTTAAAAATTCGTAAAGATTACCGCCTGAGAAAATTGTGTTTATATCCGAGGTAATCTGAAATATGCAAAACAAGCCCCGTCCGTCGTATTAATGACGCCGCGCCTCAATTTGTTTAAAGCTCGCCTGCGTCGTCCATGGGTTTGTGCAACTCTGGAAACTTATACTGGATTAAAGAGCATGAAATTCTGTACAACATATGTTTTAAAAAAATCGTAAAGAATAGCGCCTGAGAAAATTGTATTTATATCTGAGGTAATCTGAAATATGCAAAACAAGCCCCGTCAGTCGAATTAATGACGCCGCGCCGCAATTTGTTTAAAGCTCGCCTGCGTCGTTCATGGGTTTGTGCCGCTCTGGAGACTTATACTAGATTAAAGAGCATGAAATTCTGTACAACATATGTAAATTTAAAAAAATCGTAAAGAATAGCGCCTGAGAAAATTGTGTTTATATCCGAGGTAATCTGAAATATGCAAAACAAGCCCCGTCAGTCGTATTAATGACGCCGCGCGTCAATTTGTTTAAAGCTCGCCTGCGTCGTTCCTGGGTTTGTGCCGCTCTGGAGACTTATACTAGATTAAAGAGCATGAAATTCTGTACAACATATGTAAATTAAAAAAATTCGTAAAGATTACCGCCTGAGAAAATTGTATTTATATCCGAGGTAATCTGAAATATGCAAAACAAGCCCCGTCCGTCGTATTAATGACGCCGCGCCTCAATTTGTTTAAAGCTCGCCTGCGTCGTTCATGGGTTTGTGCAACTCTGGAAACTTATACTGGATTAAAGAGCATGAAATTCTGTACAACATATGTAAATTTAAAAAAATCGTAAACAATAGCGCCTGAGAAAATTGTGTTTATATGCGAGGTAATCTGAAATATGCAAAACAAGCCCCGTCAGTTGTATTAATTGCGCCGCGCCTCAATTTGTTTAAAGCTCGCCTGCGTCGTTCATGGGTTTGTGCCGCTCTGGAGGCTTATACTAGATTAAAGAGCATGAAATTCTGTACAACATATGTAAATTTAAAAAATCGTAAAGAATACCGCCTGAGAAGATTGTGTTTATATCCGAGGTAATCTGAAATATGCAAAACAAGCCCCGTCAGTCGTATTAATGACGCCGCGCCTCAATTGGTTTAAAGCTCGCCTGCGTCGTTCATGGGTTTGTGCAACTCTGGAAACTTATACTCGATTAAAGAGCATGAAAGTCTGTACAACATATGTAAATTAAAAAAAATCGTAAAGATTACCGCCTGAGAAAATTGTGTTTATATCCGAGGTAATCTGAAATATGCAAAACAAGCCCCGTCCGTCGTATTAATGACGCCGCACCTCAATTTGTTTAAAGCTCGCCTGCGTCGTTCATGGGTTTGTGCAACTCTGGAAACTTATACTGGATTAAAGAGAATGAAATTCTGTACAACATATGTAAATTTTAAAAAAATCGTAAAGAATAGCGCCTGAGAAAATTGTGTTTATATCTCAGGTAATCTGAAATATGCAAAACAAGCCCCGTCAGTCGTATTAATGACGCCGCGCCGCAATTTGTTTAAAGCTCGCCTGCGTCGTTCATGGGTTTGTGCCGCTCTGGAGACTTATACTAGATTAAAGAGCATGAAATTCTGTACAACATATGTAAATTTTAAAAAATCGTAAAGAATAGCGCCTCAGAAAATTGTGTTTATATCCGAGGTAATCTGAAATATGAAAAAACAAGCCCCGTCAGTTGTATTAATTGCGCCGCGCCTCAATTTGTTTTAAAGCTCGCCTGCGTCGTTCATGGGTTTGTGCCGCTCTGGAGACTTATACTAGATTAAAGAGCATGAAATTCTGTACAACATATGTAAATTTAAAAAAATCGTAAAGATTACCGCCTGAGAAAATTGTGTTTATGTCCGAGGTAATCTGAAATATGCAAAACAAGCCCCGTCCGTCGTATTAATGACGCCGCGCCTCAATTTGTTTAAAGCTCGCCTGCGTCGTTCATGGGTCTGTGCCACTCTGGAGACTTATACTAGATTAAAGAGCATGAAAGTCTGTACAACATATGTAAATTAAAAAAATCGTAAAGAATACCGCCTGAGAAGATTGTGTTTATATCCGAGGTAATCTGAAATATGCAAAACAAGCCCCGTCAGTCGTATTAATAACGCCGCGCCTCAATTTGTTTAAAGCTCGCCTGCGTCGTTCATGGGTTTGTGCAACTCTGGAAACTTATACTCGATTAAAGAGCATGAAATTCTGTACAACATATGTAAATTTTAAAAAAATCGTAAAGAATAGCGCCTCAGAAAATTGTGTTTATATCCGAGGTAATCTGAAATATGAAAAACAAGCCCCGTCAGTTGTATTAATTGCGCCGCGCCTCAATTTGTTTAAAGCTCGCCTGCGTCGTTCATGGGTTTGTGCCGCTCTGGAGACTTATACTAGATTAAAGAGCATGAAATTCTGTACAACATATGTAAATTAAAAAAAAATCGTAAAGATTACCGCCTGAGAAAATTGTGTTTATGTCCGAGGTAATCTGAAATATGCAAAACAAGCCCCGTCCGTCGTATTAATGACGCCGCGCCTCAATTTGTTTAAAGCTCGCCTGCGTCGTTCATGGGTTTGTGCAACTCTGGAAACTTATACTGGATTAAAGAGCATGAAATTCTGTACAACATATGTAAATTTAAAAAAATCGTAAAGAATAGCGCCTGAGAAAATTTTGTTTATATCTGAGGTAATCTGAAATATGCAAAACAAGCCCCGTCAGTTGTATTAATTGCGCCGCGCCTCAATTTGTTTAAAGCTCGCCTGCGTCGTTCATGGGTTTGTGCCGCTCTGGAGACTTATACTAGATTAAAGAGCATGAAATTCTGTACAACATATGTAAATTTAAAAAAATCGTAAAGATTACCGCCTGAGAAAATTGTGTTTATATCCGAGGTAATCTGAAATATGCAAAACAAGCCCCGTCAGTCGTATTAATGACGCCGCGCCTGCATTTGTTTAAAGCTCGCCTGCGTCGTTCATGGGTTTGTGCAACTCTGGAAACTTATGCTCGATTAAAGAGCATGAAAGTCTGTACAACATATGTAAATTTTAAAAAATCGTAAAGATTACCGCCGGAGAAAATTGTGTTTATATGTGAGGTAATCTGAAATATGCAAAACAAGCCCCGTCCGTCGTATTAATGATGCCGCACCTCAATTTGTTTAAAGCTCGCCTGCGTCGTTCATGGGTTTGTGCCGCTCTGGAAACTTATACTGGATTAAAGAGCATGAAATTCTGTACAACATATGTAAATTTAAAAAAATCGTAAAGAATAGCGCCTGAGAAAATTGTGTTTATATCCGAGGTAATCTGAAATATGCAAAACAAGCCCCGTCCGTCGTATTAATGACGCCGCGCCTCAATTTGTTTAAAGCTCGCCTGCGTCGTTCATGGGTTTGTGCAACTCTGGAAACTTATGCTCGATTAAAGAGCATGAAATTCTGTACAACATATGTAAATTTTAAAAATTCGTAAAGATTACCGCCTGAGAAAATTGTGTTTATATCCGAGGTAATCTGAAATATGCAAAACAAGCCCCGTCCGTCGTATTAATGACGCCGCGCCTCAATTTGTTTAAAGCTCGCCTGCGTCGTTCATGGGTTTGTGCAACTCTGGAAACTTATACTGGATTAAAGAGCATGAAATTCTGTACAACATATCTTTTAAAAAAATCGTAAAGAATAGCGCCTGAGAAAATTGTATTTATATCTGAGGTAATCTGAAATATGCAAAACAAGCCCCGTCAGTCGTATTAATGACGCCGCGCCGCAATTTGTTTAAAGCTCGCCTGCGTCGTTCATGGGTTTGTGCCGCTCTGGAGACTTATACTAGATTAAAGAGCATGAAATTCTGTACAACATATGTAAATTTAAAAAAATCGTAAAGAATAGCGCCTGAGAAAATTGTGTTTATATCCGAGGTAATCTGAAATATGCAAAACAAGCCCCGTCCGTCGTATTAATGACGCCGCACCTCAATTTGTTTAAAGCTCGCCTGCGTCGTTCATGGGTTTGTGCAACTCTGGAAACTTATACTGGATTAAAGAGAATGAAATTCTGTACAACATATGTAAATTTTAAAAAATCGTAAAGAATAGCGCCTGAGAAAATTGTGTTTATATCTCAGGTAATCTGAAATATGCAAAACAAGCCCCGTCAGTCGTATTAATGACGCCGCGCCGCAATTTGTTTAAAGCTCGCCTGCGTCGTTCATGGGTTTGTGCCGCTCTGGAGACTTATACTAGATTAAAGAGCATGAAATTCTGTACAACATATGTAAATTTTAAAAAATCGTAAAGAATAGCGCCTCAGAAAATTGTGTTTATATCCGAGGTAATCTGAAATATGAAAAACAAGCCCCGTCAGTTGTATTAATTGCGCCGCGCCTCAATTTGTTTAAAGCTCGCCTGCGTCGTTCATGGGTTTGTGCCGCTCTGGAGACTTATACTAGATTAAAGAGCATGAAATTCTGTACAACATATGTAAATTTAAAAAAATCGTAAAGATTACCGCCTGAGAAAATTGTGTTTATGTCCGAGGTAATCTGAAATATGCAAAACAAGCCCCGTCCGTCGTATTAATGACGCCGCGCCTCAATTTGTTTAAAGCTCGCCTGCGTCGTTCATGGGTCTGTGCCACTCTGGAGACTTATACTAGATTAAAGAGCATGAAAGTCTGTACAACATATGTAAATTAAAAAAATCGTAAAGAATACCGCCTGAGAAGATTGTGTTTATATCCGAGGTAATCTGAAATATGCAAAACAAGCCCCGTCAGTCGTATTAATAACGCCGCGCCTCAATTTGTTTAAAGCTCGCCTGCGTCGTTCATGGGTTTGTGCAACTCTGGAAACTTATACTCGATTAAAGAGCATGAAATTCTGTACAACATATGTAAATTTTAAAAAATCGTAAAGAATAGCGCCTCAGAAAATTGTGTTTATATCCGAGGTAATCTGAAATATGAAAAACAAGCCCCGTCAGTTGTATTAATTGCGCCGCGCCTCAATTTGTTTAAAGCTCGCCTGCGTCGTTCATGGGTTTGTGCCGCTCTGGAGACTTATACTAGATTAAAGAGCATGAAATTCTGTACAACATATGTAAATTTAAAAAAATCGTAAAGATTACCGCCTGAGAAAATTGTGTTTATGTCCGAGGTAATCTGAAATATGCAAAACAAGCCCCGTCCGTCGTATTAATGACGCCGCGCCTCAATTTGTTTAAAGCTCGCCTGCGTCGTTCATGGGTCTGTGCCACTCTGGAGACTTATACTAGATTAAAGAGCATGAAAGTCTGTACAACATATGTAAATTAAAAAAATCGTAAAGAATACCGCCTGAGAAGATTGTGTTTATATCCGAGGTAATCTGAAATATGCAAAACAAGCCCCGTCAGTCGTATTAATAACGCCGCGCCTCAATTTGTTTAAAGCTCGCCTGCGTCGTTCATGGGTTTGTGCAACTCTGGAAACTTATACTCGATTAAAGAGCATGAAATTCTGTACAACATATGTAAATTTTAAAAAAATCGTAAAGAATAGCGCCTCAGAAAATTGTGTTTATATCCGAGGTAATCTGAAATATGAAAAACAAGCCCCGTCAGTTGTATTAATTGCGCCGCGCCTCAATTTGTTTAAAGCTCGCCTGCGTCGTTCATGGGTTTGTGCCGCTCTGGAGACTTATACTAGATTAAAGAGCATGAAATTCTGTACAACATATGTAAATTAAAAAAAATCGTAAAGATTACCGCCTGAGAAAATTGTGTTTATGTCCGAGGTAATCTGAAATATGCAAAACAAGCCCCGTCCGTCGTATTAATGACGCCGCGCCTCAATTTGTTTAAAGCTCGCCTGCGTCGTTCATGGGTTTGTGCAACTCTGGAAACTTATACTGGATTAAAGAGCATGAAATTCTGTACAACATATGTAAATTTAAAAAAATCGTAAAGAATAGCGCCTGAGAAAATTTTGTTTATATCTGAGGTAATCTGAAATATGCAAAACAAGCCCCGTCAGTTGTATTAATTGCGCCGCGCCTCAATTTGTTTAAAGCTCGCCTGCGTAGTTCATGGGTTTGTGCCGCTCTGGAGACTTATACTAGATTAAAGAGCATGAAATTCTGTACAACATATGTAAATTTAAAAAAATCGTAAAGATTACCGCCTGAGAAAATTGTGTTTATATCCGAGGTAATCTGAAATATGCAAAACAAGCCCCGTCAGTCGTATTAATGACGCCGCGCCTGCATTTGTTTAAAGCTCGCCTGCGTCGTTCATGGGTTTGTGCAACTCTGGAAACTTATGCTCGATTAAAGAGCATGAAAGTCTGTACAACATATGTAAATTTTAAAAAATCGTAAAGATTACCGCCGGAGAAAATTGTGTTTATATGTGAGGTAATCTGAAATATGCAAAACAAGCCCCGTCCGTCGTATTAATGATGCCGCACCTCAATTTGTTTAAAGCTCGCCTGCGTCGTTCATGGGTTTGTGCCGCTCTGGAAACTTATACTGGATTAAAGAGCATGAAATTCTGTACAACATATGTAAATTAAAAAAAATCGTAAAGAATAGCGCCTGAGAAAATTGTGTTTATATCCGAGGTAATCTGAAATATGCAAAACAAGCCCCGTCAGTTGTATTAATTGCGCCGCGCCTCAATTTGTTTAAAGCTCGCCTGCGTCGTTCCTGGGTTTGTGCCGCTCTGGAGACTTATACTAGATTAAAGAGCATGAAATTCTGTACAACATATGTAAATTTTAAAAATTCGTAAAGATTACCGCCTGAGAAAATTGTGTTTATATCCGAGGTAATCTGAAATATGCAAAACAAGCCCCGTCCGTCGTATTAATGACGCCGCGCCTCAATTTGTTTAAAGCTCGCCTGCGTCGTTCATGGGTTTGTGCAACTCTGGAAACTTATACTGGATTAAAGAGCATGAAATTCTGTACAACATATCTTTTAAAAAAATCGTAAAGAATAGCGCCTGAGAAAATTGTATTTATATCTGAGGTAATCTGAAATATGCAAAACAAGCCCCGTCAGTCGTATTAATGACGCCGCGCCGCAATTTGTTTAAAGCTCGCCTGCGTCGTTCATGGGTTTGTGCCGCTCTGGAGACTTATACTAGATTAAAGAGCATGAAATTCTGTACAACATATGTAAATTTAAAAAAATCGTAAAGAATAGCGCCTGAGAAAATTGTGTTTATATCCGAGGTAATCTGAAATATGCAAAACAAGCCCCGTCAGTTGTATTAATTGCGCCGCGCCTCAATTTGTTTAAAGCTCGCCTGCGTCGTTCATGGGTTTGTGCCGCTCTGGAGACTTATACTAGATTAAAGAGCATGAAATTCTGTACAACATATGTAAATTTAAAAAAATCGTAAAGATTACCGCCTGAGAAAATTGTGTTTATATCCGAGGTAATCTGAAATATGCAAAACAAGCCCCGTCAGTCGTATTAATGACGCCGCGCCTGCATTTGTTTAAAGCTCGCCTGCGTCGTTCATGGGTTTGTGCAACTCTGGAAACTTATGCTCGATTAAAGAGCATGAAAGTCTGTACAACATATGTAAATTTTAAAAAATCGTAAAGATTACCGCCGGAGAAAATTGTGTTTATATGTGAGGTAATCTGAAATATGCAAAACAAGCCCCGTCCGTCGTATTAATGATGCCGCACCTCAATTTGTTTAAAGCTCGCCTGCGTCGTTCATGGGTTTGTGCCGCTCTGGAAACTTATACTGGATTAAAGAGCATGAAATTCTGTACAACATATGTAAATTTAAAAAAATCGTAAAGAATAGCGCCTGAGAAAATTGTGTTTATATCCGAGGTAATCTGAAATATGCAAAACAAGCCCCGTCAGTTGTATTAATTGCGCCGCGCCTCAATTTGTTTAAAGCTCGCCTGCGTCGTTCCTGGGTTTGTGCCGCTCTGGAGACTTATACTAGATTAAAGAGCATGAAATTCTGTACAACATATGTAAATTTTAAAAATTCGTAAAGATTACCGCCTGAGAAAATTGTGTTTATATCCGAGGTAATCTGAAATATGCAAAACAAGCCCCGTCCGTCGTATTAATGACGCCGCGCCTCAATTTGTTTAAAGCTCGCCTGCGTCGTTCATGGGTTTGTGCAACTCTGGAAACTTATACTGGATTAAAGAGCATGAAATTCTGTACAACATATCTTTTAAAAAAATCGTAAAGAATAGCGCCTGAGAAAATTGTATTTATATCTGAGGTAATCTGAAATATGCAAAACAAGCCCCGTCAGTCGTATTAATGACGCCGCGCCGCAATTTGTTTAAAGCTCGCCTGCGTCGTTCACGGGTTTGTGCCGCTCTGGAGACTTATACTAGATTAAAGAGCATGAAATTCTGTACAACATACGTAAATTTAAAAAAATCGTAAAGAATAGCGCCTGAGAAAATTGTGTTTATATCCGAGGTAATCTGAAATATGCAAAACAAGCCCCGTCAGTTGTATTAATTGCGCCGCGCCTCAATTTGTTTAAAGCTCGCCTGCGTCGTTCATGTGTTTGTGCCGCTCTAGAGACTTATACTGGATTAAAGAGCATGAAATTCTGTACAACATATGTTTTAAAAAAATCGTAAAGAATAGCGCCTGAGAAAATTGTATTTATATCTGAGGTAATCTGAAATATGCAAAACAAGCCCCGTCAGTCGTATTAATGACGCCGCGCCGCAATTTGTTTAAAGCTCGCCTGCGTCGTTCATGGGTTTGTGCCGCTCTGGAGACTTATACTAGATTAATGAGCATGAAATTCTGTACAACATATGTAAATTTAAAAAAATCGTAAAGAATAGCGCCTGAGAAAATTGTGTTTATATCCGAGGTAATCTGAAATATGCAAAACAAGCCCCGTCAGTCGTATTAATGACGCCGCGCGTCAATTTGTTTAAAGCTCGCCTGCGTCGTTCCTGGGTTTGTGCCGCTCTGGAGACTTATACTAGATTAAAGAGCATGAAATTCTGTACAACATATGTAAATTTTAAAAAATCGTAAAGAATAGCGCCTCAGAAAATTGTGTTTATATCCGAGGTAATCTGAAATATGAAAAACAAGCCCCGTCAGTTGTATTAATTGCGCCGCGCCTCAATTTGTTTAAAGCTAGCCTGCGTCGTTCATGGGTTTGTGCCGCTCTGGAGACTTATACTAGATTAAAGAGCATGAAATTCTGTACAACATATGTAAATTAAAAAAAATCGTAAAGATTACCGCCTGAGAAAATTGTGTTTATGTCCGAGGTAATCTGAAATATGCAAAACAAGCCCCGTCCGTCGTATTAATGACGCCGCGCCTCAATTTGTTTAAAGCTCGCCTGCGTCGTTCATGGGTCTGTGCCACTCTGGAGACTTATACTAGATTAAAGAGCATGAAAGTCTGTACAACATATGTAAATTAAAAAAATCGTAAAGAATACCGCCTGAGAAGATTGTGTTTATATCCGAGGTAATCTGAAATATGCAAAACAAGCCCCGTCAGTCGTATTAATAACGCCGCGCCTCAATTTGTTTAAAGCTCGCCTGCGTCGTTCATGGGTTTGTGCAACTCTGGAAACTTATACTCGATTAAAGAGCATGAAATTCTGTACAACATATGTAAATTTTAAAAAATCGTAAAGAATAGCGCCTCAGAAAATTGTGTTTATATCCGAGGTAATCTGAAATATGAAAAACAAGCCCCGTCAGTTGTATTAATTGCGCCGCGCCTCAATTTGTTTTAAAGCTCGCCTGCGTCGTTCATGGGTTTGTGCCGCTCTGGAGACTTATACTAGATTAAAGAGCATGAAATTCTGTACAACATATGTAAATTTAAAAAAATCGTAAAGATTACCGCCTGAGAAAATTGTGTTTATGTCCGAGGTAATCTGAAATATGCAAAACAAGCCCCGTCCGTCGTATTAATGACGCCGCGCCTCAATTTGTTTAAAGCTCGCCTGCGTCGTTCATGGGTTTGTGCAACTCTGGAAACTTATACTGGATTAAAGAGCATGAAATTCTGTACAACATATGTAAATTTAAAAAAAATCGTAAAGAATAGCGCCTGAGAAAATTTTGTTTATATCTGAGGTAATCTGAAATATGCAAAACAAGCCCCGTCAGTTGTATTAATTGCGCCGCGCCTCAATTTGTTTAAAGCTCGCCTGCGTCGTTCATGGGTTTGTGCCGCTCTGGAGACTTATACTAGATTAAAGAGCATGAAATTCTGTACAACATATGTAAATTTAAAAAAATCGTAAAGATTACCGCCTGAGAAAATTGTGTTTATATCCGAGGTAATCTGAAATATGCAAAACAAGCCCCGTCAGTTGTATTAATTGCGCCGCGCCTCAATTTGTTTAAAGCTCGCCTGCGTCGTTCATGGGTTTGTGCCGCTCTGGAGACTTATACTAGATTAAAGAGCATGAAATTCTGTACAACATATGTAAATTTAAAAAAATCGTAAAGATTACCGCCTGAGAAAATTGTGTTTATATCCGAGGTAATCTGAAATATGCAAAACAAGCCCCGTCAGTCGTATTAATGACGCCGCGCCTCCATTTGTTTAAAGCTCGCCTGCGTCGTTCATGGGTTTGTGCAACTCTGGAAACTTATGCTCGATTAAAGAGCATGAAAGTCTGTACAACATATGTAAATTTTAAAAAATCGTAAAGATTACCGCCGGAGAAAATTGTGTTTATATGTGAGGTAATCTGAAATATGCAAAACAAGCCCCGTCCGTCGTATTAATGATGCCGCACCTCAATTTGTTTAAAGCTCGCCTGCGTCGTTCATGGGTTTGTGCCGCTCTGGAAACTTATACTGGATTAAAGAGCATGAAATTCTGTACAACATATGTAAATTTAAAAAAATCGTAAAGAATAGCGCCTGAGAAAATTGTGTTTATATCCGAGGTAATCTGAAATATGCAAAACAAGCCCCGTCAGTTGTATTAATTGCGCCGCGCCTCAATTTGTTTAAAGCTCGCCTGCGTCGTTCCTGGGTTTGTGCCGCTCTGGAGACTTATACTAGATTAAAGAGCATGAAATTCTGTACAACATATGTAAATTTTAAAAATTCGTAAAGATTACCGCCTGAGAAAATTGTGTTTATATCCGAGGTAATCTGAAATATGCAAAACAAGCCCCGTCCGTCGTATTAATGACGCCGCGCCTCAATTTGTTTAAAGCTCGCCTGCGTCGTTCATGGGTTTGTGCAACTCTGGAAACTTATACTGGATTAAAGAGCATGAAATTCTGTACAACATATCTTTTAAAAAAATCGTAAAGAATAGCGCCTGAGAAAATTGTATTTATATCTGAGGTAATCTGAAATATGCAAAACAAGCCCCGTCAGTCGTATTAATGACGCCGCGCCGCAATTTGTTTAAAGCTCGCCTGCGTCGTTCACGGGTTTGTGCCGCTCTGGAGACTTATACTAGATTAAAGAGCATGAAATTCTGTACAACATATGTAAATTTAAAAAAATCGTAAAGAATAGCGCCTGAGAAAATTGTGTTTATATCCGAGGTAATCTGAAATATGCAAAACAAGCCCCGTCAGTTGTATTAATTGCGCCGCGCCTCAATTTGTTTAAAGCTCGCCTGCGTCGTTCATGTGTTTGTGCCGCTCTAGAGACTTATACTAGATTAAAGGGCATGAAATTCTGTACAACATATGTAAATTTAAAAAAATCGTAAAGAATAGCGCCTGAGAAAATTGTGTTTATATCCGAGGTAATCTGAAATATGCAAAACAAGGCCCATCAGTCGTATTAATGACGCGGCACCGCAATTTGTTTGAAGCTCGCCTGCGTCGTTCATGGGTTTGTGCAACTCTGGAAACTTATACTGGATTAAAGAGCATGAAATTCTGTACAACATATGTTTTAAAAAAATCGTAAAGAATAGCGCCTGAGAAAATTGTATTTATATCTGAGGTAATCTGAAATATGCAAAACAAGCCCCGTCAGTCGTATTAATGACGCCGCGCCGCAATTTGTTTAAAGCTCGCCTGCGTCGTTCATGGGTTTGTGCCGCTCTGGAGACTTATACTAGATTAAAGAGCATGAAATTCTGTACAACATATGTAAATTTAAAAAAATCGTAAAGAATAGCGCCTGAGAAAATTGTGTTTATATCCGAGGTAATCTGAAATATGCAAAACAAGCCCCGTCAGTCGTATTAATGACGCCGCGCGTCAATTTGTTTAAAGCTCGCCTGCGTCGTTCCTGGGTTTGTGCCGCTCTGGAGACTTATACTAGATTAAAGAGCATGAAATTCTGTACAACATATGTAAATTAAAAAAATTCGTAAAGATTACCGCCTGAGAAAATTGTATTTATATCCGAGGTAATCTGAAATATGCAAAACAAGCCCCGTCCGTCGTATTAATGACGCCGCGCCTCAATTTGTTTAAAGCTCGCCTGCGTCGTTCATCGGTTTGTGCCGCTCTGGAGACTTATACTAGATTAAACAGCATGAAATTTTTACAACATATGTAAATTTAAAAAAGCAATTTGTTTAAATCTCGCCTGCGTCGTTCATGGGTTTGTGCAACTCTGGAAACTTATACTGGATTAAAGAGCATGAAATTCTGTACAACATATGTAAATTTAAAAAAATCGTAAACAATAGCGCCTGAGAAAATTGTGTTTATATGCGAGGTAATCTGAAATATGCAAAACAAGCCCCGTCAGTTGTATTAATTGCGCCGCGCCTCAATTTGTTTAAAGCTCGCCTGCGTCGTTCATGGGTTTGTGCCGCTCTGGAGGCTTATACTAGATTAAAGAGCATGAAATTCTGTACAACATATGTAAATTAAAAAAATCGTAAAGAATACCGCCTGAGAAGATTGTGTTTATATCCGAGGTAATCTGAAATATGCAAAACAAGCCCCGTCAGTCGTATTAATGACGCCGCGCCTCAATTGGTTTAAAGCTCGCCTGCGTCGTTCATGGGTTTGTGCAACTCTGGAAACTTATACTCGATTAAAGAGCATGAAAGTCTGTACAACATATGTAAAATTAAAAAAAATCGTAAAGATTACCGCCTGAGAAAATTGTGTTTATATCCGAGGTAATCTGAAATATGCAAAACAAGCCCCGTCCGTCGTATTAATGACGCCGCACCTCAATTTGTTTAAAGCTCGCCTGCGTCGTTCATGGGTTTGTGCAACTCTGGAAACTTATACTGGATTAAAGAGAATGAAATTCTGTACAACATATGTAAATTTTAAAAAATCGTAAAGAATAGCGCCTGAGAAAATTGTGTTTATATCTCAGGTAATCTGAAATATGCAAAACAAGCCCCGTCAGTCGTATTAATGACGCCGCGCCGCAATTTGTTTAAAGCTCGCCTGCGTCGTTCATGGGTTTGTGCCGCTCTGGAGACTTATACTAGATTAAAGAGCATGAAATTCTGTACAACATATGTAAATTTTAAAAAATCGTAAAGAATAGCGCCTCAGAAAATTGTGTTTATATCCGAGGTAATCTGAAATATGAAAAACAAGCCCCGTCAGTTGTATTAATTGCGCCGCGCCTCAATTTGTTTAAAGCTCGCCTGCGTCGTTCATGGGTTTGTGCAACTCTGGAAACTTATACTGGATTAAAGAGAATGAAATTCTGTACAACATATGTAAATTTTAAAAAATCGTAAAGAATAGCGCCTGAGAAAATTGTGTTTATATCTCAGGTAATCTGAAATATGCAAAACAAGCCCCGTCAGTCGTATTAATGACGCCGCGCCGCAATTTGTTTAAAGCTCGCCTGCGTCGTTCATGGGTTTGTGCCGCTCTGGAGACTTATACTAGATTAAAGAGCATGAAATTCTGTACAACATATGTAAATTTTAAAAAATCGTAAAGAATAGCGCCTCAGAAAATTGTGTTTATATCCGAGGTAATCTGAAATATGAAAAACAAGCCCCGTCAGTTGTATTAATTGCGCCGCGCCTCAATTTGTTTAAAGCTCGCCTGCGTCGTTCATGTGTTTGTGCCGCTCTAGAGACTTATACTAGATTAAAGGGCATGAAATTCTGTACAACATATGTAAATTAAAAAAAATCGTAAAGAATAGCGCCTGAGAAAATTGTGTTTATATCCGAGGTAATCTGAAATATGCAAAACAAGCCCCGTCAGTTGTATTAATTGCGCCGCGCCTCAATTTGTTTAAAGCTCGCCTGCGTCGTTCATGTGTTTGTGCCGCTCTAGAGACTTATACTAGATTAAAGGGCATGAAATTCTGTACAACATATGTAAATTTAAAAAAATCGTAAAGAATAGCGCCTGAGAAAATTGTGTTTATATCCGAGGTAATCTGAAATATGCAAAACAAGGCCCATCAGTCGTATTAATGACGCGGCACCGCAATTTGTTTGAAGCTCGCCTGCGTCGTTCATGGGTTTGTGCAACTCTGGAAACTTATACTGGATTAAAGAGCATGAAATTCTGTACAACATATGTTTTAAAAAAATCGTAAAGAATAGCGCCTTGAGAAAATTGTATTTATATATCTGAGGTAATCTGAAATATGCAAAACAAGCCCCGTCAGTCGTATTAATGACGCCGCGCCGCAATTTGTTTAAAGCTCGCCTGCGTCGTTCATGGGTTTGTGGCGCTCTGGAGACTTATACTAGATTAAAGAGCATGAAATTCTGTACAAACATATGTAAATTTAAAAAAATCGTAAAGAATAGCGCCTGAGAAAATTGTGTTTATATCCGAGGTAATCTGAAATATGCAAAACAAGCCCCGTCAGTCGTATTAATGACGCCGCGCGTCAATTTGTTTAAAGCTCGCCTGCGTCGTTCCTGGGTTTGTGCCGCTCTGGAGACTTATACTAGATTAAAGAGCATGAAATTCTGTACAACATATGTAAATTAAAAAAATTCGTAAAGATTACCGCCTGAGAAAATTGTATTTATATCCGAGGTAATCTGAAATATGCAAAACAAGCCCCGTCCGTCGTATTAATGACGCCGCGCCTCAATTTGTTTAAAGCTCGCCTGCGTCGTTCATCGGTTTGTGCCGCTCTGGAGACTTATACTAGATTAAACAGCATGAAATTTTTACAACATATGTAAATTTAAAAAAGCAATTTGTTTAAATCTCGCCTGCGTCGTTCATGGGTTTGTGCAACTCTGGAAACTTATACTGGATTAAAGAGCATGAAATTCTGTACAACATATGTAAATTTAAAAAAATCGTAAACAATAGCGCCTGAGAAAATTGTGTTTATATGCGAGGTAATCTGAAATATGCAAAACAAGCCCCGTCAGTTGTATTAATTGCGCCGCGCCTCAATTTGTTTAAAGCTCGCCTGCGTCGTTCATGGGTTTGTGCCGCTCTGGAGGCTTATACTAGATTAAAGAGCATGAAATTCTGTACAACATATGTAAATTTAAAAAATCGTAAAGAATACCGCCTGAGAAGATTGTGTTTATATCCGAGGTAATCTGAAATATGCAAAACAAGCCCCGTCAGTCGTATTAATGACGCCGCGCCTCAATTGGTTTAAAGCTCGCCTGCGTCGTTCATGGGTTTGTGCAACTCTGGAAACTTATACTCGATTAAAGAGCATGAAAGTCTGTACAACATATGTAAATTTTAAAAAAATCGTAAAGATTACCGCCTGAGAAAATTGTGTTTATATCCGAGGTAATCTGAAATATGCAAAACAAGCCCCGTCCGTCGTATTAATGACGCCGCACCTCAATTTGTTTAAAGCTCGCCTGCGTCGTTCATGGGTTTGTGCCGCTCTGGAGACTTATACTAGATTAAAGAGAATGAAATTCTGTACAACATATGTAAATTTTAAAAAATCGTAAAGAATAGCGCCTGAGAAAATTGTGTTTATATCCGAGGTAATCTGAAATATGCAAAACAAGCCCCGTCAGTTGTATTAATTGCGCCGCGCCTCAATTTGTTTAAAGCTCGCCTGCGTCGTTCATGGGTTTGTGCCGCTCTGGAGACTTATACTAGATTAAAGAGCATGAAATTCTGTACAACATATGTAAATTAAAAAAAATCGTAAAGATTACCGCCTGAGAAAATTGTGTTTATGTCCGAGGTAATCTGAAATATGCAAAACAAGCCCCGTCCGTCGTTATTAATGACGCCGCGCCTCAATTTGTTTAAAGCTCGCCTGCGTCGTTCATGGGTCTGTGCCTCTGGAGACTTATACTAGATTAAAGAGCATGAAAGTCTGTACAACATATGTAAATTAAAAAAAATCGTAAAGAATACCGCCTGAGAAGATTGTGTTTATATCCGAGGTAATCTGAAATATGCAAAACAAGCCCCGTCAGTCGTATTAATAACGCCGCGCCTCAATTTGTTTAAAGCTCGCCTGCGTCGTTCATGGGTTTGTGCAACTCTGGAAACTTATGCTCGATTAAAGAGCATGAAATTCTGTACAACATATGTAAATTTAAAAAAATCGTAAAGAATAGCGCCTCAGAAAATTGTGTTTATATCCGAGGTAATCTGAAATATGAAAAACAAGCCCCGTCAGTTGTATTAATTGCGCCGCGCCTCAATTTGTTTAAAGCTCGCCTGCGTCGTTCATGGGTTTGTGCCGCTCTGGAGACTTATACTAGATTAAAGAGCATGAAATTCTGTACAACATATGTAAATTTAAAAAAATCGTAAAGATTACCGCCTGAGAAAATTGTGTTTATGTCCGAGGTAATCTGAAATATGCAAAACAAGCCCCGTCCGTCGTATTAATGACGCCGCGCCTCAATTTGTTTAAAGCTCGCCTGCGTCGTTCATGGGTTTGTGCAACTCTGGAAACTTATACTGGATTAAAGAGCATGAAATTCTGTACAACATATGTAAATTTAAAAAAATCGTAAAGAATAGCGCCTGAGAAAATTTTGTTTATATCTGAGGTAATCTGAAATATGCAAAACAAGCCCCGTCAGTTGTATTAATTGCGCCGCGCCTCAATTTGTTTAAAGCTCGCCTGCGTCGTTCATGGGTTTGTGCCGCTCTGGAAACTTATACTAGATTAAAGAGCATGAAATTCTGTACAACATATGTAAATTTAAAAAAATCGTAAAGATTACCGCCTGAGAAAATTGTGTTTATATCCGAGGTAATCTGAAATATGCAAAACAAGCCCCGTCAGTTGTATTAATTGCGCCGCGCCTCAATTTGTTTAAAGCTCGCCTGCGTCGTTTCATGGGTTTGTGCCGCTCTGGAGACTTATACTAGATTAAAGAGCATGAAATTCTGTACAACATATGTAAATTTAAAAAAATCGTAAAGATTACCGCCTGAGAAAATTGTGTTTATATCCGAGGTAATCTGAAATATGCAAAACAAGCCCCGTCAGTCGTATTAATGACGCCGCGCCTGCATTTGTTTAAAGCTCGCCTGCGTCGTTCATGGGTTTGTGCCGCTCTGGAGACTTATACTCGATTAAAGAGCATGAAAGTCTGTACAACATATGTAAATTTAAAAAATCGTAAAGATTACCGCCTGAGAAAATTGTGTTTATATCCGAGGTAATCTGAAATATGCAAAACAAGCCCCGTCAGTCGTATTAATGATGCCGCACCTCAATTTGTTTAAAGCTCGCCTGCGTCGTTCATGGGTTTGTGCCGCTCTGGAAACTTATACTGGATTAAAGAGCATGAAATTCTGTACAACATATGTAAATTTTAAAAAAATCGTAAAGATTACCGCCTGAGAAAATTGTGTTTATATCCGAGGTAATCTGAAATATGCAAAACAAGCCCCGTCCGTATTAATGCGCCGCGCCTCAATTTGTTTAAAGCTCGCCTGCGTCGTTCATGGGTTTGTGCCGCTCTGGAAACTTATACTGGATTAAAGAGCATGAAATTCTGTACAACATATGTAAATTTTAAAAAATCGTAAAGAATAGCGCCTGAGAAAATTGTGTTTATATCCGAGGTAATCTGAAATATGCAAAACAAGCCCCGTCAGTTGTATTAATGACGCCGCGCCTCAATTTGTTTAAAGCTCGCCTGCGTCGTTCATGGGTTTGTGCCGCTCTGGAAACTTATACTGGATTAAAGAGCATGAAATTCTGTACAACATATCTTTTTAAAAAAATCGTAAAGAATAGCGCCTGAGAAAATTGTATTTATATCCGAGGTAATCTGAAATATGCAAAACAAGCCCCGTCAGTCGTATTAATGACGCCGCGCCTCAATTTGTTTAAAGCTCGCCTGCGTCGTTCATGGGTTTGTGCAACTCTGGAAACTTATACTGGATTAAAGAGCATGAAATTCTGTACAACATATGTAAATTTAAAAAAATCGTAAAGAATAGCGCCTGAGAAAATTGTGTTTATATCCGAGGTAATCTGAAATATGCAAAACAAGCCCCGTCAGTCGTATTAATGACGCCGCGCCTCAATTTGTTTAAAGCTCGCCTGCGTCGTTCATGGGTTTGTGCCGCTCTGGAGACTTATACTAGATTAAAGAGCATGAAATTCTGTACAACATATGTAAATTTAAAAAAATTCGTAAAGAATAGCGCCTGAGAAAATTGTGTTTATATCCGAGGTAATCTGAAATATGCAAAACAAGCCCCGTCAGTCGTATTAATGACGCCGCGCCTCAATTTGTTTAAAGCTCGCCTGCGTCGTTCATGGGTTTGTGCCGCTCTGGAGAACTTATACTAGATTAAAGAGCATGAAATTCTGTACAACATATGTAAATTTTAAAAAAATCGTAAAGAATAGCGCCTGAGAAAATTGTGTTTATATCCGAGGTAATCTGAAATATGCAAAACAAGCCCCGTCCGTCGTATTAATGACGCCGCGCCTCAATTTGTTTAAAGCTCGCCTGCGTCGTTCATGGGTTTGTGCCGCTCTGGAGACTTATACTAGATTAAAGAGCATGAAATTCTGTACAACATATGTAAATTTAAAAAAATCGTAAAGAATAGCGCCTGAGAAAATTGTGTGTATATCCGAGGTAATCTGAAATATGCAAAACAAGCCCCGTCAGTCGTATTAATGACGCCGCGCCTCAATTTGTTTAAAGCTCGCCTGCGTCGTTCATGGGTTTGTGCCGCTCTGGAGACTTATACTAGATTAAAGAGCATGAAATTCTGTACAACATATGTAAATTTAAAAAAATCGTAAAGAATAGCGCCTGAGAAAATTGTGTTTATATCCGAGGTAATCTGAAATATGCAAAACAAGCCCCGTCAGTTGTATTAATGACGCCGCGCCTCAATTTGTTTAAAGCTCGCCTGCGTCGTTCATGGGTTTGTGCAACTCTGGAGACTTATACTAGATTAAAGGGCATGAAATTCTGTACAACATATGTAAATTTAAAAAAATCGTAAAGAATAGCGCCTGAGAAAATTGTGTTTATATCCGAGGTAATCTGAAATATGCAAAACAAGCCCCGTCAGTCGTATTAATGACGCCGCGCCTCAATTGGTTTAAAGCTCGCCTGCGTCGTTCATGGGTTTGTGCAACTCTGGAAACTTATACTCGATTAAAGAGCATGAAATTCTGTACAACATATGTAAATTTAAAAAAATCGTAAAGATTAGCGCCTGAGAAAATTGTGTTTATATCCGAGGTAATCTGAAATATGCAAAACAAGCCCCGTCAGTCGTATTAATGACGCCGCGCCTCAATTTGTTTAAAGCTCGCCTGCGTCGTTCATGGGTTTGTGCAACTCTGGAAACTTATACTGATTAAAGAGCATGAAATTCTGTACAACATATGTAAATTTTAAAAAAATCGTAAAGAATAGCGCCTGAGAAAATTGTGTTTATATCCGAGGTAATCTGAAATATGCAAAACAAGCCCCGTCAGTTGTATTAATTGCGCCGCGCCTCAATTTGTTTAAAGCTCGCCTGCGTCGTTCATGGGTTTGTGCTGTGATGCTCGATTAAAGAGCATGAAAGTCTGTATATCTAGATTAAAGAGCATTACGAGATTTCTGCACAATTAATGATGCCGCAACCTCATACAATTGGAAACTTATGTAAAAGATTGAAAATATCGTAAAGGTATAGCGCTGAGAAAATTGTGTTTATATCCGAGGTAATCTGAAATATGCAAAACAAGCCCCGTCAGTCGTATTAATTGACGCCGCGCCTCAATTTGTTTAAAGCTCGCCTGCGTCGTTTCATGGGTTTGTGCAACTCTGGAAACTTATACTAGATTAAAGAGCATGAAATTCTGTACAACATATGTAAATTTTAAAAAAATCGTAAAGATTAGCGCCTGAGAAAATTGTGTTTATATCCGAGGGTAATCTGAAATATGCAAAAACAAGCCCCGTCAGTCGTATTAATGACGCCGCGCCTCAATTTGTTTAAAGCTCGCCTGCGTCGTTCATGGGTTTGTGCAAACTCTGGAAACTTATACTGGATTAAAGAGCATGAAATTCTGTACAACATATCTTTTAAAAAAATCGTAAAGATTAGCGCCTGAGAAAATTGTATTTATATCTGAGGTAATCTGAAATATGCAAAACAAGCCCCGTCAGTCGTATTAATGACGCCGCGCCTCAATTTGTTTAAAGCTCGCCTGCGTCGTTCAATTTGTTTGTGCCGCTCTGGAAACTTATACTGATTAAAGAGCATGAAATTCTGTACAACATATGTAAATTTAAAAAAATCGTAAAGAATAGCGCCTGAGAAAATTGTGTTTATATCCGAGGTAATCTGAAATATGCAAAACAAGCCCCGTTGTATTAATTGCGCCTCAATTTGTTTAAAGCTCGCTCGCGTCGTTCTATTGTTTAGGGTTTGTGCAACTCTGCAAAACTATGTATTAAAGAGCAATTTGTTTACAAATATGTTTATGGGTTTAAATTAAACAAAAAGAAGATGTATATTCTGTACAAAATTGTTTTATGTAAATTAAAAAATTGCAAAACAAGCCCCGTCGTTGTATTAATAATTTCAATTTGTTTAAAGCTCGCCTGCGTCGTTCATGGGTTTGTGCCGCCTCTGGAGACTTATACTAGATTTAAAGAGCATGAAATTCTGTACAACATATGTAAATTTTAAAAAAATCGTGAAGAATAGCGCCTGAGAAAATTGTGTTTATATCCGAGGTAATCTGAAATATGCAAAACAAGCCCCGTCAGTTGTATTATTGCGCCGCGCCTCAATTTGGTTTAAAGCTCGCCTGCGTCGTTCATGTGTTTGTGCCGCTCTAGAGACTTTATACTAGATTAAAGGGCATGAAATTCTGTACAACATATGTTAAATTAAAAAAAATCGTAAAGAATAGCGCCTGAGAAAATTGTGTTTATATCTGAGGTAATCTGAAATATGCAAAACAAGCCCCGTCAGTCGTATTAATGACGCCGCGCCTCAATTTGTTTAAAGCTCGCCTGCGTCGTTCATGGGTTTGTGCCGCTCTGGAGACTTATACTAGATTAAAGAGCATGAAATTCTGTACAACATATGTAAATTTAAAAAAATCGTAAAGAATAGCGCCTGAGAAAATTGTGTTTATATCCGAGGTAATCTGAAATATGCAAAACAAGCCCCGTCAGTTGTATTAATGACGCCGCGCCTCAATTTGTTTAAAGCTCGCCTGCGTCGTTCATGGGTTTGTGCCACTCTGGAGACTTATACTAGATTAAAGAGCATGAAATTCTGTACAACATATGTAAATTAAAAAAATCGTAAAGAATACCGCCTGAGAAAATTGTGTTTATATCCGAGGTAATCTGAAATATGCAAAACAAGCCCCGTCAGTCGTATTAATAACGCCGCGCCTCAATTTGTTTAAAGCTCGCCTGCGTCGTTCATGGGTTTGTGCAACTCTGGAAACTTACACTCGATTAAAGAGCATGAAATTCTGTACAACATATGTAAATTTTAAAAAATCGTAAAGAATAGCGCCTCAGAAAATTGTGTTTATATCCGAGGTAATCTGAAATATGAAAAACAAGCCCCGTCAGTTGTATTAATTGCGCCGCGCCTCAATTTGTTTAAAGCTCGCCTGCGTCGTTCATGGGTTTGTGCCGCTCTGGAGACTTATACTAGATTAAAGAGCATGAAATTCTGTACAACATATGTAAATTAAAAAAAATCGTAAAGATTACCGCCTGAGAAAATTGTGTTTATGTCCGAGGTAATCTGAAATATGCAAAACAAGCCCCGTCCGTCGTATTAATGACGCCGCGCCTCAATTTGTTTAAAGCTCGCCTGCGTCGTTCATGGGTTTGTGCAACTCTGGAAACTTATACTGGATTAAAGAGCATGAAATTCTGTACAACATATGTAAATTTAAAAAAATCGTAAAGAATAGCGCCTGAGAAAATTTTGTTTATATCTGAGGTAATCTGAAATATGCAAAACAAGCCCCGTCAGTTGTATTAATTGCGCCGCGCCTCAATTTGTTTAAAGCTCGCCTGCGTCGTTCATGGGTTTGTGCCGCTCTGGAGACTTATACTAGATTAAAGAGCATGAAATTCTGTACAACATATGTAAATTTAAAAAAATCGTAAAGATTACCGCCTGAGAAAATTGTGTTTATATCCGAGGTAATCTGAAAATATGCAAAACAAGCCCCGTCAGTCGTATTAATGACGCCGCGCCTCCATTTGTTTAAAGCTCGCCTGCGTCGTTCATGGGTTTGTGCAACTCTGGAAACTTATGCTCGATTAAAGAGCATGAAAGTCTGTACAACATATGTAAATTTTAAAAAATCGTAAAGATTACCGCCGGAGAAAATTGTGTTTATATGTGAGGTAATCTGAAATATGCAAAACAAGCCCCGTCCGTCGTATTAATGATGCCGCACCTCAATTTGTTTAAAGCTCGCCTGCGTCGTTCATGGGTTTGTGCCGCTCTGGAAACTTATACTGGATTAAAGAGCATGAAATTCTGTACAACATATGTAAATTTAAAAAAATCGTAAAGAATAGCGCCTGAGAAAATTGTGTTTATATCCGAGGTAATCTGAAATATGCAAAACAAGCCCCGTCAGTTGTATTAATTGCGCCGCGCCTCAATTTGTTTAAAGCTCGCCTGCGTCGTTCCTGGGTTTGTGCCGCTCTGGAGACTTATACTAGATTAAAGAGCATGAAATTCTGTACAACATATGTAAATTTTAAAAATTCGTAAAGATTACCGCCTGAGAAAATTGTGTTTATATCCGAGGTAATCTGAAATATGCAAAACAAGCCCCGTCCGTCGTATTAGGGAGTATCTATTTGGCGCGGGTCGCGGGTCGCGGGTATGTGGCGCGGGTCGCGGGTATGTGGCGCGGGTCGCGGGTAAATGTCGCGGGTCGCGGGTAATTTGGCGCGGGTAATTTGGCGCGGGTAATTATTCCGGGTATTGTTTTCCGGGCTTTACAATTTTGTAATGATATAAGGCGGCCATCTTTACTTTTTAGCTTCAAATCCTTCAATGGTTCTCTCTCCTCCGCGCTAGTAAGCGGTTTTCTCTCTTTAATAGTCCACGCAAACCTCTGCGGAGGAGAGAGTCAATGGTTAATGACAAGTCGGACAACCATAATGCTCGGAAATAGCAAACGAGGATTATTAATTGGAAAGAAATGTACGATAGACGTACGGTATGTTAAATATATTAATCTGTAATAACATTATAACGACGGGCTGTACGTGGAAGAAGCGGCCGTCATTTTGAATATATAACTTACAATATACATGACCAGGTTTACAGTTTCCTTGAAAATTATTACAAGCAAATATACAACTTTCAATATGTTTTTTATACAAATATTTCTATTCCATAAACCGTAAACGCATATGTAAATATTATATAAAACTATAAAAGACGATATACTATTATACTGTACAGCGAGGGACACGAAATCTTATTTAATATTACTCTGAATAATATTTAAAGTTTAAACTGTAAGTAATTGGTCCATTCATTATTATTAAGTATATAATATATGTATATCTCATATCTGGTCACAAAATATTTACCATTGTATACTGTACTGATAAAAAAGGCCTCACAAATTGTAACTTACTACCGATATGAAATTTACAAATAACATGCTTTATAGCCTTTATTGCATATTTATGTAGAGTGTCATGTTGTATTGGGTCATTCCAGAAAAGATGAAATGTTTGCCGGAGGGAGGGGGTACAATTAACATCATATCGACTATATTTGTCCTAGGATGTCTGAAGAGGGAGGATCTATTTGGAATTTCCTCCATGGGAGGAGTGTGGATATTTTCTGGAATGACCCATTATCCTGTCTTGCAGCCAGGGGCGTGAAATAGTATATACTGTAGCATGTATTGTACTGGTAATGGGTCATTCCAGAAAACACGGAGGAAATACCAAATAGGTCACCCCCCCCCCCCCCCCCCCGACCCTCTTCGGACATCCCAGAACAATTATAGACTATACTGTAGTTAATGATGTTAATTGTAACCCATCTGGGAAAACATTTCCTCTGTGAGAGGGGTGTGGATCTTTTCTGGAATGACCCAATAGCAGGTTAGGATTATTATTAATCACACAATGCATGTGCAGCAAATTTAATATAATTATACAATATGCCCAAATAACAAGTTTCTTTATTTTATATTAACTATGTACAGTAGGATATTAGCTGGCTGAAGCCCAGTCTTTTTTCA
This sequence comes from Paragorgia papillata, assembly GCA_035771165.1. NCBI lineage: Eukaryota > Metazoa > Cnidaria > Anthozoa > Scleralcyonacea > Coralliidae > Paragorgia > Paragorgia papillata. The sequence continues at coordinate 1,339,737 of JAWNZC010000468.1, read as the reverse complement.
AATGCTAGGAACAATTCTTAACAAAACAATAGATGCAAGATGCAACTGAACAAAACAAATTGATGAATGATAATTATATCATTTATGTTTATATGTCCTATACATTGGTACATGCTGGCATATATGTTTTCATTTACCATGCTGATACAGTACACGTGTTTATAAAACAATTGGTAGCCCTGTTTCCCTCAACTTTTGAATTTCGGCTTGCGTTACTGAGCCATTGTCACTTATAATACCAGTGGGTGGTTTAAGGTTGATCCACGGTGGGATTCTTCTGACACATTGGACACTGGGGCAAAAATAGAATATTGTCTCCATCACAACATTCTGTTCATATGGCACATACAAGCCTGTAACAGAAACAAATAATTCTCCATCTAACTGTTCCTTTCTGCACCCTCGACATCGTGGGGCTGGTCCTCTTTTTTTCTCTTTTCTGGCTAGAACCCATACCTTTGGCTTACCATTACGTGGATCATTTTCCAAAAGCATATTCACATATTCTTTTCTGCTCTGTTGGTTAGAGCTCAGGACGTATTTAAATTCATCTGGGACAGCTGGAGTGTTCCCTAAAATTTCTGAAATTTCAGATTCCGTTAAAAGTATTTGATGGAGGAGCTCACTAGTCTCTGGCAATTGGCAAATAAAGAGTAAAACCCATATAATATGTTTGCACAGTTGCTTTTCATTGTGTTGTGCAAAATCTGGACATTTACATGAATGTTTTTGACCAATGCTGACACAATAACTTGCTGATGAGCTTGTTACTATACTGTATTTGTGACTCACTGAAGTGTTTCTTTCTGTTTGTGAATCAACAACTTTAATGCTGTTCTTTTCTTTTTTTGCCATGGCAAGTCGATTTGTGAAAACCTTGCTACGTGATGCCCTGAATCGTGTACCTCTTTCACCCGATGAACGCCGGGGTCCTGCTGAGACACTTGCATTGTGTCTATCGTTTGGGTTGGCATTGCCACTTATGCTGCATGCACTGTTGTAGGCGGTAATTCGTTCTTCATCTGTTATGTCATCCCTGGTTAACTCAACACCAAGCGCTCTGGCTCTAGAGAACTGGGCTGAAGCATCCTTTCTTTGCCGTGCTTGTATGGAAGGTCCTCTTCCAGCTTGTGCAGTTCCATTTAAGAATGCCTTATATTCAACTTCAAGCTGAATATTGTCTCTAACATCGGCCTGTGCTGCATTTAGTAATGACATGTTCATTGTATCTCTTTTTACCCAGCTTGCATGGATGGTTTCTGCTTGATTCATTTTAGAACCACCCTGCAAACTACCAGATAAAAATGCACGGAAGATCAAGTTTCTTCGTTTGTGCCACCAGTCAAACCAAGATTTCAAAAATGATCTTGTATCGACTTCTGAGATGAAATTTTCCATGTTCTCGTGGGCTTTTTCATAACCAACTGGACTCTCAGCTTCCAGAAGGGTATTACACAGATTTTTGAAAATCCTTGCTGTTGTTTCATCCAGCTTGCGGGCTTGTCTATTTCGACATTCCTTAAAGTGAAATTCACAGGTCTTGATCCTGTCTGAGATGGATGAGCCAAAAACTTCTTTCAGTCCTTGCATATTAGCCCCAGCCATATCTGTAAGCCATCCATGTGGATTGAAAACATATTGTGCATTTCCACTTTCCTTTCTGAGAACATCGTTAAAATGTTTCCAAAATAAGGCCACTGTTGTGGTGTTTTCCCCTTCACATTCCATGGTTGCCAGTGCGATAAGTTTTCGTAGTACTGGATGGTAGACACTGGCAGTAAGGGAAACAAATCCACTGCATCTCTTAACTTTACCATCAAAGTAGCAAAACTCCTGTCCTAAAGGATGTTCACCTGTTCTGTCCATATTCAAAGCGAATGTGGCCTTTAGTTTACTCATTTTAAACACAAATGACTGTTTACTGGGATCGTGTCCCTTAAAGTTCAAGGTATGTATATAGAAAGGATCCCGCGTGTCAGTATATTGTTTGAAATGAGCTACTGCTTCAAAGTAATGGCCAAGAGGCTCATTCTGTCTCTTTATCTTTTCCTTCTCATTTGAAATCCGTTTTCTGTTCAAGACTGATTCAGCAGCTTGCTCCACCACAGACCAATCACTGTGCTCCCTCACTTTGGACAATATAATACTGCTTTGTATTTGTGAAGGGGTGGCAGCAGGGTTTTCACAAACTTTGCGGTGGACATCTTCTGTTTTCTGATCCAGTACTGGTTTAAATGGACATGTGTGATCTCCATAATGGTAGACATGGATGCTTCTTGCTCGATGCGCAATATACTTCCTAGCTGAACAAGGAACATAAGTCCCTGTTTCACCACATATAAGGCAATCACTACTTTTTTTGTCAAATTGGCTCCTGTTAGTTACACCATACTCTTTTTTAAAGTCACATTGTGCATTTTGACATTCAAATGAACCACGACAATTTGAATACCTCACTTTGTTATACCCTTTCCATTGTGTCTCAGAGTCTTTTTTCCATGATCGGCCATCTCTTAATACGGAAAAATAACTCCCAGACTCTGGCTTTTGAATTTCATAGACCTTCAAACCATTTATAGCTGCCGGCACTCTTTCTACTTTTTCTATCTTATTTTTCCTCCAAAGAAGTGGCCCAATTTTTCTCTGCTTTCTTGCTGGAACATATTTTGTTTCACTATCACTCGAGTCACTTGAATCACTTGCAACACATCTATAACAATGACAATATACTAATTAGCAGCAGTAGTGCAAGTGATCGTGAAAGAGTCCCAACTCCCAATGTAATTTGAGTGTCCCTTGCATTAGGGTTGGTTCTATCTATAGCTATTGTGGGTTCAACCTCCCTCTCCGCCCGTGGAAAAGTCAACCTGTCATGCATGGCCACGCCATGTGACCATGTGCATGAAACATGAAAACATGGCTAAAGGAGGTGATGTTTTCTTTGCTGTTCGAATTTGAACACTGAACATTTTATCAAATTTGGACAAAACACGTTTTTTTAAATAGACGATTTACACTGTGGTGCAAAATCAATCACATTTCATAACATGTACCTTTTCAATGATTCCAACCATTCATGACCACACTGTTTTGTCTGTGCTGTGACAGTGTCCTATAAGAATGAGTATGCATCATGCTTACTGTACTGCAATATCATTATAGAAGAGTCGAACCAAAAAGCTGCATCTGTGCCTTCTGTGGGCATATGTACAGTACATCCTGAATCCTGATGCTTATAATGACATATAATATTACTGTTACTGTTAGTGCAATTACAGTACCTTTGGTAATTTATTTTCATCATTTTTCTTGATTGACGGTATATCAGGTTCCTGCTCATTCCCACTAGATACATCACTGGTTAAATCGAGACACGTCTATAGTTGCAAGAAAATTATGTTGCAGTAACTTCAATATTTACTAGTGTATATAAATATATATTATTGATATAATAAATTACATGTATTTATGTACCTGTTTCTCTTCCTTGGTACGATCATTTTCACTCAAATTATACTTTTTTCCTTTAAATATACTAATTCCAGGATTAAAATCCTCTTCATCTGGCCAGTTCCAATCTGAAATAATTGGTATGGTCTTCTTTTCCCTTTTGACCTTAAATATTATTAAAAGGAACAAGTTTAAAACATGAATATGTACAGTAACACGATAACATCTGTAAAGTGTAAACTGTGTGTTCAAAATACTTACATACCTGTACACATTCAATATAGATAAAATATGAGCGGCTGATTGGTACTGTATGTACATCATTAAACACACAAGCCCATTCGACAGATAAAATATCTATTCTGCAACTACTGTAACCGGAAGGTTGTACTGTACAATCCAGTATTCAATAAAGTTTTACCAGAGTTTTACCAAAATTAACATGTCACAACAAACTACATACATTTTGTCTTCTCTTTTTTGGTGGAGATAAAATGCTAACATCAGAATCTGAAGATATAACCACTGTGTTTGACCTAGGCTGTTCAGTCACCTACAAGCAACACATGAATTGTCTCATAAACTTTCTAAATAAAAATCCTTAAGTAAAAGGAAGTATATAATATTATGCACTTACAGGTTTTAGTTGTCCCTTTAAAAGCATGTAATGATCTCCTGTATATGCCAAGTACATTTGGTTTGCAGGCAGCTGTTGTGCAGGTTTAGTTTTTGTCAGTTTCTAAAGGGAAACCCATATAATGAAATATTTGTACTACAGTCAAACCGGAGTTCTCTTGCATGCGACTTTGCAATATTACAATGCAATATTGCATTATGCAACATTGTGATATTGATTGACAAGTTCAATACAATCAAGTTGCAACCATTTAAGTAGCATTGCAGTTGTTTACTGCTCGGTTTTCCGTTTACTGTACAGTAAGAAAATCATATTTGCTTGTCGTTGTGTAGACTTTGCAGAACAGGAATCACTTTAAACAATCAAATTGTTGTTTGTACTTTTCGATAAACTTGCTGACGAAAAAGTACAGTATGCAATGAAACCTCGTACATCATGATAGCAAATGCGCAAAATATATTCCAAATAAAAATTGTTGTGAGGTACTTGTCAATCAATATTGCAAATCCAGTTTTATCTTCTTGTCCAATTATATACCGCATCCAGAATCCGTACTCGCAACACAAGTAACAAGGTGTGCTTGTGTCAGGCCCTCCTTTTCCTCCCTTTCCCGTCCCTCAACCCAATATCGTCCCTCCACCTCCAAGGCCTGATACTCAGTCCTCCTTCAGGGCCTGATACTCAGGCTATTATAAATTAACTGAAATTTGCCTCAGTGTGTTCCCTGGGGCCATGTTTTTAAAAGATTTGACCTACTGTACAATTACAGTACCTTCCTAGGCCTAAGGGTAGGGTAGGGAATTTGACAGAAAATTGTTCTCCCCTTGCACATGGCGATGTAAACATGGTACCCCCTAACCCTAAATACCCCCAATTTTACTTTAAATATCCCTAGCATATAATTATTAAGAAAAGGAAGTGTATATTTGCCCAGCAATTCCTAGGGATATTTAGGGTTTTTAGGGATATTTGGGGTTATGGTCTTTTTTAGCCGTCGGGGTTCGGATTAGTAGGGATAATTTTGTCGGAATAATATCAACGGCGTAAAAAATGTTTTTATTAAACCATACTTTAGTCTTTATAGACTACTGTACTTACCGCTTCCCAATCCAGGATCATAATATCCAAACGAAACAACAGCGCAGACGCAGTAATAACTGCGTGCGTAGTCATCTCATCCCGCATCACAGAAATCACAGTATCATGCCAAGATACTGGTCGCTTATTCCCACACGAAGGAAAATCAGCATCGGAGAAAAAGTTGTTCAAGTCTGTTTCGACAACTTCCCCACGCTGTAAATCAATAAAATTGGGACAAATATTTAAAGAAATATTAAAAAAACACGTATAATAATAGTTAAACAGCAAACACTCACCTCATTCTCAATGGGGATAACTTGATTTTCAAGCATGAATTTCTCCAACATGTCGACGACATCATCTTCGCTTAAGCCCAAAAATTTCGCTAGACATCTATAGAAGCAGCGATTTGCGGATCCAGGTGGATCGTATCGCAACGCCAAACCTCTTTTGGTGGCCTCCAACAAGCAAGAAAGTCTTTTACTTCCCGCACTAGTCATCTACATAAAATATTTACATATCATTTTAATATTTAAATCATACTAAAAACTATAAATTATATAGGTATGATCAGTATGAATAATGCAAAACTTTATAATACACATCATACCTTAAGGTCCAAATAGAAAGACTTCCGTCAAAGAAAGAGAAAAAACTGAATAAGGATTGCTTAGGATACGATATTCCTGAAAAACTCGTGGCGATGTTGACTCAACGAAGGCAAGAGCGCAAAGAGAGAAAGTGAACAATACCCGCCCGGAATAATTACCCGCGCCAAATTACCCGCGCCAAATTACCCGCGACCCGCGACATTTACCCGCGACCCGCGCCACATACCCGCGACCCGCGACCCGCGCCAAATAGATACTCCCGTCGTATTAATGACGCCGCGCCTCAATTTGTTTAAAGCTCGCCTGCGTCGTTCATGGGTTTGTGCAACTCTGGAAACTTATACTGGATTAAAGAGCATGAAATTCTGTACAACATATCTTTAAAAAAAATCGTAAAGAATAGCGCCTGAGAAAATTGTATTTATATCTGAGGTAATCTGAAATATGCAAAACAAGCCCCGTCAGTCGTATTAATGACGCCGCGCCGCAATTTGTTTAAAGCTCGCCTGCGTCGTTCATGGGTTTGTGCCGCTCTGGAGACTTATACTAGATTAAAGAGCATGAAATTCTGTACAACATATGTAAATTTAAAAAAATCGTAAAGAATAGCGCCTGAGAAAATTGTGTTTATATCCGAGGTAATCTGAAATATGCAAAACAAGCCCCGTCAGTTGTATTAATTGCGCCGCGCCTCAATTTGTTTAAAGCTCGCCTGCGTCGTTCATGTGTTTGTGCCGCTCTAGAGACTTATACTAGATTAAAGGGCATGAAATTCTGTACAACATATGTAAATTTAAAAAAATCGTAAAGAATAGCGCCTGAGAAAATTGTGTTTATATCCGAGGTAATCTGAAATATGCAAAACAAGGCCCATCAGTCGTATTAATGACGCGGCACCGCAATTTGTTTGAAGCTCGCCTGCGTCGTTCATGGGTTTGTGCAACTCTGGAAACTTATACTGGATTAAAGAGCATGAAATTCTGTACAACATATGTAAATTAAAAAAAATCGTAAAGAATAGCGCCGGAGAAAATTGTGTTTATATGTGAGGTAATCTGAAATATGCAAAACAAGCCCCGTCAGTCGTATTAATGACGCCGCGCCGCAATTTGTTTAAAGCTCGCCTGCGTCGTTCATGGGTTTGTGCCGCTCTGGAGACTTATACTAGATTAAAGAGCATGAAATTCTGTACAACATATGTAAATTAAAAAAAATCGTAAAGATTACCGCATGAGAAAATTGTGTTTATATCCGAGGTAATCTGAAATATGCAAAACAAGCCCCGTCTGTCGTATTAATGACGCCGCGCGTCAATTTGTTTAAAGCTCGACTGCGTCGTTCCTGGGTTTGTGCCGCTCTGGAGACTTATACTAGATTAAAGAGCATGAAATTCTGTACAACATATGTAAATTTAAAAAATTCGTAAAGATTACCGCCTGAGAAAATTGTGTTTATATCCGAGGTAATCTGAAATATGCAAAACAAGCCCCGTCCGTCGTATTAATGACGCCGCGCCTCAATTTGTTTAAAGCTCGCCTGCGTCGTTCATGGGTTTGTGCAACTCTGGAAACTTATACTGGATTAAAGAGCATGAAATTCTGTACAACATATGTAAATTTTAAAAAATCGTAAAGAATAGCGCCTGAGAAAATTGTGTTTATATCTGAGGTAATCTGAAATATGCAAAACAAGGCCCATCAGTCGTATTAATGACGCGGCACCGCAATTTGTTTGAAGCTCGCCTGCGTCGTTCATGGGTTTGTGCAACTCTGGAAACTTATACTGGATTAAAGAGCATGAAATTCTGTACAACATATGTAAATTAAAAAAAATCGTAAAGAATAGCGCCGGAGAAAATTGTGTTTATATGTGAGGTAATCTGAAATATGCAAAACAAGCCCCGTCAGTCGTATTAATGACGCCGCGCCGCAATTTGTTTAAAGCTCGCCTGCGTCGTTCATGGGTTTGTGCCGCTCTGGAGACTTATACTAGATTAAAGAGCATGAAATTCTGTACAACATATGTAAATTTAAAAAAAATCGTAAAGAATAGCGCCTGAGAAAATTGTGTTTATATCCGAGGTAATCTGAAATATGCAAAACAAGCCCCGTCAGTTGTATTAATTGCGCCGCGCCTCAATTTGTTTAAAGCTCGCCTGCGTCGTTCATGTGTTTGTGCCGCTCTAGAGACTTATACTAGATTAAAGGGCATGAAATTCTGTACAACATATGTAAATTTAAAAAAATCGTAAAGAATAGCGCCTGAGAAAATTGTGTTTATATCCGAGGTAATCTGAAATATGCAAAACAAGGCCCATCAGTCGTATTAATGACGCGGCACCGCAATTTGTTTGAAGCTCGCCTGCGTCGTTCATGGGTTTGTGCAACTCTGGAAACTTATACTGGATTAAAGAGCATGAAATTCTGTACAACATATGTAAATTTAAAAAAATCGTAAAGAATAGCGCCGGAGAAAATTGTGTTTATATGTGAGGTAATCTGAAATATGCAAAACAAGCCCCGTCAGTCGTATTAATGACGCGGCACCGCAATTTGTTTGAAGCTCGCCTGCGTCGTTCATGGGTTTGTGCAACTCTGGAAACTTATACTGGATTAAAGAGCATGAAATTCTGTACAACATATGTAAATTTAAAAAAATCGTAAAGATTACCGCATGAGAAAATTGTGTTTATATCCGAGGTAATCTGAAATATGCAAAACAAGCCCCGTCTGTCGTATTAATGACGCCGCGCGTCAATTTGTTTAAAGCTCGCCTGCGTCGTTCCTGGGTTTGTGCCGCTCTGGAGACTTATACTAGATTAAAGAGCATGAAATTCTGTACAACATATGTAAATTTAAAAAATTCGTAAAGATTACCGCCTGAGAAAATTGTGTTTATATCCGAGGTAATCTGAAATATGCAAAACAAGCCCCGTCCGTCGTATTAATGACGCCGCGCCTCAATTTGTTTAAAGCTCGCCTGCGTCGTTCATGGGTTTGTGCAACTCTGGAAACTTATACTGGATTAAAGAGCATGAAATTCTGTACAACATATGTAAATTTTAAAAAATCGTAAAGAATAGCGCCTGAGAAAATTGTGTTTATATCTGAGGTAATCTGAAATATGCAAAACAAGCCGCGTCAGTCGTATTAATGACGCCGCGCCGCAATTTGTTTAAAGCTCGCCTGCGTCGTTCATGGGTTTGTGCCGCTCTAGAGACTTATACTAGATTAAAGGGCATGAAATTCTGTACAACATATGTAAATTTAAAAAAATCGTAAAGAATAGCGCCTGAGAAAATTGTGTTTATATCCGAGGTAATCTGAAATATGCAAAACAAGGCCCATCAGTCGTATTAATGACGCGGCACCGCAATTTGTTTGAAGCTCGCCTGCGTCGTTCATGGGTTTGTGCAACTCTGGAAACTTATACTGGATTAAAGAGCATGAAATTCTGTACAACATATGTAAATTAAAAAAAATCGTAAAGAATAGCGCCGGAGAAAATTGTGTTTATATGTGAGGTAATCTGAAATATGCAAAACAAGCCCCGTCAGTCGTATTAATGACGCCGCGCCGCAATTTGTTTAAAGCTCGCCTGCGTCGTTCATGGGTTTGTGCCGCTCTGGAGACTTATACTAGATTAAAGAGCATGAAATTCTGTACAACATATGTAAATTTAAAAAAATCGTAAAGAATAGCGCCTGAGAAAATTGTGTTTATATCCGAGGTAATCTGAAATATGCAAAACAAGCCCCGTCAGTTGTATTAATTGCGCCGCGCCTCAATTTGTTTAAAGCTCGCCTGCGTCGTTCATGTGTTTGTGCCGCTCTAGAGACTTATACTAGATTAAAGGGCATGAAATTCTGTACAACATATGTAAATTTAAAAAAATCGTAAAGAATAGCGCCTGAGAAAATTGTGTTTATATCCGAGGTAATCTGAAATATGCAAAACAAGGCCCATCAGTCGTATTAATGACGCGGCACCGCAATTTGTTTGAAGCTCGCCTGCGTCGTTCATGGGTTTGTGCAACTCTGGAAACTTATACTGGATTAAAGAGCATGAAATTCTGTACAACATATGTAAATTTAAAAAAATCGTAAAGAATAGCGCCGGAGAAAATTGTGTTTATATGTGAGGTAATCTGAAATATGCAAAACAAGCCCCGTCAGTCGTATTAATGACGCCGCGCCGCAATTTGTTTAAAGCTCGCCCGCGTCGTTCATGGGTTTGTGCCGCTCTGGAGACTTATACTAGATTAAAGAGCATGAAATTCTGTACAAAATACGTAAATTTAAAAAAATCGTAAAGAATAGCGCCTGAGAAAATTGTGTTTATATCCGAGGTAATCTGACATATGCAAAACAAGGCCCATCAGTCGTATTAATGACGCGGCACCGCAATTTGTTTGAAGCTCGCCTGCGTCGTTCATGGGTTTGTGCAACTCTGGAAACTTATACTGGATTAAAGAGCATGAAATTCTGTACAACATATGTAAATTTAAAAAAATCGTAAAGAATAGCGCCGGAGAAAATTGTGTTTATATGTGAGGTAATCTGAAATATGCAAAACAAGCCCCGTCAGTCGTATTAATGACGCCGCGCCGCAATTTGTTTAAAGCTCGCCTGCGTCGTTCATGGGTTTGTGCCGCTCTGGAGACTTATACTAGATTAAAGAGCATGAAATTCTGTACAACATATGTAAATTAAAAAAAATCGTAAAGATTACCGCATGAGAAAATTGTGTTTATATCCGAGGTAATCTGAAATATGCAAAACAAGCCCCGTCTGTCGTATTAATGACGCCGCGCGTCAATTTGTTTAAAGCTCGCCTGCGTCGTTCCTGGGTTTGTGCCGCTCTGGAGACTTATACTAGATTAAAGAGCATGAAATTCTGTACAACATATGTAAATTTAAAAAATTCGTAAAGATTACCGCCTGAGAAAATTGTGTTTATATCCGAGGTAATCTGAAATATGCAAAACAAGCCCCGTCCGTCGTATTAATGACGCCGCGCCTCAATTTGTTTAAAGCTCGCCTGCGTCGTTCATGGGTTTGTGCAACTCTGGAAACTTATACTGCATTAAAGAGCATGAAATTCTGTACAACATATGTAAATTTTAAAAAATCCTAAAGAATAGCGCCTGAGAAAATTGTGTTTATATCCGACGTAATCTGAAATATGCAAAACAAGCCCCGTCACTTGTATTAATTGCGCCGCGCCTCAATTTGTTTTAAGCTCGCCTGCGTCGTTCATCGGTTTGTCCCGCTCTGGAGACTTATACTAGATTAAACAGCATGAAATTTTTACAACATATGTAAATTTAAAAAAGCAATTTGTTTAAATCTCGCCTGCGTCGTTCATGGGTTTGTGCAACTCTGGAAACTTATACTGGATTAAAGAGCATGAAATTCTGTACAACATATGTAAATTTTAAAAAATCGTAAAGAATAGCGCCTGAGAAAATTGTGTTTATATCTGAGGTAATCTGAAATATGCAAAACAAGCCGCGTCAGTCGTATTAATGACGCCGCGCCGCAATTTGTTTAAAGCTCGCCTGCGTCGTTCATGGGTTTGTGCCGCTCTAGAGACTTATACTAGATTAAAGGGCATGAAATTCTGTACAACATATGTAAATTTAAAAAAATCGTAAAGAATAGCGCCTGAGAAAATTGTGTTTATATCCGAGGTAATCTGAAATATGCAAAACAAGGCCCATCAGTCGTATTAATGACGCGGCACCGCAATTTGTTTGAAGCTCGCCTGCGTCGTTCATGGGTTTGTGCAACTCTGGAAACTTATACTGGATTAAAGAGCATGAAATTCTGTACAACATATGTAAATTAAAAAAAATCGTAAAGAATAGCGCCGGAGAAAATTGTGTTTATATGTGAGGTAATCTGAAATATGCAAAACAAGCCCCGTCAGTCGTATTAATGACGCCGCGCCGCAATTTGTTTAAAGCTCGCCTGCGTCGTTCATGGGTTTGTGCCGCTCTGGAGACTTATACTAGATTAAAGAGCATGAAATTCTGTACAAAATACGTAAATTTAAAAAAATCGTAAAGAATAGCGCCTGAGAAAATTGTGTTTATATCCGAGGTAATCTGACATATGCAAAACAAGGCCCATCAGTCGTATTAATGACGCGGCACCGCAATTTGTTTGAAGCTCGCCTGCGTCGTTCATGGGTTTGTGCAACTCTGGAAACTTATACTGGATTAAAGAGCATGAAATTCTGTACAACATATGTAAATTTAAAAAAATCGTAAAGAATAGCGCCTGAGAAAATTGTGTTTATATCCGAGGTAATCTGACATATGCAAAACAAGGCCCATCAGTCGTATTAATGACGCGGCACCGCAATTTGTTTGAAGCTCGCCTGCGTCGTTCATGGGTTTGTGCAACTCTGGAAACTTATACTGGATTAAAGAGCATGAAATTCTGTACAACATATGTAAATTTAAAAAAATCGTAAAGAATAGCGCCGGAGAAAATTGTGTTTATATGTGAGGTAATCTGAAATATGCAAAACAAGCCCCGTCAGTCGTATTAATGACGCCGCGCCGCAATTTGTTTAAAGCTCGCCTGCGTCGTTCATGGGTTTGTGCCGCTCTGGAGACTTATACTAGATTAAAGAGCATGAAATTCTGTACAACATATGTAAATTAAAAAAAATCGTAAAGATTACCGCATGAGAAAATTGTGTTTATATCCGAGGTAATCTGAAATATGCAAAACAAGCCCCGTCTGTCGTATTAATGACGCCGCGCGTCAATTTGTTTAAAGCTCGCCTGCGTCGTTCCTGGGTTTGTGCCGCTCTGGAGACTTATACTAGATTAAAGAGCATGAAATTCTGTACAACATATGTAAATTTAAAAAATTCGTAAAGATTACCGCCTGAGAAAATTGTGTTTATATCCGAGGTAATCTGAAATATGCAAAACAAGCCCCGTCCGTCGTATTAATGACGCCGCGCCTCAATTTGTTTAAAGCTCGCCTGCGTCGTTCATGGGTTTGTGCAACTCTGGAAACTTATACTGCATTAAAGAGCATGAAATTCTGTACAACATATGTAAATTTTAAAAAATCCTAAAGAATAGCGCCTGAGAAAATTGTGTTTATATCCGACGTAATCTGAAATATGCAAAACAAGCCCCGTCACTTGTATTAATTGCGCCGCGCCTCAATTTGTTTTAAGCTCGCCTGCGTCGTTCATCGGTTTGTGCCGCTCTGGAGACTTATACTAGATTAAACAGCATGAAATTTTTACAACATATGTAAATTTAAAAAAGCAATTTGTTTAAATCTCGCCTGCGTCGTTCATGGGTTTGTGCAACTCTGGAAACTTATACTGGATTAAAGAGCATGAAATTCTGTACAACATATGTAAATTTTAAAAAATCGTAAAGAATAGCGCCTGAGAAAATTGTGTTTATATCTGAGGTAATCTGAAATATGCAAAACAAGCCGCGTCAGTCGTATTAATGACGCCGCGCCGCAATTTGTTTAAAGCTCGCCTGCGTCGTTCATGGGTTTGTGCCGCTCTAGAGACTTATACTAGATTAAAGGGCATGAAATTCTGTACAACATATGTAAATTTAAAAAAATCGTAAAGAATAGCGCCTGAGAAAATTGTGTTTATATCCGAGGTAATCTGAAATATGCAAAACAAGGCCCATCAGTCGTATTAATGACGCGGCACCGCAATTTGTTTGAAGCTCGCCTGCGTCGTTCATGGGTTTGTGCAACTCTGGAAACTTATACTGGATTAAAGAGCATGAAATTCTGTACAACATATGTAAATTAAAAAAAATCGTAAAGAATAGCGCCGGAGAAAATTGTGTTTATATGTGAGGTAATCTGAAATATGCAAAACAAGCCCCGTCAGTCGTATTAATGACGCCGCGCCGCAATTTGTTTAAAGCTCGCCTGCGTCGTTCATGGGTTTGTGCCGCTCTAGAGACTTATACTAGATTAAAGGGCATGAAATTCTGTACAACATATGTAAATTTAAAAAAATCGTAAAGAATAGCGCCTGAGAAAATTGTGTTTATATCCGAGGTAATCTGAAATAAACAAAACAAGGCCCATCAGTCGTATTAATGACGCGGCACCGCAATTTGTTTGAAGCTCGCCTGCGTCGTTCATGGGTTTGTGCAACTCTGGAAACTTATACTGGATTAAAGAGCATGAAATTCTGTACAACATATGTAAATTAAAAAAAATCGTAAAGAATAGCGCCGGAGAGAATTGTGTTTATATGTGAGGTAATCTGAAATATGCAAAACAAGCCCCGTCAGTCGTATTAATGACGCCGCGCCGCAATTTGTTTAAAGCTCGCCTGCGTCGTTCATGGGTTTGTGCCGCTCTGGAGACTTATACTAGATTAAAGAGCATGAAATTCTGTACAACATATGTAAATTAAAAAAAATCGTAAAGATTACCGCATGAGAAAATTGTGTTTATATCCGAGGTAATCTGAAATATGCAAAACAAGCCCCGTCTGTCGTATTAATGACGCCGCGCGTCAATTTGTTTAAAGCTCGCCTGCGTCGTTCCTGGGTTTGTGCCGCTCTGGAGACTTATACTAGATTAAAGAGCATGAAATTCTGTACAACATACGTAAATTTAAAAAAATCGTAAAGAATAGCGCCTGAGAAAATTGTGTTTATATCCGAGGTAATCTGACATATGCAAAACAAGGCCCATCAGTCGTATTAATGACGCGGCACCGGAATTTGTTTGAAGCTCGCCTGCGTCGTTCATGGGTTTGTGCAACTCTGGAAACTTATACTGGATTAAAGAGCATGAAATTCTGTACAACATATGTAAATTTAAAAAAATCGTAAAGAATAGCGCCGGAGAAAATTGTGTTTATATGTGAGGTAATCTGAAATATGCAAAACAAGCCCCGTCAGTCGTATTAATGACGCCGCGCCGCAATTTGTTTAAAGCTCGCCTGCGTCGTTCATGGGTTTGTGCCGCTCTGGAGACTTATACTAGATTAAAGAGCATGAAATTCTGTACAACATATGTAAATTAAAAAAAAATCGTAAAGATTACCGCATGAGAAAATTGTGTTTATATCCGAGGTAATCTGAAATATGCAAAACAAGCCCCGTCTGTCGTATTAATGACGCCGCGCGTCAATTTGTTTAAAGCTCGCCTGCGTCGTTCCTGGGTTTGTGCCGCTCTGGAGACTTATACTAGATTAAAGAGCATGAAATTCTGTACAACATATGTAAATTTAAAAAATTCGTAAAGATTACCGCCTGAGAAAATAGTGTTTATATCCGAGGTAATCTGAAATATGCAAAACAAGCCCCGTCCGTCGTATTAATGACGCCGCGCCTCAATTTGTTTAAAGCTCGCCTGCGTCGTTCATGGGTTTGTGCAACTCTGGAAACTTATACTGGATTAAAGAGCATGAAATTCTGTACAACATATGTAAATTTTAAAAAATCGTAAAGAATAGCGCCTGAGAAAATTGTGTTTATATCTGAGGTAATCTGAAATATGCAAAACAAGCCGCGTCAGTCGTATTAATGACGCCGCGCCGCAATTTGTTTAAAGCTCGCCTGCGTCGTTCATGGGTTTGTGCCGCTCTGGAGACTTATACTAGATTAAAGAGCATGAAATTCTGTACAACATATGTAAATTTACAAAAATCGTAAAGAATAGCGCCTGAGAAAATTGTGTTTATATCCGAGGTAATCTGAAATATGCAAAACAAGGCCCATCAGTCGTATTAATGACGCGGCACCGCAATTTGTTTGAAGCTCGCCTGCGTCGTTCATGGGTCTGTGCCACTCTGGAGACTTATACTAAATTAAAGAGCATGAAATTCTGTACAACATATGTAAATTTAAAAAAATCGTATAGAATAGCGCCTGAGAAAATTGTGTTTATATCTGAGGTAATCTGAAATACGCAAAACAACCCCCGTCAGTCGTATTGATGCCGCGCCGCCATTTGTTTAAAGCTCGCCTGCGTCGTTCATGGGTCTGTGACTCTGTGCCACTCTGGAGAGTTATAGTAGATTAAAGAGCATGAAATTCTGTACAACATTTGTAAATTTTAGAAAAATCGTATAGAATAGCGCCTGATAAAATTGTGTTTATATCTGAGGTAATCTGAAATATGGAAAACAAACCGCGCAGTATATGGCAGTTGTCACAGCAGTACGGTATAACTTGTTGCAGCAGTTGTTGTAGTTGTCGTCACAGTATTATACATGTAAAACATGTCGTATCAGTACAGGACTTGTTACAGCAGTATAGGACCTTTTTGTCACAGCAGTAAAGGACTTTTTGTTGCAACAGTATAGGACGTTTTGTTGCAGCAGTATAGGACTTTTTCTCACAGCAGTACAGGACTTTATAGGACTTTTTGTGGCAGCAGTATAGGACTTTTTGTTGCAGGAGTATAGGACTTTATAGGATTTTTTGTTGCAGCTGTATAGGAGTTTTTCTCACAGCAGTATAGGACTTCTTCTTGCAGCAGTATAGGACTTTTTGTTGCAGCAGTATAGCACTTTTTGTTGCAGCAGTATAGGACTTTTTCTCACAGCAGTATAGGACTTTTTGTTGCAGCAATATAGGACTTTTTGTTGCAGCAGTATAGGACTTGATAGGACTTTTTGTTGCAGCAGTATAGGACTTTTTCTCACAGCAGCATAGGACTTTATAGGACTTTTTGTTGTTGCAGCAGTATAGGCCTTTTTCTCACAGCAGTATAGGACTTTATAAGACTTTTTGTTGCAGCAGTATAGGACTTTTTGTTGCAGCTGTATAGGACTTTTTGTCGCAGCAGTATAGGAGTTGTTGTACATTCAGCAGGTTCATAGTCCATTTTCTCCACAGCATACAGAATCAGAAAATTCTATTCGACAGTAGTAGTACACGTTTTGAGTTTAAAGCATACTCCAGTCTTCCCAAAAAATCCTTTAAAATTGACGATGTTCATGTAGTATTCTGACATGTTTGTATTTGCTGCACAGTCTGTTACCATTTCCCAACTACCAATGGATACTGCTGTGATTACTACAAAAAATTAAAACAAAATCTATATGAGCTAGTTAACGTAAAAGTATAGGGGAACGGCAAGAGTGCAACCAGACATCCCAGGGGCCGGGTATTGAGACGACCTCCAAAACTTCCCTTGCACCCCAAAAGGAAATGGTGTAAGCTACCTCTCCACCACCTCCCTTCCTGCACCCCTGATGAAACAGTCAACATCTTTGAAATTATAATAAAAACTTACCTGCTTTTGTTGTAAAGGAAAGACCTACTGTACCAATAATCAAATTAAACTTACATATATACTGTAAATGTATGTAGTACAACAGAGTATTACTGCACCTTACTGTCATAATTAAATGTAAAATCAACAGATCATTTGCAAACTGAAATATACAAGAAAATTTGTTGGTAAAATGTTAACTTCTTCAAGTTCAGAGCGAAAATATCTCCTTCCTACATGTGGAGCTAAAATACCTCTTATGTAGAGCCAAATGTCTGGTGTTTATAATACCATACTATACTATACAGTACATGTCATTCATCTATAATAAGCAACTACTAATGATAGGAATATGAATAATTACGAAAAGCAATTAATTAAAGCACATATTGACTTGTGATCAGTAAAATAAGTCTCTGAAATGTGGGGTACTGATTTGTGCTTCTGGTAAATTTGTATAAATATGATCTATAGTGGTTTGGTTGTCAGTAGTATAACTATTACTAGTAATCAATTGTCTGTAATTATTTTCACTAACAAGTAGATTATATAGAGGTCTTCTGATACTTTCATCTGAACTGAGAAGTTGAAAAGGTAAGTACTTCATTTAAAGCATGACAGTTGCTGCATTGGGATTTTAGGTGAACGATAAACACCTATTATGGTTACATGTGGAAGAATCATTGCTTTCATAATAGGTATCTCAATACCATCAATATTACGATCACGTGGATAACCAGGGATAAATTCAACCCTACTATAGACTGCTGTACCTCCATAAGGTCTTGAAGTCACTGAAGATTGAGCATCATTTCTAAACAATGTATAGCCATCAATTGTATACATATCATCTGAATTAATGAACCTTGTTTCTACAAAAATATTGATATCGGTACTTGTATAATTTAAATCATGGCGAACATCATCAACATGCCTGTGCAATGACCTTGCATTAAGGAAGCATAGTTTAAATGATACCTGATCAAAACTATAAACAGGAGACACTCAGTTTAAGATAGCGTTCTGTTCTTAGACTCTCCATTTCAGTCTTCACATAAGGATTGACAGCTATTTTTTGTTCACACAAATCAGTGACATAATCCCTCTATAGTTGTTACTCTGCTAAGACCAACATAATGAATGTGAGGTATTGCTCTTCTAGTGTTAAAGTTAACAACTATTCTTTGCTCATGCAGTATCACCTTGTGATCGATGAATTGTTTTAGCAGCAGCAGGCCGCAATGGAAACTGTTTTCTGTTTGTGCAGTTTGGTTTCTACCAACAGCAAACTGAGTAGTAATTGGCTTTATTGGAGTCCATGTGGGTGAAATACCTTGAACAGAAAGTTGTCTATTCTCATGTCTAGTCTTTCCACCAACATCAGCATGGTCAAACTGTACCCATATTATCCCTGATGGTTTATCTCTTTGGTTTAATTGTATCTTTTTAATAACATTACCAGCACCATTTGTCATGCCATCTTCAGTTCGTACATTTAATGCAATTTCTGTTCTTTCACCTACCGATAATTGAAGGTTTGAAATAATTTGTTTAGTCTTCCTGGGATCACTTGGTATTTGACTGATAATTTTATCTCTGAGCTGAGCAGAGTTAGCTCCTATACACTATCAACTGCTTTAATAGAGTACTTCTCTCCAGTTGCTGCATGGTGGACTATTTCATTGAACTCATTCACCTTAACATTTTGAATAAAACAAATGTGGTACATCCATTGGATCGTGTGCACTATTTTCTTCAATCATTCTTTCCTTAATTTTTAAAATGTCATCTTTTGTGTGATTGCCTTCTCTTAATCTATTTAAAATTTCAGCAAACACTTTGCTCTCTCTCTGTCTCATAATTTCTTTAAGCTCAAACATTTTAAAGTACCAGTAGTCTTGCCACAGATTAGGAGCAAGAATAGCATATTCTGAATTGTCAGGATCTTTAAATATGTATCTATCCATCACTGGTTCTAATTTAAACAAATCTTCAATTGCAATTATGCTTTCACCTCCAAAATTTTCTTTACTTCCCTCAATAACTTTGAGTCTGTTGTTAATCTGAACATTACCCATTGTACTACCCACCATTGATATCTCATCAAGGAATATTAGTTTCACACCACAAGTTGACTTCGTAAGGTGTTTAGTCTGCTTGAGTCAAGAGGTTTGTTATTCTTTAATGATTGACATGCTGGTATTGCAAGGGCACTGTGCATTGTATTACCCTTAATATTAAAAGCAGCTTTACCAGTAGGGGCCAGCAATAGTGACTTTACTTGATGAAAGTTATCACGAGCTCTTGTATTGTTATATTTTAGTGCTGCTTGATACAGTGCTTTAGTCAAATGTGACTTTCCTACACCAGCTCCTCCACTGAGAAAACAGTGGAATGGTTTATCAGTTGTTTTAATCAGATGCAAAATATGAAAGAAAAATTGTTTTTGTTCGGCCACCATCGCGAAAAGCGCTCTAAAAATCTTTGATGGCATTCTTTGTTACAAGCAAACAACAAACATAGATGCATTGTATACACATTTATCAAACACGCTAGGGTTGTTGGCACCTTGGGTTTCGGCTTTGAAGGTTAAATTTTGTCAAACATTCACGCTAGGCTTTCCCTTGAGGTTGCTATGCAGCGGATACTTAACCGTGATTGGCTAGCGATTAACAAACAAACAATAAACGCTCGCGTGTATAGTGCATAAATAAACGCATTAAAACATGTGTTCGATCGCTCTCTCGAAAAGAAATACAAAGCCAAATCCGAAGTTTAACTTTAAAAGAGAAGACTATTCACACGGGAAAGTTTGTATAATCTTTTTTCTACTTATTTAATACATCTTTTAACGTGTTAGTTGTTGTATAATGTAATTACGTTCGTGTCCTGTCGTGACATATCTAGATCAAATTATAACTTATGACTGTGTCATGTCATTTTATTATTCACAGCTTTCACTGCGGGTTTTATAGGTATTTACATAAGTAAACAAAAGCTATTTTACTTCTCTACTGCACCCAAACAGGGGTTCGTTTCTCGAACTGTTCTTTCGCACCATGCAGCAAAAACTCAAACAGTAATGGATTCAACATCGAGGTCAAAAAGTAAGACAGAAATAGCTCCAGTCAGTCCAGTAACTGTGTTGAAAAGGAGAAAGGAAGAAGCAGCCACTGTCACTGAGTTATCTGATGATGTTTGTCTGTTTTGCCAAGCTGAAGAACCCAGCGATCTGAGTAGCGCCACGGAGGAAGGACGAAGCAGAGTTCGCGAAGTAGCACTGGAAAGACAAATGTTAAATGACATTAGCTCAAATAATATTGATAGAATACAATCTACTATCAGTAGTGATCAGGACGAATTATTAGATATAAAATGGCAACATTCATGCTATAGTAAGTTCACTCATCAAGGCATGCTAAATAGGCTTAAGAAAAAAACAAGAGGCTGTTTCACAGGTAGCAGACACTGCTAGGCAAGAAATACACAAGCCTTCCAGATGTAGCAGACATGAACATGCAATAAATTGGGAAATGTGCATGTTTTGCCAAAATAGTGATGGTAAAAACATGCAGAATGTAATGACAATGGAGCTGGCTGAAAAAAATTATATGTATGGCAGAGCGAGTAAGGCTATCTAATATTAGTGACCTTGTAGCATCAGAAGGAAAATATCATATACAGTGCTGGGTTAAGTTCCAAAGGAAGGTAGCTAAAATAAAATCAGGGAACACACAAAAGAGATCACTGCCTTGATAGACTTTGTGTTGATATACTGACAGGCCTGACCTCTGGTCATGTGTATGACATGGGAACTATCTGGTTTCGCTACACCAAAATGTGTTTGCATGAAAATATTCAGCTTCCCCAAAAATACACAAGAAGAAAATATTTTTATGATGATGTCCAAGAAATACTTGGGGAAAGGGCAGGTTTTGTTCGGCCCATAGATCCCAAAGCTCATCTCCTTATATACCCCAGTAGTGAGTCTGATTTTGCTATAGCTCAACATCTAGCATCGATTATACAGGTAGATTAAGACAATCTTTATGACACAGATGAATTTGTTCCCTTGCAAAACAGCTCACTGCAAGAACTGGTTCACACAGCCCTGCACATAAGGAATGATTTAGAAAATACAGTGCTGCATGGGGTGGGATTGATCAGGACCATGTTGCCAAGGTTATACCAGAAAGTTTATACCTTTTCCTTTCAGTTCTGCTTGGGGGTACAGATGTCTTAGAAAAACAATCATGCAAATTAGACAATCAGATTAGTAGTATCACTCAGGATATTTTTTCAAGTCTCTAAAAAAAGAAAATTGACTCCAAAGCATATCGGTTTCGGTCTAACACTACACCAGGCAAGAAGATCAGAAAAGCTTGTTGACTTATTTCATGCAGCAGGTCATACAATTGGTATGGATACAATTAGAAGAATTGACACTACAATTGCTTCAGATATTCTAGCCAGATATGAACAAAATGGAAATGCCTACATTCCCTATGAGCTTGTGCCATATTCCCCTAACCGTATTGTTCTAGCTTCATGTGACAATATTGATGTGCTTGAAGAGACAAAAGATGGAAAAAACACATTTAATTGCACTCAAATGATGTTGTGGCAAAGAGGAGGACCTCTGATAAAATTGTGTGACACAGATAAGAAAATTAACAGAGCAAAAACACTAACCCGAGATAGCTTAGTTAAATTCCACCAGCTAGATCACGCTTATCTCCCAGTAGGTGAAAGGCCTCAAGCAGTTAGCAGTTTTAATTCTGACCTAGAAATAGATAATTGGTTTAAGGAAAGCAGTTATCAAGTAGAGGCAAAATTGAAGAATATTGCCTGGATACTAGCACGTATGCACAATACATCCCAGCAAACGTTACCTGCATGGCCAGCTTTCAATGAAGCCATTAGCTTAGTTAACCCTCCTGTAACAACCCCTGGGATGTTGCCTATTCTTCAAGCACCAGCAGATGACAATAATACTATGACAACTATTCTTAACCGCTTCATGGCCGTAGCTGAAAATCTTGGTCAGCCAAATACTGTGATAGCAGTAGACCAACCCTTATACAGTAGAGGCAAGGAGCTTATCTGGGCCAATTTTGAGAAATATCAGAAAGTAGTCTTGGTTATGGGCCATTTGCATATACTCTAACTTTCTGAAAGCCATAGGACAGCATATTGAGAATGCAGGGCTTGCAGACGTGTGGGTTGAGTCAGGTGTTTTTACACAAAATAGTACCAATGCCATGTTGGAAGGGAAACAATATTATCGAGCTGTAAGAGGTCATATGTTAGCATATGAAGCATTAAGCCGAAGCTAATATATAATGGAAGAGAGCAAGATTTTAGATCAGAGCTAGACAAAATAGTGCAGGAATTTAGCCAAAGTGATTCTGACAGTGACGGGTGAGTTGAAGCAGTAAATAACCTAGTCAGTATTCTAAAACTGAATCAAGTATTAGCTTTGATGGATGAATTTGATCATACACTGGAGGATGCAACCAATTTTACCCTCTGGAGATCTACATGAAGATGGAGGAAACATTGCTGGACTTCATAAGAGCCAATAGAGAGGGTAACTGGCCCCTTCATTTAGATTCATTTTCAGCAATGCTTCCTTGGATAACCATCTATGACCACACTAATTATGCCAGGTGGGGTACAGTTTACTTATCTGAAATGAAAGGTCTGAAAAAGTCACAACCATTAGTTTATGAAGAGTTCATGAATGGAAACTTTGTTGTCAAACGAAGCACATCGAGGTTCGATCAAATACCACTTGACCAAGCCACAGAGTGGCAGAACAAAATCGGCAAAATATCAAATGGCATCATTGGGATCACTAGAAATGACACTGCTAGAGACAAATTATGTATAACCTGGGCAGAACGTTCCTATGTCTCTCACTCAACTAGAGTGTTGCTGGATCTAGAAAATGAGAGCAATGAAAGTGCAGTAAAGAACCTAGAAGAACAATTCATAAGATTCAATGTCTTCAAGATTGACACTGTTGACTTTAACGATCAGCATATAGATCTTAGAAATGAAGCTGCAGAAGAGATGGCACAAGAGGGGGTAGGAATGGATAGGTGGAATACTCCAGAGGTCAAACAATTAACCTCTTTGGCGACAAATGTTGCAACTGATGACATTCAACAGGATATGCTAACAGCGAAGAAGCGAGGGCAAGAACTGGTTTGTGAAAATGTCTCTAAATGACTGGTAAGCGGCTGCTGACAGCATCCCTAGCAGGTCGTAAGATTGACATGTATGACATACTTCAACATGAACTTTCAAATGTACCTCTTTCTTTGGCAAAGATGAATGGAGTGTTGAACACAACCACTAAGTCATATCTAATTAATATTTATCAGAAAACTTGTGTTTTCATTCATCGGCATGCTTTGATTCAAACTCTAGGCAAACCACAAAACTGCAGGACTTTTGAAGAATATGCCAGAGCCTTTTTCAGATCTGTCACTGCAAACATTGATGAAAATGTTAAACAAGTTGATATCGTCTTTGACACCTACATCAAGCACTCAATCAAATCAGCCACTAGAACAAAAAGGAGCACAAAGAAGAGGCCAGTTTGAAGAATAATTGATCGTGGCGATTTACCTCTTCCACAGGTGTGGGCTAATTTTATCTCATTAAGTAATAATAAAGCAGATCTTGCTAGCTTTCTAAGTGAATACAATATGCCATGGCAGGGAATTCTTCAATCAATATGAGCTGGTAACAAATGGTCGGTACAGGGATTCAACAAAAGCGTGTTCAACACACAGAGGTAATGTATTAAATTTGTCATGCAACCATGAAGAAGCAGACACACGTCTTATTTTGCATGCACAGGAAGCGGTTAAGTAATAATTACAATAGGCTTTTAGTGTTATGCAGAGATACAGATATGTTTTTACTTTTAATTCATTTTCTTGGACAAAATCAGGAAGTTTAAACTTGGATGCTTGGTGGAACTGCTAGGCAAAGAAAGTGCTATCCTGTTCACATTATTACAAATAAACTATCCCAGGAGATCATAAAGAATGTTCTAGGGTTCCATGCTTTAACAGGAAGTGATACGACTTCATCTTACTTCTTCTCTTTATGGTATCGGACGTGATGGTCCGGTTGAAGATGCAGAGGAATTTGTTTGTAGAATGTATGGAGCTCTAGATCCATTGGCGGGGATTAACCAATGCAGAAATGATCTTTTCGAAAGAGGTAACAAAGAGCTTGAGAAATTACCACCAACCAAAGATTCATTTACACTACATTTTTAGACTTTGGATGTCATCAGAAGTCAGCAAAATTTTTTAGATAATTCATGTACAATTGATCATCCAATACTTGGCTTATACTGAGCATGCATTACTTGTATTTGCATGTGCAATTATTGTAAGCAGCATGCTCACTTAAATGATATGTAAATAAAGATTTCAACGTTTTGCATGGCAATTTAGTCACTGGGCTTTCATCCTGTAGACTAGGCAGTTATTAAGGCATGACTGTTGATTGAATGTGGTCATTTCAAACTATGTTGTTGACATACACCAATAATTTGCAATGAAATTTCCACAGGGTGTGTGCCTCATGGAACCTAACACAAAACCAATTTAGCTAAAAGTTATTTAATGTTATGGTATTAACTAATAATTGGCAGAGCAGATATACAGTTATTTATGTTAAAAGTGCTGTTTAAGTGTCATTTATAGGGTGGTATTTCTGTGGAATAGTTTTGTTTACATATTATATGTACTGTACATTACATTCAATATGTGGTCTAAAAAAACTGGAAACTTTCTTACAAACCTCAACAAACAATATCTTTCAATCCAATTCACCATTGAAAATAAAACACAACATTATTATATACATCAAGCATCGCACACAGTGGATGGTCTCTGAAAAAAGAAAACCTCGCTCCTGTATGACCAACAAAGAACTGTGATCTGGAAAATTGGGAACTTAACTGAACTGCCAACTTGGAGGCACCATCATGTTAATACAGAACTTGAATATCTCTATCAAATACTAACAAGAAATGGTTAGCAAGAAATGTTGACTCAAAACCTCTCACAACTCTATCATTATATTGGCCCAGCTTCAACTAACATCAAAGTCAGCCATATTAAATAAAGACTGGGGTGTAAACAAAGACTGCCAAACCAAGACAACTGCAACTGAAAAGAAACGAACAGAAAAAATCAATTTGTCAGCGCCACCGTCGTTTCTTGTGAATTTCGTCAACATCGGAGCAACAGGTCGTGCAGAAAGAACATACGCCCGTACTGCTCAAAAGCTGGATATAAACTGGACATATTAAAACATTATTCCATTTTATATGGAACAAGACAAGCCTCGGAAGAGCAATCTTCAAACAACACTTACACAGCATTTTCAACATAAATAACTGTAGATCTGCTCTACCAATTGTTAGTTGATAATTTTAACATATACTTTTAACTAATTTACCTTTGTGTGGTAGTATTAGAGCGAACATCCCATCATAAATAACCTTTCAGGTGTATAAAAGCATGACGGCAGTGACACTTGTAGTCTTGTTTAACATGACAGGCTGTGGCGACTTCGTTGCGAATTATTGTTGTTTGCAAAACAATATAGCTTGAACCGACTACACACGATCAACAGGTTATGACATTTTACGCGTCTTGATTGGTTAGCACCCTCAAGTTAGCCAATCAGCATTTAACAACTGCTGCATGGCAACAGCGAAGGAGGAGCCGATGTCGATTTCGCAATGGAGTCGATGTGCGCAAAGTGGCTGTAGAAAACTAAAAAAATATGAGCATCAAAACTCAGAATCACAGGTGCCAACAACCCTCACATTCAAGGTAAACACTATTGGAGGCTATTTAGCATTGTTGGCAGCTTGTAACAAAAAATGCCATCAACGATAACATTTTTCGGAACTTGGCCGGCCGTCTATACCATTTGTCTCTAATAACAGTCCTGTAATTCATTTATAATAAGCTGTTCACTATTTGAGGCAGTAGAAGGGATTATATCACTGGAAAGATCACAATTTTCATTAAAATCAGGATGCAGGTCTTGAGTACCCTCAGACTCATCTCGATGTTCAATGTCTTGTGTTCCTGGGCAATTATGTCATAACTATCATGATCATTATCGTCTTTGCTGTTTAATTGATCTTGAATTTCTTTCAGATCTGCACTGCATATGGCATATTGTTTCATTTTCTCGTCTATTACATCTTTTACTTCAAAGAAATATTCTTGATATGAAGAACAATTACCAATCAAGTCAGTTTGTTAATTTCTCCATGCTGTAAACAACATAATAAGTTCACGATGTTTTTCAGAATCTACGTCCTTATTAAAGCAAACACTTCGTATAATTCAAGCTTTTGACCTTTTCTTATTTTCTTGTTGCCCACAAGGCTCTTTTACTTCCTCATCCTCTTCATCATTATCATTATCATTAATGTTTGTCTCAAATGGAATATTATCAATATCCATTTTATGTGATTTTTTGACATATGGCTTACCACATGAATCATACCATGCGGCCCAGTCAGCAGGAGATACATGCTCAAGGCTAGCAGGTCGTTTGGTATATCGCTTTAACAGACCTATTGCATAAATTTCCTCTGAATCATCATCCATTTCATTGATGTCATTTATTGATTTTAATAAGTGAACCCTGGTTTCTGGAGGTGCATGAGGTATTGATGGGTATGCGGGTATGTGTTACCTCAGGGATTGACGCCCCTGCCCTGCATAGTTGAAACCTGCTGCCTTGCGGTAAGCCTATTGAGGCAAAGGCTAAGGGTCCACACCCTAACAGAAAAGGTGAGCCTATGGCAGCAGGTGGGCTTGTAGGAGATGCTGGTGGACGA
The DNA here is from genome assembly GCA_035771165.1 of Paragorgia papillata. Lineage (NCBI taxonomy): Eukaryota > Metazoa > Cnidaria > Anthozoa > Scleralcyonacea > Coralliidae > Paragorgia > Paragorgia papillata. Next base: position 1,312,819 of record JAWNZC010000468.1, on the reverse strand, counting down.
TTCCCTCCCGAACAACAGCAGCATCTCCACCTGTGGTCGGAAACGGTTACACTGCGGTACGCGACAGGCCTCGCTAGCCGGCAAGTACTATCAAGCGCAAGGTGATATCTCGACACTAACAGAGAGAAGTCTTTTGGGGGGAACTGTAGTATGCCGGTTATAAGGAGCACCGATTGGAGTCTACATGGGTGTTCCGCCAGGGAAAGTTCCTAACGGTGGGAGAGCTATTCAGCTCTATGCCTGAGCGTGTGCCCGCCATAAAGTTCGGCAGTCCCGAATCAATAGGCTGACAGGCTGACTCCCCTCTTATCAGAAACCTGATAGAGAAGAGTGGTGGTGGACGGAAGCAGTGCAGACAGCAATTGAAGAAAAGCGTGAGGCTAGAAAAGAATTGGAACTACAACCATCAACCGAGGCACGACGAAGATACAAAATGGCAAAAACAGCGGCGAAATGGGCAGTGAAGCAAGTCAAAGAAAGAGCGGAAGATGATCTATACCACGAACTGGAAAACGAGCCACTGGTAGCACGCAAGAAGATTCACAAACTACAAAGACAAGAAAGGAGGGACAGGAAGACAAGGTGACGTCGCCCTTCATCAACAATATCGATGAAGCTTTACAGATGGAGGGAGAGGCAGTAAAGGAGAGGTGGAGAGAGTACTTTGATATTCTACTCAACGAGGAAAACCCGTTCACAGCTAACATACCGACAACAACACCGATAGATGACCCACAACCAAGAATCTCTATGGCGGAAGTAAAGGCAGCAGTCAGTAAGATGAAGCGAGGAAAAGCAGCAGGACCAGATGAGATCACACTGGAGATGGTAGTAGTACTGGGAGAAGAAGGGATTGTATGGCTACACACAGTAATGGATGCAATCTGGAAAGAAAAGCGAATACCCGATGACTGGTTAGAATCCATCCTGGTACCTATATTTAAGAATAAGGGAAACATCCATGAGTGAAAACTATAGAGGGATCAAACTTCTAGCGCAGATGATGAAATGCTTTGAGAGAATACTAGACAGCAGGATGAGAGTGTTTGTGGAGCCGTATTTGGGAGAAGAGCAGTTTGGATTTAGAAAGGGAAAGGGACGACAGACGCTATTTTAAATTAATAGAGGAATGATTCCACCAGTACTACGACAGTACAACGTCCCGGAAGAAATGATAACCATGGTGATGGCGTTGTACAGAACACCAAGCACGCAAGTGAGAACATGCTTTGGTAAAACCAAGTCATTTGAAGTGAAAGTAGGTTTACATCAGGGCTCAGCTCTAAGTCCACTGTTGTTCATAATACTGTTGGATTACATCAGTAAGCAGTGCCCAATGGAGCGAGGACAGAAGGTCATTTATATGCTGACGACGTTGCACTGGGAACCAACATAGCAGAGGAATTACAACAAGCAGTAGAGAAGTGGTACAACGAACTGGCAGTACATGGTATGCGGATGAGTAAGGCAAAAGTACTGGAAGTCTCAAGAGGTCAGCCAGTGCCACAACTGCAGTTCACAGTGGATGGACAGCAACTGAAGCAAACAACAGCCTTCAGATACCTAGGAAGTTAGCTACATGAGAGTGGAGATCTGGATAGAGAGGTAAAGGCAAGACTGCAGGGAACAGGGAACACATGGAGGAATGTAAGCGGAATAATATATGACAAACGGATGCCGATGAGACTGAAGATGCAGGTGTACAAAACGATGGTAAGACCGGTGATTCTATATGGGGCAGAGACTTGGGCAGTGAAGGAAGAACATGTGAAGAAACTGGAAGTAGTGGAGATGAGATGTCTACGAGCCATTAGAGGAGTAACAAGACGAGAGAGAATGAGAAACGAAGACATAAGGCAGGAATTGAAGGTGGCGGAACTAAGAGAGAAGATACGAGAAAGCAGGCTGAGATGGTACGGACACGTAAAGAGAATGGAGTAGATGGAGTTTGTTACATGGGCAGCGGAGCGCAGGGAACCAGGAACAAGGAAGAGAGGACGACCGAGAAAGCGATGGATGGATTGTGTTCGGGATGACGGGAGAGTGGTGGATCTGGACAAAGTCGATGACAGAATAGAGTGGAGAGAGGTGTCGAGACGACCCGACCCCCCTTGACCATTATAAGGCTAAGGCAAGCAGGATTATAATGATTTATTCTTAATTCATTTGGCTGCCTCTTCAGAAATATGGTTGATGCATTTAGCCCTGATCATATAGGAACCAAATAGTTTTGTTTAGTTATATCCAAATTTTCTAACAGTTAATCAAATGTGATGTTTTCACCCTCTTTCAAATAATTTTAATTTTTTTTAATCACTTTCCACACATTTTTATGATGTTCACTACTCTCTTCATCAACATCCAAGGGATACAGAAGTCTTGTTGATCGCATAGGCGTTGTGGATAATTAAAACGACATTGTGTTTTAGGCTTTTTTCTGCAAGTATGAGAATGGCGATGGACTTGCCTGTTCACCTGAACCATTGTTACCTTTACATTTTCTCAAGGCAACTTGACTTTGCCCAAGTAAAATTTTCATTTGCAGTTTCTTTGTTTTAAAGAAAATATTTTATACACACATAGCAGCCCTTCTGTCAGACCGTCTTAACTCAGATTTGCAAATTTCACTGTAATGAACATCTGTAAGTCTGTTAGCATTGTCAGGTCGCTTTTGACCAAGAAAAATGCCTGGATATGCTAATTCTTCAGAGTATTTATCTCTAAATACACTTAGAGGTCTGCTGCCTTCACCTGGCGCAACATTCAGAATATGCTGACGTTCATTCTGTCATAAAATCAGTGGTTGTTAACATGGTATCTGTGACCCCAGCCGGGATCTCTACCTCATCTTCACTCCAATTATCTTCAAGTGTTACCCGTGACTTACTGGTAATATAAACTGGTAATGTATCACATTCCATGTTTTTTTGATTGGTCATCGGGTTGTTCAGTATCACCTATGATCAAGTGGAGATAAAACATTAGAACTAGATTCAAGCCAATTAGCATTAAAAGCTATCCCTTCTTCTCTGTAAGACTACTGTTTTCAACAAGCCAATTGGAAGCTTGCACTCCTTTTGTGGTCTTACATTCAAAGATAAAGCAGAACTTTTATATTGCAGCCTTCTCTTTAGATTAACTTTAATGGTTCCAGTTTCATCTGGTAACCTTGGTAACATACTAACAGTATTAGTAATATCTGCTGGAACATTTACAATGTTGCCATTGATTTTCAATTGTTTTTCCCTGGGAGCTTGCATAATTTTTTGAAATGCTAATCTAGGAGCAAGTAACCGACATTCTAATTCATTCAGGTAAAAAAATATTGGTTTTGATGGAAATTGCATGCCATTAGTAAGTAGTTATGTAGTAGCTAAGTAGTTATGACATGATCTACACAACCATTCAACATTATCAACACTTGTCTTATGAAGAAGATATTTGTTAATATCAGGATTAGTTTTCCTTAGGGTTGCAGTAGAAGACACACTATGCTTTTACCACAATTGGTCGCAACAACTGCATATGTAAAGTGGACCCTTGGAGACAATATCATGAAACTTTAATATTAAACTTTGTAAAGTTTGAGGTGCACATCGTTTTTGTTTCATATACTGCTTCATGTACTTATTATTCTTTCTCTTTTGAGGGTCCTTAATATTAGCCGTTTTGTTTTCATATATTCTTTCATGTACTCATTGTTCTTTTTCTTACTTTGGGGGTCCTTAGTTAAACGTTTTGTTTTCATATATTCCTTCATGTAAGAATTACGGCTGTTTTTAACATTTTGATCAATTAGTTTGTTTGTCAAAACATTTTCCTTTAATCTTTCCAAATCTTTGTGCTGATTTTCAATGGTATTCATCTATATGTCCCAAAAAACAGTTGGTCGCTGTGTTGAAGATACAGCTCGTATAAAATTGACCTCACGAAAATGTTCATGTGACTCAGTAATAACAATTCTTAAATTAAGTTGGTCAGCATCAGCTTGTATAATCAAACCATCACACCATGTCCCTTGCATAGACATGCTATTAAATATACTAATCAATCCTAATGCTCCACCATCTTTTAAATTTATATTCAATTTCTTATCTGCCACTCGACAACACGCTTGTACTAGAGCCTGCTTATATGACCTTAAGCTTCCTTACCCGTGCACTAATTCTGGTAAACGAACATTTCTCTACAGCGCCTCAATTCTCTTTAACGCCTTAGATAGTGATTGCAAACAGCTTGCCATGTCACCTGCATGTACTTCTGATGCTTTGACGTTAAGATTAACTACTACTAAACGCAAACTCCGTAATTACTTTCTTCATAAACTTACGTGTATTAACCATCTGGAAGACCTTTTTTGCGTCAATTGTAATTTTTTATTGAATTGTAAATGTGTTTCTACTTGACCAGTTTATCACTTGACATTATTTCCATATATAGTGTATTAGTTATGTCTGTTGTATTTGTAAATATTGTAATATTGTGAGGGCCGTATGTTAGATAACCTTTACGGTTAATACGTCTTTTTCCCTCGTAAAATAAAGTTTTATTCTATTCTATTGCTATTAAGATATTGTAACCAAGAATACTCTATTACTTTCAATAAATCTCTCAGGATTCTCTCATATACGTGATACCAGCAGCTCTGATATCTAAGTGATGACTTGGATCACCATATAGCTGATGTGAAACAGCTCTAAAAAACAATCACCTGCACCACCAACATCAAATGGTCTCAACTGAAAAAACTAGAACCCAAGGATAGTGCAAAGTTTCGTAAAGCAATTAACTGTACTGTATTTCGACATAAAAAAACACTTGAGCTTTTTACATTTCAAATGATTTATTTTGCTTTAAATTGGACGATACATGTATGTACATGTAATACATTGTACAATTCAATGAAAAGTCTTGAGGATACAGCATGAAAAAATCTTTCTGATAGTTACACATTTCAATTTACCTGCTGTATTAGTTCTAGTTTACATTATTGATTAACAGTTAATCCAACATTAATTAGTAGAGCTAAAATTTTCCTCGTTCTGTTGGAACATGTGGAATGTTATTAAGTTTTCCTGAGTAGTCAATAAGGAATGAAATGTGTCATTTTTTAGTAATATGAGAGACATTCATCCATAGGCAGAGCCATCACCGTTTGACAAGTATAGTATTTTGGTTTTGACATGACTTTCGTTGCAACGAACATCCATAGAACATCCAGTTTAATCAAGAGAAATGCCAAATATTACTTGTAAATAAAAGGTCTTTTATAACTGCTTTGAGGCGTATTAGTTCATCACATGGTAAGATGAGAGACATTCATCCATAGGTAGAGCCATCACCGTTTGACAAGTATAGTATTTTGGTTTTGACATGACTTTAGTTGATGTCCAACTGAATAAAACTTGCTTAGGTTGTACACTTGATTTTCACTCTTTACGTTACAGTAGGTTGATTACCAATCGTGTACCATATTTCAACTTTTTAGCTGGAATGTAAATTGATAAAATTAGTCAGTTAATCAGTATATTATTTTAAATCAGATTATGCGAGACTAAGTGAATGGGAATTGTAAACTTTAAAGGGGGTAAATAATTAAAAGAAGACACCTATAACACACCTTGTAATCCTGCCAGTGGAAAGAGGGGGCAGCTATAGTTCAGCCTCCGGTCCCCTATCCAATAGGAGTTTCTTTACCCCTGCCACTTGGCTGGGGAAGCGGTTGAGGTGGCTTGTTTGTATTTGGAGAAAAAGATTGACAAATAAATTTTAGGAATTTTTAAATACTGTTTAGTATACATGTACTACTGTGGTAAATTGTAGTCGTAATTACTAACTGTTAATTAAATTACTAACCCATAACAAGCGTTAACTGAGATGAGTCAGGACTGACCGCATGAGATAAAAGATAATTGGATTTCCGCATATTTTGTAATAATATAATATATAGAACGAGAGAGAGAGAGAAATACACACACACATGTAGTGACGAGCGAGCGATAACGTGTTTGGAGATCAATAAACAAAACCAGTAGTGATTTAATTGTGTTGGCAGCAGTGCACGAAGCATTCCCGACATAAGTGGCACCTCCGACGGGATCTGCGAACAAGAGATCCGCGTATTACTATGGAAGAAATCGGTGCGAAGTTGAAAATGTTGACATTTACCCAAGGCAAAACGGGTGGAATCCTGGAGAAGGGGAATCCAGAAGCCGTCGTACGACACCGTGACACATTGCGCTTATTAGCGAAAGAAGTGGATGACCTAAAACTGAAAGTGGAAGAAGCAAAGTTCACCAAAGGAGAAGGAGTCGAGGAGGTAAGGGAATGGAGCGACAACATTGAAAAGCAACTCGGTGATGTCGATACTAAGATTATAGACTTAGAGAACTGGCTAAAAGAGGCTGCTTCAGAAGCTGAGAGGAGAAAGCGAAAGACCATCGAAGAAAACGAGACACGTGCGCGCCAAGAGCAACTACAGTTTGAGCGCGAACAATTGGAAATAAAATTGGAGTACGAGCGCAAACTCGATGAGACCAAAGCAGGCCAAACCGGCGCCGCGAAAGCTGTTTACAACATGCAAACAAAATTGCCTAAATTGGAGTTGACGAAATTCAACGGTACATACGCGCGATGGCTACCATTTTGGAACAAGTTTCAAGCCGAAATCGATAAATCAAACCTAGCAGCTATTACCAAATTCGCCTATCTCAAGGAATTAGTCATTCCACGAGTACGTACAGAAATCGACGGGTTACCATTTACAACCGAGGGCTACGAGAGAGCCAAGAATATTCTCATGAGTGAACATGGAAAGGACAGTGAGATAGTGAACGCTTATATACAAAACATCATGGAATTGCCTGTCATAACCGGAACGCAACCCTCAAAGATCCACGACTTCTACAAGAAACTGGTGTATAACGCCCAATCGCTCGAAACGCTTGGAAAATTAAAAGACGTCAAAGGTAACGTGAGAAGTGTGCTTAACAAGCTGAGCGGAATAAAGACAGACCTCGTGAGAGGGCAACAAGAATGGCAGAATTGGGATTTTCCGTCACTGGTGAACGCGCTTAAGCAGTGGAAGGACATCAACCCAATCGAAAGTGACGAGAAATCACCCAAAGATCCTCCGCGAACTCGGGGACGAAATTTTCAAACCAAAGATGACGCTGTTTCGACAAGGGGATGTGTTTACTGTGACGCAACCGAACACAAATCGATCAATTGTGATAAAGTCGTGACAACCACAGACCGCAAGAAGATATTGGGCACGAAACGACTCTGTTTCAACTGTACTGGAGCCAAACATCGCGCAGCAGACTGTCGAAGCCGTTCTTCGTGTCAACACTGCAATCGAAAACACCATTCGTCTATTTGCGACATGCCCCCAGATAAATTACTGACAGCCAGAAACTCCGAAAAGGGAACTGTCTGTCATCCCTTGGTCGTGGTCAAGGTTAATGGAGTCAAGTGCAGAGCTTTACTTGACACCGGAGCGGGTAGCTCTTATGGTTCTTCAGCGTTGATTGACCGGCTCAAAACAAACCCACAGCGATCAGAAATTCGACGAATTGAAATGATGATCGGGTCCACAACGAAACGAGTTGAACTGTATAACGTGAGTGTAAGTGATGTATCTGGAAAATTTAGCCTGGAAACGGAAGTTACTAAGCTTGATCGCAGTGAACTGTTGACAGTGGACAATCCAAAATACCAAGAGATGATTAACGGATTTCCTCACCTAAAAGGGGTATGTATGGAAGACAAAGATGAAAAGGAAAAACTTCCGGTTCATCTAATCCTCGGCGCGAGTGACTATGCCAAGATAAAAACTGAGACAGCACCTAGAGTTGGACGGTCGGGTGAACCAACTGCCGAAAAGACGATATTTGGATGGACCTTGATGTCACCTGGAGTTGAGTCGGACTTGAAGAGTATGTTCCTGGCCCAAACATCAGTTGCAGATTACGAGCATTTATGTCGACTTGATGTGCTTGGTTTAGGAGATTCTTCGCCTGGAGATCAAAAGGTCGTTTATGAGGAGTTCAGGGAACAACTGAGGAGAGATCAACAAGGCTGGTACGAAACTGGGCTGCCATGGAAGGGAAATCACCCCGTCCTCCCGAACAACAAGACAGGAAGCTTAAGAAGACTCCAAAGCACAGTACGGAAGCTCGAGAAAACCCAAATGTTAGAGAAGTATCACGCTGTGATTCAAGACCAACTGGCCGAGGGTGTGGTAGAAAAGGCTAAAGAAGATCCTAGAGGGCAAGAGTTCTACATTCCCCATAAAGCTGTCGTTCGTGAAGCCGCCGAGACAACAAACCTTCGAATTGTCTACGACGCATCGGCGAAAGCACATGACAATGCACCCTCGTTGAACGATTGCCTCCACACTGGACCTCCCTTACAAAACCAACTGTGGGAAGTGCTAGTGCGTGGCAGGTTCCATCCCGTTGCTGTAACTGGTGATATCAAGCAAGCATTTTTACAAGTCAGAATTCGCGAGAATGACCGCGACGCTCTCAGGTTCCATTGGTTGGAAGACCTAGCCACGAGACAAGTGTCAACATTGCGATTTACTAGAGCACTGTTTGGTCTGGGCCCATCTCCTTTCCTGCTTGGGGGAGTTATCAAACAACATCTTGACAACCATCGAGCTGTAGATCCTGAGTGTGTGGAAGAAATAGAGAGAAGTCTCTATGTTGATGATCTAATCAGTGGTGGCCAAACAGTAGATGAAGCAAGACGAGTGAAGAACGTTGCAACCGAAGTATTTTCGAAGGCTAACTTTACATTGCACAAGTGGCATTCAAACAACCCCGAAATCCAGATCTCCACGAGCTCATCCCCAGAGGAGCAAGATACCTATGCCAAACAACAACTGGGATCGCCGCAAGAAGGACAATGTGGGCTGCTCGGACTTGCTTGGAACAAGGAACAAGACACGATCGCAGTCAAGATCCAAGCAGAGAACACTCCGCCAACTAAGAGAGGTATTCTACGAAAGATTGCTCGAATCTACGACCCACTTGGACTGGCCGCGCCAGTAACGTTACAAGGAAAAGTCCGCTACCGTGATGCTGCGAAGCTAAAACTGCATGGCACGCCGAATTGCCAAACAACCTCCAGAAGAGATGGTCAAAGTGGGAAAGTGGGCTGCCAGAACAAGTAACAGTTCCACGAAGTCTCGTCAATCAACCAGGGGAAATACAAAGCATCGACCTGCACGCATTCGGAGATGCTAGTGGTATTGGAGTAGCGGCAGCCGTTTACGCTGTGGTGACGCAAAACGAGGAAAAATCGAAAGGCTTAGTAGCAGCGAAAGCTCGTCTGGCGAAGCAAGACCATACCACGGCTAGAGTTGGTGTCCGGACACATGGCCACCAACCTGGTGGATAACGTGAACGAGGCGCTCACCGGTTTTCCAGCACAGAACGTATATGGTTGGTTAGATAGCACCGTCGCGCTGCACTGGATTTCCGGCGGAGGAGATTACAAGCAGTTTGTCCACAACCGTGTAGAGAAAATCCGCAAGAAAGAATACATGACCTGGAAACACGTGTGCTCACAAGACAACCCAGCGGACCTCGGTAGTCGTGGAGGAGATGTAAAAGAGTCGAATAAGCTATGGTGGGATGGACCTGATTGGCTAGCACATCCAGAAAAGTGCCCGCCAGACACTGTTACCAGCGCGACTGAGGAAACGCGAGTGGAAGCCAAAGCAACGAGAGAACTTTTTGCAGTGGCACTTGGAATGAAAGATGAGTTCGACCAGTTACTCACTCGACGCAGACTTTGGGCAACCTTGAGAGTATGTGCATGGATCTCTCGCTTTATCCACAACGCCAAAGCAACTCTAAACCAGAGAATCACGGGGCCACTGACCACCAAAGAAGTAAACAAGCAAGAGACGATGTGGATAAAGAAGGTGCAGAGCTCAGTAGAAGGCGCAGCAGCATTCGAAGAAGACCGAGAAAGATCAAACCTCCAACGAAACGAAGAGGGAATACTCGAATGTCGAGGGCGAATCCAAGGAGATTTCCCGATTTACCTGCCAGATTCTGCACCGCACTCAGAAAAGGTCATAGAGCGAGCGCATGAGATCACACTACACGGAGGAATCGGTGACAATGGCAAAGATCCGAGAACGATATTGGATTCCAAGACTGCGGCGACTGACCAAGAGTGTAACTAACGAGTGCGATGGGTGCAAGAGATTTAGAGCAGAGCATTTGCAACTCCACCTCCCGGGAAATTACCACGCGATAGAACTGAAGCAGGTGCTCCATTTCAAGTCGTTGGAGTAGATTATGCGGGACCCATTCGTTACCGAAAGAAGGTCAAGAAAGAAGGGAAAGCTTATGTCATCCTCTACGCATGCAGTCTCACCAGGGGATTGTATCTGGAACTGGCTCATACAATGGAAACAGAAGAGTTTCTTGGGAGTCTGAAGAGACTCATTGCAAGGCGCGGACGTCCCTCCAAGATCTATTCAGACAATGGTAGGACCTTCGTAGGAGCAGCGAATTGGTTAATGAAGGTGGAAAAGGATGATCGCCTGAACGACTTCCTAGCCAAGAACAAGATCGTGTGGCAGTTCAACCTAAGCCGTGCACCGTGGTGGGGTGGACAGTTTGAGAGGATGGTTGGCCTAATGAAGGGTGCCCTGCATAAATCAATTGGGAATGGTTTCCTCACCTGGGACGAACTAGAGGACACCCTACTGGACGTTAGAAATCGCACTAAACAACAGACCTCTGAGTTACATGGAAGACGACATCCAGCTCCCCTTACTTACCCCAAACGCGATGCTGTTTGGGCGACCCAACACCTTACCAGAGCAGAATTATGGAGGAATCGAGATGGCTGACCTTCGTAAAAGAGCCAGATACCTGAAAAGATGCAAGGATGTGCTTTGGAAACGATGGAAAGATCTCAAAGCACTGCGAGAAAGGCATAATCTTAAACACAACCGATCTGAATACAGTCCGAAAGAGGGAGATGTGGTAATCATAAGATCAGAGGAAAAGAACCGAGGGAGATGGCAGCTGGGAATTGTGGAGAAGACATACCGAGGAGCCGACAAAGTTGTCAGAGCCGTAAAGCTGCGCGCAGGCAAGTCGCACCTCGAACGACCGGTCCAGCACCTCTACCCGTTAGAGCTATCCTGTGACATGTCACCACCAAAGAAAAAGACCCACCTTAGCGTTGAAGCACCACCGTTCAGACCAAAGCGAGCCGCAGCCGAAGTTGCAAAGAAAAGGATTCATGACGTTGCTGAACAAGAAGGATGAACAATATATATTTATATATATTAACAATTAATAATTATTACGTAATTAGTTACAAGATTTGAATAATTTGAACTTTCTAGTTGATTTAAGCAAACAATAGGAATAAACGCACCTTATTATAATATTTGTCTCATCCTGAGACAAATAGAGGGAGTGTGTGGTAAATTGTAGTCGTAATTACTAACTGTTAATTAAGTTACTAACCCATAACAAGCGTTAACTGAGATGAGTCAGGACTGACCGCATGAGATAAAAGATAATTGGATTTCCGCATATTTTGTAATAATATAATATATAGAACGAGAACGAGAGAGAGAGAGAGAGAGAGAAATACACACACACATGTAGTGACGAGCGAGCGATAACGTGTTTGGAGATCAATAAACAAAACCAGTAGTGATTTAATTGTGTTGGCAGCAGTGCACGAAGCATTCCCGACACTACTGTTCACTCTATGGTATTTAATCGCTCTCTTATTGCTATAGATAATGTGTTATTATGTACATTTTTTTGTTAATTTATCATATTTTAAGTAAATGAATCATGCCACAGATGCAAAGATAGGTTTATGATCACTAAAGTAAGATTCAAGATCACCACTACAGCAAATTCTATGAAGAATATTTGTGAAAATATGATCAATTTGAGTTTTATAGTCAGTTGTCTTTATCTTTTTGTCTCATAATCTGTGATAACTCAAACATCTCAAAATATTGCTGCCAAATGTTTGTTGCTAATGAATTATATCCTTCTTTTGAGTTCTCAAATATCCAGTGATCAAAGACTGGTTTTAATTGAAACAAGTCGCCAACAGTTATAATGCTAAGTCCACCAAATGGTCTTTTATACCCATTATTTGTTGTAATCTCAAGTTAAGAAAATTAAACATTCCACTACCAACCATTGAAACCTCATCAATGAATATGACCTGAAGTTTACCTAGTTGAGATCTTATAGTATTTAATTTGTCTCTATCAAGCGTGCAGTAATTAAATCCTCTGTTAGCAGGAATTTTAAAAGCAGAATGAAGTGTGTTTCCTCTTATATTAAATGCAGCTTTTCCTGTAGGTGCTACTTTCATAACACTGATATCATCTGGATTGCTTCCAGGCTGAGTGTTTAAATATCTAATAAGAGCTTCATACGGAGCGTTCGTTACTGTACTTTTGCCAACACCGACACCACCACTTAAAAAGAGTCTTAATGGTTGATGACTAGTTTTAATAGAATGGAGTACATGGTAAAAGAACTCTTTTTGCTCAATATTTAGTGATTGGACAAGTTTTCTAAAGTCTTCATCCTTCAATCGTTTCATAAGAAGTTCTTCATTATCATTTGTTCTAGGATAAATACCAATATCATCCATCAAGTCATATTCAATATGTTGCTTATCTTTACCAGGATCAAAACATCCAAATAATTCACTAGCTTTTGAGCCTATTTGCTGATCTTGTTCATTTCTGTGTTGCGCATTAGGAGCGACATTACCAAGCTCTTCATTTTTAACATTCTCAATGGCCTGAACAAGAACTTCAGTGTGATTCTCATATTGTTTTCTGTTTTTTTCTATAAGATCTTTAAGAAGTTCAAATCTTTCTTGGTATGTTTCTACACTTTGCAAGAGATCTTTGTTTTCATTTCTCCATGCAGTATAAAGGATTATTTGTTCCCTATAATGATTTTCAGGGTCTTTGTTCTATTAAATCTTACTTGATCGAATGATTTTTGGTCTTCGTCTCTTAACAAGTACCATTCCTCCTTTTAATTCACACTGATCATCTTCACATATTGTTTCATTATTGTCAGAGAGATCATCATCAACATTCTCGTTAAAATCGTTTTCCAAAAGATAGTCATCAGATGATGAATTTGGCTTACTTTTTTGTGTTTTCTTTGAATTAACTTCTCTCTTGGAATTATACCATGCAGCAAAGTCTGCCAAACATACATTTTCTAACTGCTTAGGTCTTCTTTGATACCTTTTAATCAGTGTTTTCTTTGAATTAACTTCTCTCTTGGAATTATACCATGCAGCAAAGTCTGCCAAACATACATTTTCTAACTGTTTAGGTCTTCTTTGATACCTTTTAATTAGGTCTTCTTTGATACCTTTTAATCAGGCTATCTGATTTTATGTCAGCAGAATTGTCTGGGAGATCTTTAATCTTCCATATCTTTCAGTAAAAATGTTCTTTCATCTGGGTGAGAAGTGTGATCTTCTTAAAGGCATTTGCAAAACTAAATATACAGCTTCCTGTGCACTTATCTCAACAGCATTGAGAAATTTATGGCCAATATGTCTGACTCTGTTCACAATATTTTTATTGCCTTCTTTTGCCTCATCACAAGCTTTCCTCAGTAACTTGCTCATTCCTCATTGACCTTTTGTGATGTATGAAAGAATATAGACAGCGCAAGCATAGGGATCTAATATATACTGAATCTCCACATTTGCCTGCCAAGCTTTTAACAAATTTGGATTGTAACAATTTATTCTAATCTCAGAAGGGGATCGTTTTAACAGTAGGGTATCATGTTTAAGAGAAAGTCTAACATCCTTCAAATACTGATTTTCAGATAATTCTAACTTTTGAAGAAATTCAGTACAACTTAGTGGCTCGTCAGGTTTTAGGGAATCTAACAAACTATGGATTCTCTCTAAATCTTTGTTTAATGCAACTGCAATCTCTTCATCTAAATCAGTTATAGGCAGAGGTTGTAAAATCATTGTTCTTGGCATTGGAGGTAAAGGAAAATTAAACCTACATATTTTATGACCCTTTTTTTGCAAGTTTTAGAGTGCCCATGTCTCTGTAAATTTACTAGATCACCCAAGTCATCAGTCAGCTTTACACGAGGTATAGTTATCTACAAATTTAGCAATGTCATCAAGAGAATCTTTGCCATACTCTGGAGCATCTTTTATCCAAAATAAGCCATGTATATGTGGTGATCCACGTTCTTGGAAATCAACTCGATAAAAAAAATCAACAACTTCTCCAATTGGATTAAGTGAGCTTTTGATAAAATTATGAAGAAACAATTGGACCATATGTTCAAAATTTCGTGCACATGTCACTGGATCTTTTTGTATTAAATCTGATTTCTTTTGCCAACTCATTTCTTTGATTTCATTATCAGTATACTCTTTATTATCAACAAGACGACCAAGAGTTTTTAATAAATGTATCCATCTAGTTTTAGTTTTTTTTTACATCTCTCAAAGTAATGAGGTGAGCCTCGCAAATTTCTAAGTACTCTGATTCCCTCATCTAAATTAATTAGCTTATTTACAGAATTTTCTGATTTTAAATCTCCTGCTGTGTATGTTTTGCCTTTCATTTTACACTTACGCAATGACAATGTTGCACTTCCTTGAATTTGCTTTATTTGTAGCTTTTTTAATTTATAAAAAATATTTGGCACACTGTGCAACTCGTCGATCTTTACTTCGCAACTCCCATTTACAAATTGTACTATAGTGAACTGATACAAGTCTTTGACTATTATCAGATCGACGTTTACCACAATATATAGAAGGGAAAGATAAAAATTCCGAGTCTTTGTCAATAAATATACCAAGTGGTCTACTTCCTTCACCTGGTGCAAAACTAATTATCTCATCAGCATGTTCGGTCATGTCAGGCTCTTGTAATAAAGTATCCATGACACCTGATGGCTGTTCAGTTTGATCTTCACACCATTCATCATCAGTATCATCAGTTGCACAGTGTTGTGTTCCTAGATTTTATTTTTCTTGAGTTTTATGCAAAGAATCTGTCTTATCTGCACTTGTTTTGCTACCGGTAATAAATTCTGACCATTCTGGGTTATTGTTATTTAAGTTTGTTAACCAACTATCTGATACTTGTACTCCCTCATTTTTAAACAGATCACTCGTGCTTACTAAATATTGAGCTGCTTCTAAAACTTTAGCCGGCCTTATATACTGAAGTAGATAATGATGTTTGTAACTAAGACGTCTTTTAAGTTTTATTGGGATAGTTTGTGATTCATTTATTGGTCTGGGCAGAACACTTGCTGTTGAATTTACATCAGCTGGTACATTAACTACATTGCCATGAATACTCAACTGACCTCCACTTGGTAATTCTCTTAGTTGCATAAAGGGTATTCTTGGTGATACTAATCTTTCCTCAAGCGGACCTAGCTACCTACAATCTTGGACAATAATGTTGTAACACCCCCTCCCCCCGATTCAATGTTGACCGAAATGAAACAATGTTGGACTGAAGTTTCATATAACCAACATTCAATCGGGGGGAGGGGTGGACTGTTAAACTATGATTGTCCAAGACCCAATTTTCCTAATTTTGATAAAACAACTAGTTTTTTATGTTACATTAGTGATACAGCATTAAAAGATTAGTTTGCACCAAATTTTATAAAATTGGGATGTAAAGTGTGCAAATGCGAGGTATTCTGTCGTTGGAAAGAAATGTAAGTTTCGATACTTGGATAACTGTTGAAAGAGAGATGTATTTATAATATTACTATTGTTTAGATATGACGCTCATATTTCAGCCGTTGGGTGATTGATATCTGAGCCCGCTTTAACTGAATATATATCTGACGACAAGCATGGTGTATTTCATAATAGAACATTTTATTTAAGTTTAAAAAATATTTCCCCAGCTAATACTATCAACGAATTGTTAATGGGGAGCATAATTATTTTTATATTAAGATTAATAGCTTCAAAAACTACAGAAGACCCGCTACCTTGTCGTTGGAAATTTTAGAAATTAATGTATTGTGGCATGCGTTTTAGACGAAGTGAAATCTGGAAGAGGTTGAAATCATTCTATAATTCTATAAATAAATGTAAAGCTTAAGCCTCGTTTATAGAATGCTTGTAAAGCCACATTTATTCATAAGCAGTTGGTTTAATTTCCCCTGCGCAATTATATGCCGCCTTATGCAAGGGTCTACCACGGTCTACCACGGTCTACCATGGGTTTCAAAGGGAACTGCATGTATATTAATTTTGTTATATTGTACCAGACCATGGTAGACCGTTGGTGGATGGTTCAGATAACTATTTATTATATAAATTATAAAAACACAATGAATACCGACATAATTTTAAGATATATTTTAATGTCCAATCGTCTTAGTGTTACTCTACATGTCAATACTTCAATCTCTGGCCTTTCCTTAATATTTGTTATTCCTTTGCCCATGGAAGAGATTATGTTATTAATAATTCGGATGTCAAAACTACAGAGGGTATTTAATACTTCACAGCGCTTTCTCCATCTTCCTCTGCATAGACTATGAATTTTTAATATCGATTCTTTAATGGTATTTTGTACAATATACCTCTCAGACAATCTTGGACAAAACCTGTTGTTACACTGCCCTCAAAAATCACCCACACTTGAATTAGATATTTTGTACCACTTTAGCAAGAAAAATCCCCCGACCCCCTGTGCAATGTTGTTCCTAATTGCAAGAAACCACTTTTGGTTAAATTTTCTGTGTGGAAATCAACATTGAAAGGGGGGAGGGGGATAAACAAAAAACACTACATTTAACAAGACTGATGCGATTTTTTTGTTAAGTGTAACAACCGTTTTGTCCAAGATTGTAGCTACCTAGCTACCTAGTTACCTACCTACCTACAATCCTGGCCAAAAGTGCTTGGGACACTATGCGAAAATCGTCAAAATCGGCAAAGTGGCCCAACAATTTTGTCCAGGATTGTCTGAAAATGACGAGTTTACGATTT
Organism: Paragorgia papillata; assembly: GCA_035771165.1. Lineage (NCBI taxonomy): Eukaryota > Metazoa > Cnidaria > Anthozoa > Scleralcyonacea > Coralliidae > Paragorgia > Paragorgia papillata. The sequence goes on along the minus strand of JAWNZC010000468.1, from coordinate 1,295,767 downwards.
TTCAATAAAACACAGCTTTTTAACTTTGTAACATTGCAAAATATATACAGTTTAATAAAAGAGCCCCCATCTCTGCTCCCCCTTACCCCCTCAATGGGGAAGGGATCACTGGAGCAGAGTCTCTGCAGAGTTCCCACCCGCACCGGTACCACCCGCACGAGAGCTCTATTTAATTTACATATTCACCAAACCTTCTATACCCCACAAACAATTTGTTGGTCATGCATGTGGGAGCGTATTTATGTCATTTTCGAGCAAACTGCGCAGAATCGCCGCCGCCAAATTGTTTTTTTTCTTCGATTTTGTTTAATTCGTCATTTTCAGACAATCCTGGCCAAAAGTGCTTGGGACATTATGCGAAAATCGTCAAAATCGGCAAAGTGGCCCAACAATTTTGTCCAGGATTGTCTGAAAATGACGAGTTTACGATTTTTCAATAAAACACAGCTTTTTAACTTTGTAACATTGCAAAATATATACAGTTTAATAAAAGAGCCCCCATCTCTGCTCCCCCTTACCCCCTCAATGGGGAAGGGATCACTGGAGCAGAGTCTCTGCAGAGTTCCCACCCGCACCGGTACCACCCGCACGAGAGCTCTATTTAATTTACATATTCACCAAACCTTCTATACCCCACAAACAATTTGTTGGTCATGCATGTGGGAGCGTATTTATGTCATTTTCGAGCAAACTGCGCAGAATCGCCGCCGCCAAATTGTTTTTTTCTTCGATTTTGTTTAATTCGTCATTTTCAGACAATCCTGGCCAAAAGTGCTTGGGACACTATGCGAAAATCGTCAAAATCGGCAAAGTGGCCCAACAATTTTGTCCAGGATTGTCTGAAAATGACGAGTTTACGATTTTTCAATAAAACACAGCTTTTTAACTTTGTAACATTGCAAAATATATACAGTTTAATAAAAGAGCCCCCATCTCTGCTCCCCCTTACCCCCTCAATGGGGAAGGGATCACTGGAGCAGAGTCTCTGCAGAGTTCCCACCCGCACCGGTACCACCCGCACGAGAGCTCTATTTAATTTACATATTCACCAAACCTTCTATACCCCACAAACAATTTGTTGGTCATGCATGTGGGAGCGTATTTATGTCATTTTCGAGCAAACTGCGCAGAATCGCCGCCGCCAAATTGTTTTTTTCTTCGATTTTGTTTAATTCGTCATTTTCAGACAATCCTGGCCAAAAGTGCTTGGGACACTATGCGAAAATCGTCAAAATCGGCAAAGTGGCCCAACAATTTTGTCCAGGATTGTCTGAAAATGACGAGTTTACGATTTTTCAATAAAACACAGCTTTTTAACTTTGTAACATTGCAAAATATATACAGTTTAATAAAAGAGCCCCCATCTCTGCTCCCCCTTACCCCCTCAATGGGGAAGGGATCACTGGAGCAGAGTCTCTGCAGAGTTCCCACCCGCACCGGTACCACCCGCACGAGAGCTCTATTTAATTTACATATTCACCAAACCTTCTATACCCCACAAACAATTTGTTGGTCATGCATGTGGGAGCGTATTTATGTCATTTTCGAGCAAACTGCGCAGAATCGCCGCCGCCAAATTGTTTTTTTCTTCGATTTTGTTTAATTCGTCATTTTCAGACAATCCTGGCCAAAAGTGCTTGGGACACTATGCGAAAATCGGCAAAATCGGCAAAGTGGCCCAACAATTTTGTCCAGGATTGTCTGAAAATGACGAGTTTACGATTTTTCAATAAAACACAGCTTTTTAACTTTGTAACATTGCAAAATATATACAGTTTAATAAAAGAACCCCCATCTCTGCTCCCCCTTACCCCCTCAATGGGGAAGGGATCACTGGAGCAGAGTCTCTGCAGAGTTCCCACCCGCACCGGTACCACCCGCACGAGAGCTCTATTTAATTTACATATTCACCAAACCTTCTATACCCCACAAACAATTTGTTGGTCATGCATGTGGGAGCGTATTTATGTCATTTTCGAGCAAACTGCGCAGAATCGCCGCCGCCAAATTGTTTTTTTCTTCGATTTTGTTTAATTCGTCATTTTCAGACAATCCTGGCCAAAAGTGCTTGGGACACTATGCGAAAATCGTCAAAATCGGCAAAGTGGCCCAACAATTTTGTCCAGGATTGTCTGAAAATGACGAGTTTACGATTTTTCAATAAAACACAGCTTTTTAACTTTGTAACATTGCAAAATATATACAGTTTAATAAAAGAGCCCCCATCTCTGCTCCCCCTTACCCCCTCAATGGGGAAGGGATCACTGGAGCAGAGTCTCTGCAGAGTTCCCACCCGCACCGGTACCACCCGCACGAGAGCTCTATTTAATTTACATATTCACCAAACCTTCTATACCCCACAAACAATTTGTTGGTCATGCATGTGGGAGCGTATTTATGTCATTTTCGAGCAAACTGCGCAGAATCGCCGCCGCCAAATTGTTTTTTTCTTCGATTTTGTTTAATTCGTCATTTTCAGACAATCCTGGCCAAAAGTGCTTGGGACACTATGCGAAAATCGGCAAAATCGGCAAAGTGGCCCAACAATTTTGTCCAGGATTGTCTGAAAATGACGAGTTTACGATTTTTCAATAAAACACAGCTTTTTAACTTTGTAACATTGCAAAATATATACAGTTTAATAAAAGAGCCCCCATCTCTGCTCCCCCTTACCCCCTCAATGGGGAAGGGATCACTGGAGCAGAGTCTCTGCAGAGTTCCCACCCGCACCGGTACCACCCGCACGAGAGCTCTATTTAATTTACATATTCACCAAACCTTCTATACCCCACAAACAATTTGTTGGTCATGCATGTGGGAGCGTATTTATGTCATTTTCGAGCAAACTGCGCAGAATCGCCGCCGCCAAATTGTTTTTTTCTTCGATTTTGTTTAATTCGTCATTTTCAGACAATCCTGGCCAAAAGTGCTTGGGACACTATGCGAAAATCGTCAAAATCGGCAAAGTGGCCCAACAATTTTGTCCAGGATTGTCTGAAAATGACGAGTTTACGATTTTTCAATAAAACACAGCTTTTTAACTTTGTAACATTGCAAAATATATACAGTTTAATAAAAGAGCCCCCATCTCTGCTCCCCCTTACCCCCTCAATGGGGAAGGGATCACTGGAGCAGAGTCTCTGCAGAGTTCCCACCCGCACCGGTACCACCCGCACGAGAGCTCTATTTAATTTACATATTCACCAAACCTTCTATACCCCACAAACAATTTGTTGGTCATGCATGTGGGAGCGTATTTATGTCATTTTCGAGCAAACTGCGCAGAATCGCCGCCGCCAAATTGTTTTTTTCTTCGATTTTGTTTAATTCGTCATTTTCAGACAATCCTGGCCAAAAGTGCTTGGGACACTATGCGAAAATCGGCAAAATCGGCAAAGTGGCCCAACAATTTTGTCCAGGATTGTCTGAAAATGACGAGTTTACGATTTTTCAATAAAACACAGCTTTTTAACTTTGTAACATTGCAAAATATATACAGTTTAATAAAAGAGCCCCCATCTCTGCTCCCCCTTACCCCCTCAATGGGGAAGGGATCACTGGAGCAGAGTCTCTGCAGAGTTCCCACCCGCACCGGTACCACCCGCACGAGAGCTCTATTTAATTTACATATTCACCAAACCTTCTATACCCCACAAACAATTTGTTGGTCATGCATGTGGGAGCGTATTTATGTCATTTTCGAGCAAACTGCGCAGAATCGCCGCCGCCAAATTGTTTTTTTCTTCGATTTTGTTTAATTCGTCATTTTCAGACAATCCTGGCCAAAAGTGCTTGGGACACTATGCGAAAATCGTCAAAATCGGCAAAGTGGCCCAACAATTTTGTCCAGGATTGTCTGAAAATGACGAGTTTACGATTTTTCAATAAAACACAGCTTTTTAACTTTGTAACATTGCAAAATATATACAGTTTAATAAAAGAGCCCCCATCTCTGCTCCCCCTTACCCCCTCAATGGGGAAGGGATCACTGGAGCAGAGTCTCTGCAGAGTTCCCACCCGCACCGGTACCACCCGCACGAGAGCTCTATTTAATTTACATATTCACCAAACCTTCTATACCCCACAAACAATTTGTTGGTCATGCATGTGGGAGCGTATTTATGTCATTTTCGAGCAAACTGCGCAGAATCGCCGCCGCCAAATTGTTTTTTTCTTCGATTTTGTTTAATTCGTCATTTTCAGACAATCCTGGCCAAAAGTGCTTGGGACACTATGCGAAAATCGTCAAAATCGGCAAAGTGGCCCAACAATTTTGTCCAGGATTGTACCTACCTATCTGTCTGGTCACGAGCAGACGTGTGCCGAATCGCTCCGCAAATTTTTGAGTTAGATCTCAACAAATTTGTCTTACTTCTAATATAATGAATCACTATCTTAACTACGAAGACGATGGTGATTGTTTTCGCTGGGGTGGATCAATAAACGATCTGAAAACGTTTGTCAATTGTCTTTTGAACGTTGATGAATACGAAGACGACGGCGAAACGAAAGAGGACAAAATGCACAAGGCCATCACCTACAAAATGAAGGACTGCTCCGTTAGATTTTACACTTCTACCAATGTCCTTATGTTACACGGTAAGGAACATGCTGCACTAAGAGAAATGTTTCATGATGTTTGTGAACGAAACAGGAACCCGGCTTCCAGGACGACTGACAGTAATGGCGAAGCAATCGAAACAGCTCAAAGCGATCTTGTCCTATCCATCGACAAGGACAAAACGATTTCCACTGATGAGTTATATAGTAAACTCGATGAGGATACTTCAATTCCAAGTTCGAGGATAAGCCTTGAGAATGGTGAGCAAACCATGCCGAAAATTGTTTGCGACCATGCAGCTGTGATGAACGAACTGGCAAACCTAAGAGCCGAGATATGAGACATCAAAGACAAGTGTTTTGTCAAAGCTCCTGGTAGAAATGAAAAAGAATCTGAGCAACTTAGCAACGATTTACTAGAGTACCAGATGGAAATTAAGGAACTTAAAACTCAAATAAAATCCAAGACGAACACACAAAACGACTTGAAGAAGAGAAGTCTAGCTTGGTTACAGCTATCAAACTACTTATGCAGGACGCAAGTCCAAATACCAAAACTCCCACTGGCGATAAGAACGATAATGACGCAGCTAGACAACACAATTCAAAACAAAATAAGAAAAAGACGAAATCTTCTACAGCAAAGGAAAATAAGAACTCTGAACAAAATGAAGTCACTAATGTTGATGACTCACCTAAGCTGAGGACCAGCGATGAACGCAAGAAGACGATCATAATAGGCGATTCGATTATATCCAAACTTAAATGATGGAAGATGTCCGACAAATCCAACAGAATCAGTACAATATCTATTTCTGGTTCAAGAGTTGAGGATATGAAGGACTATATCAAGCCTACTCTAAAAGCAAAACCTGACAATATGATTGTTCACATTGGCACACATAATCTTCGTTCCGAAGAACCCCAAGTTGTCGCTGAAAAAATCGTCAACATCTGTGAACAAATTGAGAGAAATTCCCCGGACACCACAATAGCTGTCTCCGAATTAACTGCTCGACAAGACTCTTCAGAGCTCGAACATAAACGTGTCGCGGTCAACAAAATTCTTCGTTCATTTTCAAAATAGAGGAACTGGAAAATTATATCTCATGATAACATTGATCCAAGCTGTTTAAACGGACGAAAGCTACATCTTAACGCCCGTGGAACAATTAACCTTGCGAAAAATTTTAAAAACTATTTAACTAATCTATATTGACCTGTTGATAGAAGCTATGATGTTATGTCTCAAAATTTACAAATCCCACAGGTAAGAGGTTTTAAAATGGTCTCTTTAAATATTACAAGTCTTCCTTTACACATAGAAGACGTTCGAGCCTGGATAACCCATCAAAATATCGATCTAATTGCGTTTAATGAAACACGGCTTGATAATAACATAACTAGTAATCAAGTAAAACTAAACAACTTTGATTTAATTAGAAAAGATAGTAACCGAAACTGTGGTGGGGTTTGTATTTATTTAAAAAATCACATCAATTTTAAAGTTCAACACGACTTGATGACAAATAACACTGAAGCCATTATAGTGGAAGTTACCAAACCAAACAGTAAACCTTTTGCTATAGTTGTTGCTTACAGACCACCTGACTGTAACCCTGATATATTTTTTGATCACATTTCAAACACTGTCAAGGTGCTTGATTACGAAGCAAAGGAAATTTACATGTTAAGAGATCTTAACTGTGACTTACTCAGCAACAGGACTTATCGACTTACTCAACTATTAAACTCGCTTTCTTTCTGAAATATACCAACTTGAACAACTTATTGTCGAGCCAACTAGATGCACACTAAATACTAGAACTCTAATTGATGTGATTTTCACCAATTGTCCCAACAGAGTTGTTGCATCTGGAGTGGTACATTTAGGTATAAGCGATCATAGTCTTATTTACGCAATACGGAAGATCGCTATTCCAAATAAGAATACGCATAAAGTTATACATGTTCGAAATATGAAAAATTTCAACGTCATTAGCTTCAAAAACGATTTAACCAATCTCGCTTGGTCAACTATTAATAACCTGGGTGATTCCAATGACTGGTGGGAATTGTGGAAAAAAATGTTTTTGTCTATTGTTGATAAACATGCACCATTGAAACGAAAACGAGTGAGAAACAAAAAGAGTCCCTGGATGACGCCTCATTTAAAACAATTATTAGTTAACCGAGACAAGCTTAAAAAAGCAGAGGTGACTTCTAATAATCCCAGTGACTGGCAAAACTTGAAATTTGCCCGAAATAATTGCAACAACATGATTAGAAAAGCTAAAAAGGATTATTATCACCACTTCGTTGAAGCTAATTCGGGAAACTCAAAAGAAGTTTGGAAATCAATTAATTAATTGATGTCTCGCAACTCTAAATCTGACAGTATCCCTTCTCTAAAAATTGGAAACCAAGAAATCAATAATGATGCGGATATATCAGAAAGTTTTAAACTCTTTTCGGAAATTGGATTGAAATTGACATCAATTGATTTTCAGACTACTAAATCGTACTCTGATTATTTGAAAACAGCTAGTTCGGTATTTACTTTGAAGCCTACAACACCAAATGTCGTTTCTAAATTACTTAGTTTAATACCCAATAGGAAAGCAACTGGCTTAGACCTAATACCATGTAAACTACTCAAACATGCAGCGCCTATTATTTCTGAATCTTTATGTGACCTTTTCAATTTTTCCATACAAACAGCCGTATTTCCTGAGTGGAAACTTGCAAGGGTTCCACCAATATATAAAAGCGAAGCTAAAGACGACGTAAACAATTACAGACCTATCTCTGTACTGAGTGCCGTATCTAAAGTTTTTGAGCGTATTGTTTACAATCAGTTCTATACGTACTTCAATAAAAATAGTTTATTGCATGAAAAAACAATCAGGCTTTAGGCCATTTCACTCTACCACGAGTACACTTCTAGATGCAACAACTGATTGGCTTAAAAACATGGATCAGGGACTTCTTAATTCTGTAGTTTATTTGGATTTAGCAAAGGCATTTGACACTGTAAGCCATGACATATTACTCTGTAAGCTCCAAAGTTATGGAGTTGACGCAAATACTTTATCTTGGTTCAAATCGTATTTGGACAATCGCAGACAAAAATGTTGTGTTAACGGCTTTCTGTCAAAAGAACGCACACTTAACTATGGCGTTCTCCAAGGCTCCATTCTTGTACCATTATTATTTCTCATTTATATTAATGATCTTCCACATTGTCTGCAAGATTCCACTGCTCGAATGTATGCTGACGATACTAACATGACAGCTACTGGAACATCTAAGTGCTGGAATTTCAGATCTTCGACAAGTAAGACGTTTTGTTCCTCCAGCAAACTTCAATTAAATACACAAGTCATTAATTCAACCATTGTTTGATTATTGCGATGTTGTGTGGGACAATATGCCTTTGACAACAGCCCACAGACTGCAAAACCGTGCGGCAAGAGTGATTACTTGTCAAGGTTATGAAGTCAGATCTAATGAAATAAGACAACAATTAAAATGGAAAAATCTTACGGAAACACGAGATATGGACAAGTGAATAATGCTGTATAAAGTGTTAAACAACATGGTCCCTTCCTATCTACGAGACCATTTTAAAATGTCTACCATTAATGATACATATTCCCTGCGAAATAGAAAGTTGTGTCTTGTTTTACCTCAAGCACGTACTGAATTCCTAAAATTTTTTTTGCATATTCTGGATGTATAATTTGGAACAACTTGCCGGAAAATGTAAAATGCAGTGGAAACATCAATGAGTTCAAAAGAGGCCTCACATCATGCTTCTAATTAATTTTTAACTTTTCGGCTTTCTTGTAAAGCAGTTTATCAACTGAAGAATTCCGACTTTAAATAAAAATCTATCTGTCTGTCTGAAATCTATCTGTCTGTCTGAAATCTATCTGTCTGTCTGAAATCTATCTGTCTGTCTGAAATCTATCTGTCTGTCTGAAATCTATCTGTCTGTCTGAAATCTATCTGTCTGTCTGTCTGTCTGTCTGTCTGTCTGTCTGTCTGTCTGTCTGTCTGTCTGTCTGTCTGTCTGTCTGTCTGTCTGTCTGTCTGTCTGTCTGTCTGTCTGTCTGTCTGTCTGTCTGTCTGTCTGTCTGTCTGTCTGTCTGTCTGTCTGTCTGTCTGTCTGTCTGTCTGTCTGTCTGTCTGTCTGTCTGTCTGTCTGTCTGTCTGTCTGTCTGTCTGTCTGTCTGTCTGTCTGTCTGTCTGTCTGTCTGTCTGTCTGTCTGTCTGTCTGTCTGTCTGTCTGTCTGTCTGTCTGTCTGTCTGTCTGTCTGTCTGTCTGTCTGTCTGTCTGTCTGTCTGTCTGTCTGTCTGTCTGTCTGTCTGTCTGTCTGTCTGTCTGTCTGTCTGTCTGTCTGTCTGTCTGTCTGTCTGTCTGTCTGTCTGTCTGTCTGTCTGTCTGTCTGTCTGTCTGTCTGTCTGTCTGTCTGTCTGTCTGTCTGTCTGTCTGTCTGTCTGTCTGTCTGTCTGTCTGTCTGTCTGTCTGTCTGTCTGTCTGTCTGTCTGTCTGTCTGTCTGTCTGTCTGTCTGTCTGTCTGTCTGTCTGTCTGTCTGTCTGTCTGTCTGTCTGTCTGTCTGTCTGTCTGTCTGTCTGTCTGTCTGTCTGTCTGTCTGTCTGTCTGTCTGTCTGTCTGTCTGTCTGTCTGTCTGTCTGTCTGTCTGTCTGTCTGTCTGTCTGTCTGTCTGTCTGTCTGTCTGTCTGTCTGTCTGTCTGTCTGTCTGTCTGTCTGTCTGTCTGTCTGTCTGTCTGTCTGTCTGTCTGTCTGTCTGTCTGTCTGTCTGTCTGTCTGTCTGTCTGTCTGTCTGTCTGTCTGTCTGTCTGTCTGTCTGTCTGTCTGTCTGTCTGTCTGTCTCTGTCTGTCTGTCTGTCTGTCTGTCTGTCTGTCTGTCTGTCTGTCTGTCTGTCTGTCTGTCTGTCTGTCTGTCTGTCTGTCTGTCTGTCTGTCTGTCTGTCTGTCTGTCTGTCTGTCTGTCTGTCTGTCTGTCTGTCTGTCTGTCTGTCTGTCTGTCTGTCTGTCTGTCTGTCTGTCTGTCTGTCTGTCTGTCTGTCTGTCTGTCTGTCTGTCTGTCTGTCTGTCTGTCTGTCTGTCTGTCTGTCTGTCTGTCTGTCTGTCTGTCTGTCTGTCTGTCTGTCTGTCTGTCTGTCTGTCTGTCTGTCTGTCTGTCTGTCTGTCTGTCTGTCTGTCTGTCTGTCTGTCTGTCTGTCTGTCTGTCTGTCTGTCTGTCTGTCTGTCTGTCTGTCTGTCTGTCTGTCTGTCTGTCTGTCTGTCTGTCTGTCTGTCTGTCTGTCTGTCTGTCTGTCTGTCTGTCTGTCTGTCTGTCTGTCTGTCTGTCTGTCTGTCTGTCTGTCTGTCTGTCTGTCTGTCTGTCTGTCTGTCTGTCTGTCTGTCTGTCTGTCTGTCTGTCTGTCTGTCTGTCTGTCTGTCTGTCTGTCTGTCTGTCTGTCTGTCTGTCTGTCTGTCTGTCTGTCTGTCTGTCTGTCTGTCTGTCTGTCTGTCTGTCTGTCTGTCTGTCTGTCTGTCTGTCTGTCTGTCTGTCTGTCTGTCTGTCTGTCTGTCTGTCTGTCTGTCTGTCTGTCTGTCTGTCTGTCTGTCTGTCTGTCTGTCTGTCTGTCTGTCTGTCTGTCTGTCTGTCTGTCTGTCTGTCTGTCTGTCTGTCTGTCTGTCTGTCTGTCTGTCTGTCTGTCTGTCTGTCTGTCTGTCTGTCTGTCTGTCTGTCTGTCTGTCTGTCTGTCTGTCTGTCTGTCTGTCTGTCTGTCTGTCTGTCTGTCTGTCTGTCTGTCTGTCTGTCTGTCTGTCTGTCTGTCTGTCTGTCTGTCTGTCTGTCTGTCTGTCTGTCTGTCTGTCTGTCTGTCTGTCTGTCTGTCTGTCTGTCTGTCTGTCTGTCTGTCTGTCTGTCTGTCTGTCTGTCTGTCTGTCTGTCTGTCTGTCTGTCTGTCTGTCTGTCTGTCTGTCTGTCTGTCTGTCTGTCTGTCTGTCTGTCTGTCTGTCTGTCTGTCTGTCTGTCTGTCTGTCTGTCTGTCTGTCTGTCTGTCTGTCTGTCTGCCCGCCCGCCCGCCCGCCCGCCTGCCCGCCCGGCGGGTATATAGAATTTTGCCACCAAAAAGGCGCTTAAAGCCATTATCGCAGAGGCTGAGCAGTGCAAGATGGCGGAAGAGGCAAAGAAGATCGCCGATAAACAAGATTTGACGGAAATTGGTGAGTGGAATACACAAATCGAGATCAAAATTACCAACGCAGATCACGAAATCAATCGCTTGAAGAAGTGGTGCGACGACAACAATCGAGAGCGCGACAAAAGACAAAAGAAACAAGAACTAGATTTCAAACGACAACTATTCGAGACACATCTTAAGTTTCAAACCGAGCTCCAAGCAGCGAAAGAGAACCATGAAGCACAACAGTCAGAGGCGGTGGTCGAAGCAAACAAGGCCAAAGGATTGCAAGCCAAGCTTCCGAAACTAATCATCACAAAGTTCAATGGAACATATGAGGATTGGCCTCGATTTTGGGAACAATTTAAAGAGACGGTGGATAAAACAGGAATCGAGCCTGTTGTCAAATTTACATATTTGCGTGAATTACTTGACAACAAGGTGAGGAAGTCTGTTGAAGCGCTACCGTTTACCAGCGAGGGCTACAACAGAGCGAAGAGTATTTTGGAAGAAAGATATGGGAAGCAGTCTGAAATAATCAAAGCGTACACCAAGCAGATCTTCGATCTTCCTACTATTCTGAATGTGAATGTGAAGCGAATTCATGACTTTACTGATAAACTAACCTACGCCGTACAGTCCTTGGAAACACTGGGAAAGTTAGCACAAGTCAATGGTAATGTGTCCATGACCCTGGATAAAATACCAGCAATTCGCGGAGACCTTGTGCGCATGGATGATTCGTGGGAAACTTGGGGCTTCATCAAATTAACCGAAGCTTTGAGGCTGTGGACACGCCGAAATCCTATTGACAAAACTGGCAATGAGAAGAGTGGTGAGAGATCAAACAAGCTACTTAACACACAACGACAAGACCTCAAGCCAAGAGAGTGTGTATTGTGAAGACAAGTCACACAAATCAACCGAATGCCCGAGTGTGACATCAGCAACTGATAGAAGACAAATATTGATGAGGCATCGCCTGTGTTATAACTGTACCGGAAGTTCACATCGAGCAAGTGATTGCCCAATCAAATCGAAGTGCCAAAAGTGTGATCGGCGTCACCATACCTCGATATGTGACCAGAATGAGACTAAAACTGATGGAAATGGAAAGAAGTTATTGATTTCATCCGGGGGAAGAATCCAGAAGGAATTTTTCCAATCATACGGGTCAAGGTCGATGGAATAGAGTGCAGAGCATTGATTGATACAGGAGCTGGGAGTTCTTACACGTCAGCCAAATTGATCAATCTGTTACAGAAGAAACCAATCGATGTAAGCAGGAAGAGAGTTGACATGTTGATGACTACACAGCTGACACGTCTCGAGACATACAGAACTGTAATTGAATCAGTCCGTGGAGATTTCCAGATGGAGGTAAACTTGACCAAAGTAAACAAAGAGGAACTTGTTTGTCGACAATCCACGCTACAATGAGCTGATTAACAAGTATTCCCATCTGAAAGGAGTGGAAGTAGGTGATCATGATCCAAAAACCCAGTTGCCTATCCATGTGGTGCTGAGTAGTGGGGAGTATGCTCCACTACTAAAAATGAATGCCAACCACGAGTTGGTCAAGAAGGAGAGCCAATAGCAGAGCTGACAAAACTTGGATGGTTTGTCATGTCACCGGGGAAGGAATTCGACCACAAGAATATGTTGTTAACACAAACTTCTCGGACTGATTATGAAGAGTTGTGCCAACTGGATGTGTTGGGCCCCGAAGATACCGCTGAGAACGACCAAGTGAACGTCTATTCAGAATTCAAGGAGCAGTTGGCGTGACAAACAAGGATGGTATGAGACTGGATTACCCTTGAGAGGTAACCATCCACAACTTCCTAACAACGAAAGAGGAAGCATTCGTCGCCTTGACAACTTAGTAAAGAAATTGGAACGAACAGGCCAATACGAAGCTTATGATCAGATCATAATGGATCAACTGAAAGAAGGCATTATCGAGCCAGCACCTGAAAATCATCCGACAAAGGGTTCTATTTACCCCACAAGGCTGTGGTAAGAGAGAACGCAGAAACCACAAAACTCTGTGTGGTGTATGATGCCTCGGCCAAGGAGCAACCCAACTCACCATCCCTCACCGAGTGCTTGAATCCAGGACCCTCACTTCAGAATACTTAATGGAACGTTGTTGTCATCAAAGATCCTACCCTGTGGCTGTATGCAGAGATATAGAGAAAGCCTTTCTTCAGGTACGCATCAAGGAGAGCGAACGTGACGCACTCAGATTTCACTGGAAGGCCCCTGGAGAAAGTACAGTACAGATCTACATATTTACCCATGCACTATTTGGCTTAACATGCTCACCTTTTCTGCTTGGTGGAATCATTGACCAGCATTTCGAATTCTGGCAAGACAGACAACCAGAGATAGTTACAGAGCTGCGAAAGAATCTGTATGTAGATGATCTGCTGACAGGTGGAAACACCACTGAAGAAGCTCGAATGAAGAAGGCAAGCATGACAGAGATCCTTGGCGAAGCTGCATTTAAATTGCACAAATGGAATGAAAGTGAAAGGGAACTAGAAGAGGATGGAGATACTTCTAGTGTAAACGAGGAACTGTCGTTTGCAAAACAGCAACTCAGAGTACAGCGAAATGAATCTAAGCTGCTTGGTCTGCCATGGGACAAGACATCGGACACCTTAACCGTTGTGTTTCCCAACGAGTCACCTTCAACAACAAAACGTGGGATCCTAGGCAAATTGGCAAGAATCTACGATCCACTTGGATTGGCCTCACCGTTAACCGTACAGGGAAAGATGATCTATAGAGAGGTGTGTGATACAAAAATGCCATGGGATGCAAAACTTGACAGCATCGAAGGTCCACGTTGGAGATTGTGGGAAGAAACACTACCCAAGGGAGAAACCGTGCCAAGACCATTGGCATCATATCGAGAAAGGATCCAGTCCATTAGTCTTCATGCGTTTGGAGATGCTAGCAACAGCCGAGTGAGTGCTGCAGTGTATTCAGTGGTGGACCAGCATCCGGGACAACACAAACACTTGTTGCTTCCAAGTCAAAATTGGCCAAGTGATGGCTCACTATTCCAAGACTGGAACTTATTGGTGCTCACATGGCCGTGAACCTCATCAGCAATGTACATCAAGCATTGAGCAGTCTCTTGCACATTGCTCAACACTGCTGGCTAGACAGTACAGTGGTCCTCTACTGTGTTCAAGGTAGAGGAAAATACAAGCAATTGGTGGACAACCGAGTCAGTAAAATCCAGAGCCATTCCGACATCGTTTGGCATTACGTACCCACTAAAGAAAACCCTGCTGACCTAGGAAGTCGTGGAGCAAGCCAACTCAACGCCCTTTGGAGATGTAGACCAGAGTGGTTAGCAGAGCCCAAGAACTGGTCAGCAAGCCCAGTTATTGAGTCAACAGTTGAGAGCCAAGCTGAAGAGAAGATTGAAAGAGAGATATTCACATGCGCTGTTCAACCAACCAAGGACGTCAACCCATTCGACACTCTGCTCAGTGCTCACATGAATAACGGTTGGAGAACATTGAGAGTATGCGCTTGGGTCGATCGATTTCTGAGTAACAGCAAACGAAAACGCACTAATCGAGTGACTGGCCCACTGACAACAACAGAGATACGAAAACAGCAAGTTTGGTGGATTAAGAGAGCTCAAGGATACACAGCCAATACCGATCAATTTCAGAAAGATCAATTGCAGCTCAACCTACAAGAGAATGAGCAGGGAATTCTGGAATGCAGAGGTCGAATCGTGGGACAATACCCAGTGTACCTGCCAGATACAGCACCCTTTACAGAAGCACTTGTCCACCAAGCCCATGTTGATACCCTCCATGGGGGAGTGATTCTTACCATTGCAAGGTTACGTGAGACCTACTGGATACCAAGGTTGAGAAGGTTGGTAAAGCGAGTAAGACGAAGCTGCTGTGGATGTAAAAGGTTCCAAGCCGTTGCCTATACTTCACCACCTCCAGGACAGCTGCCAATCAACAGGACCCCAGGAGAAACAGCTTACGAGATAGTGGGAGTCGACTTTGCAGGACCCATCAAGCACAAGGTTAATGCGAAAACCGAAGGAAAGGCATACTTAGCTCTTTATGCCTGCAGCTTGACACGCGGCGTGTATCTAGAACTGTTACACAGCCTAGAAACAGAAGAGTTTATGAGGTGCCTGAAGCGGTTTATCGCTAGAAGAGGAAGACCAATAATGAAGACCAATTCAGATAATGGGACTACCTTCAAAGGAGCCGCTGAATTGATAAAAAAGATTAACAAAGATGACAGATTTCACAACCACCTGGCCAAGAATTCAATCGAGTGGAAATTTAACTTAAGTCGAGCACCCTGGTGGGGTGGACACCAAGTCAGCTTTCTACAAGACAGTGGGAAATGCGACATTAACCTTCATAGAACTGTCCGAAGTCGTTTTGGACGTGGAAGTAGCAATCAACAGTCGGCCATTGGACTACACAGAAGAAGATGTTCAAATCCCAGTCCTAACACCAAATTCACTCTTGTTCCTTCAGCCAAACCAAGTTCCCGAATTGGAAGTCCACCACATCCAAGAGCCAGATCTACGAAGATGGTCCAGATACCTCACCGGAACCAAGGATGCTATGTGGGTAAGATGGAGCAAGGAGTACGTAAGGAGTCTACGAGGAAGGCATTACCTACAAGGAGAAAAGAAGATCAAATCCCCTGAAATCGGAGAAATGGTCATCATCAAGGGCGATGAAAAGAACCGGAACCTGTGTAGGCTAGGGAAAGTTGTGGAGTTAATCCATGGTCGTGATGGAGCAGTTCGTGGTGCAAAAGTCCAAACTGGCAAGGGAATACTCGAGAGGGCACCTCAACACCTGTATCCGTTAGAATTGAGCTGTGACACTACTATCGAGAAAGCTGAGTTGAATCCAGAAGCTGCAACATTTCGGCACAAGCGACAAGCAGCTGAGGCAGCCAGACAGATGATATCGGTAATTGCAGCTGATGAACAAGGAAGCGACTAGTTGAACTAAACTAAGATAACTATGATAGTTACTATTAATATTGTTGAGTTTTACAGCCCAGTCTCCTTTAGGGACATAGAGCTCAGAAGAGCTCTATGGGGGAGCGTGTCGGAGACTGGGGACTAATAAGGAGATGGCGTGACATGTCACTTATCAAGAACGAGAAGGGAGTGTTGTTGTGAGAAAAACCTTGTGAAAGAGAGAGGGTTGCGATTGTGATATTGTTGAGATTAAATACTTTATTTTACTATACGTGTGATTTTATTGCGGATACTGCTTTGGAGGCGAGAGTTCGCGATATTAGGTATCAAATATGAGAGATGATCGTTAGTTAATTTGATGTTATTAAGAGGAGATTTTTTAGATTATCGAGAAATTTTTGTCAAAAACGCTCAAAACTTTGTAACCAGGCTTTGTCTATACAATTGGGATAAATATCCGGGGTTAAAACCCCCGTTTTCAAGGTGTGGAGATATTTTAGGAAATTCCGAGGAAAATTCACTTGAAGAAACAAAACAAAATATTCAGAAAACAGAGAACTCTGATAGGGTAAGTACTTCTTGTGTGTTATGTAAATTTCTAGTGTAAAACGTATTGCCATCTTATTTAAAATTGTCTACGTATCACTACGAAGGCTATAATTTATGAAGCCTGACCATTGTCATACGCTGCCGACATGCCAGCGAACTTGTTAAGTGAAATTGGAAAACGTTATCTAGTAGCGATATACGTTGTTTTTAAACATAAAGCAGACTGTGAAGAAATAACAGCGATGACAAAGCTAGATTTTGCATACACGGGAAGACGGCAGGGTGGACTAAAGAGAGCATGAAACAACTTGGCAATATGGCATAAAAAGACAACTATATTTACCTGGCATAGTACTTGGCAGTTCCTAGACAGTCAATAATATTGAAAAACCCAAGAATTTAAATAAACCTGCCAAAGTAAAAAATAAGCGTTTGTTTTTCACTAAAAAGCTTACACAATTTCTTTATTTTTTTTGTGTCTAGACAGTTAGCAAGGGCAGTTTATAAAAAGAAGAAAATGGGCACATTTAAAAGAAATATAATTTTATAAGAAGAAATATAATTTTATATTATTTATAATTATTATACTTATACATGCACTACATCAGTAGTATAAAAATTATTAATGAACCATGTTTGAATTGTATAGAAATAATTTAATAGAAAATCAGCAGGCCATGTTTCAAAATTGTATTGAGCCACCTTAATCGACTTACTACCATTACAATATGATGTGTTCCCTTTCCCTTGACCCTATAGACAGTTAGTTGTGGCACGGTTAACAGAAGGGAGACTGGTTAGGCTGGCTGTACCACGTGAGAAAATATGCTATTATTCACCCAAAATTCGTGTCACGTGATGCGCTAGCTGCATTGATTCAAAAACACAGTGTTGCGGTCTATAAAATCCACATTGAAAGTATTCCGTTCTGCGACTTCTGTTAGTTCGTTTTGTTGTAATAGTGCTTTCAAATACTAGTTTGGAGATATGCCTGGTGTAAACTGGTAGTTTTTTGGTTTCCCGAGTAGTAGAAAGCAGTGGATTTCACTCTTTAAATCTCGGTCGTTCGCGCAGATGATGGCGAGTGACGAGCTCGCAAAAGACAAAATCTACACAAGAATGGCTTCGATTAATTTGCAAAATAGAGAAATAAATCAGGAGTTGAATCAACTTATTGGGAAGAATAATGTTTACGTTTGCGAAGTCAAATTGCACTCCTAGAAGTAAGTATATTTAAATATTCTGTTCTGTTGTTTGCGCGTCTTTTTATGGTCACGGCAAAGTCTGGGCTTTCTGAAAAATCAGCAGGCCATGTCGAATTTATAAAACTGATATTGTTTTTAATTCCCAGATCGTAAATGATAAGTTTTGGTTGTTGGAAGTATCCTACCGAGAATTTGCCCACGTCGAACTGAGGAATCAGTCAATAAAGTCATCGTATTCCAACTGCAAGTGGGAATAAAACCTATTAAAATTGCCACTGTTGAGATGCTCTATGATCATTGAACATTTGAACTACTGGAACCTGATGGAACTCAGATAACTGAATATATGTACAAAATGTTTTTGCAACTGTTACTATGTAATACGATATATTTGCAAACTTGAGATTTGCATAAATATTTTAAGGCATATTGCTGTTTTAAAAATGAGATCCAGCTATGCTTACTTGAGTGTGGAAATTGTTGTAAAGATGTTCTTTCACTTGTTTACGTTATTTCACTCAGGAAAGCATCCTGGGGTGTTGGTGGCACAGTGGTTAGTGCATGTGCCTTTCACCTCTGCGAGTGGGGTTCGGTTCCTGCAGGGTGCAGTTATCTGATTAAAAAAATTCACCTTGGCCACATGTGAGAAGAGTGCTTCCAGTTTGACTCTACCAAACACCACAGGTTTCCTCCGGGTATTCCGGTTTCCTCCTGTAGTAACACTGCTGGACCAATGAGGGTGGATTCTTACTGGACCTCTGAGGATAACAGTTTAGATATAACTGATAGATTTACCCAGTTTTAGAATTAAAGTTGCCCATAGTATGAATATTAATTAACATTTTAAACTTTGAAATTGTTTGCAAACTTTAATAAAGTTTAATTATCAAATAAAGTTGGCATTCTTTATTATACCTCATTATGCAGACAATGAATCAATTACACCATCAGACCTGTCTATTGGATTCAGTCCTGGATCAGTTCAAAAGGCTATTTAATAACTGGTTAATTAAGTTATTGAAGGCAGGATTTAAATTAAGAAAATACCCTAACCCAGTAATAAAACACCCAAGGTTGTTTTCTAAACAAATTTTATATACTTCTAAAATTCCTACCAAGTATTGCCATGGGTTTACTAGGTAGGTTCTAGCCCATGAGCTGTGATATTGTTGGAATGGTCCTCACCATGGACATATCTTTTGTTTTTCCAGGTTTTTCACTTTTTAACTCATTTCTTCCTGAGCTGGCTACCAGACAATTTTATTTATGAGGGAGGACCCTCAAGCCCCATTTACACTACACTCAGTTTTTCGTACAGCTCGGATAGAAATGGTATCCATACCAATTTTACCCATGCTCAGACTACCTATTTACAAGGTCCAAGCACAGATAAAATTGGTAAGGGTACCAATCAAGCCCTGCCAAAAATGAAGCATAGTGTAAATGGGCCTTCACAGTGGGTTAACATTCAAATGACAGTTGTTACTACAACAGTATAATAAACATCCACATATATATGGTAAGAACATTCCACATAACCTTTTTGAACCTGATATTTTAAATAGGTTTAAAAAATAATTTTAATTGAATGGTACTAGCAAAGTGTTCACCAAACAAGGACAATACCAAAATCTTATTTGATCACTAAAATCAAAACAGCATTGATTTCAAAATGTCTATATTAAATATAGACAAATATTTTATTAAAAAAATCCAGTGATATTTTGGAATAAATAATTTAATAGCATCACTGCAAAATAATTTATTAGAACTCTTTTGAAAAAATTGACACCCTGGCTATAAGTTACTATCAAGTTACTATATAAGTTTCTATTAGAAACTAAACTTAGGCCAGTTTGGTAAAAATATGTATGTGGGTTCTTATATAAAATAGTGGACGTTTACTGTATGTACCTGTATAAGGATAAATTATCAAGATTTCTTGCAGCTTAGTTTTTAATAATAATACAAGTTCACACTTCACACAACTGCGGGATTTGAATATAAACCCTTGAAAAGATTGTAGACGCTTAATATCCTGATTCGTGTTTCGCCAAAATAATGTCAGAAAAAGCTTTGAATGTTTGGAGTTTGTATGCATCGTATTAATATACATTATAGTTATATTTGCGTAGTGCGCATATTAAACTCCTCTGATTTCCTTCGAGAACCGTTGTTCGGGATATCCTTGAATTCACTCTACTTGTCCGGTTTTAGTGGCAGTGATTGAAATATTCATGTGATACAAATCACCAACAATAAACATCCAAGAACTCACTCGACTCTGCGGCGATCGCCTTTATAAATGGCTTCAATCTCGGCTTCAAGTGACGATAAAAACCGCGTTTCTAAAAATTCTTCCACATGTTGCCAAAGGACACGTTCAAAGCCCATATCAAGTTTCATGTCAAGAAATTAGCTTCGGGTGACGGAAAAACCTCTAGTTTCTATCAAGTGCTGATAACGCCCTATGTATCACCTTTCAATGTTCACGAGGCAATGCAGCTTGCGCATCACGTGACACGTTTTTTCGATGGTTCCCGACATCTTTTTGGCGCCCCTTTGAAGTTCGCCAGCTAGCCTAACCAGTCTCCCTTCTATTAACCGTGGTTGTGGTCAAGCCACAAAAGCACAAAATGGCACTTGTTGGCAAATTCATCATTGTGGTTGTTGGGGGAAGCTGGGAAGAGAAATTAAATTTATTTAGGTGTAAACAGGGCAAAACAAATACAGTACCTGATAATTGATATTAAACATGTTTACAATAGTAATGTGTAAGCTGAATAAGTACACTCACAAAAACCCAATATCACAAAGCTAATGCAATTTTTTTTTCACGTATTACTTCAAGTTTATGTACATGCTGATCGATTACTAATTATTACTGTTCAAGACTAGCTCCCAAATCCAGTTACAGCTAGTATACTGTATACGTATTCCATAAATATTGGCAGTTTTGACATATTGGTCAGAGTTAGGCATAGCCACAAAAATCTAAAAAAGCAAATTAATATATTGAATTAAAGCCCATGCTTTTTTAGTCATGTTACCCATCCCCAGTCCCATAAATTACATAAAATAGTTCAACTTATATCTGATTATATACCATATATACAGTTTATAATTATATATTCATTTAAACAGCAAGCTGGGAAACCTTAATTCTTATACCAGCTGAGATCTCACCTTTTCAAAGTAATTTGCTTAGCTCGAGTCACTTAATTGCCTTCATATAAACATGCCCTTTATTTCTTAGACCTTTCCTATTGATAACCACTGCAGCCTTACATATATGTTTCTTTGCACAGTACTACAGTAGTATGAATTTATTACTACAACAAAACAACATTCATCTACTGCACATGTTTTCCAATGTTTTCTATAATCTTTGCTTTAGAAATAAAACCTCGCATTGCCACCTTAATCAAATTACAGTCTACAAAACAGATAAGAGTACAAAAATGCTCAAATTCTGCGAGGACCATCCACCTAAAATTTCTTTAAATCATTTTTATTTTGGAGAGTAGTAATTAAACTAGAAGATAAAGTATACCATGTGGTGCGCCAATCCAAATTAAGAGTTATTTTTACATTTTAGTAAAGCCCACAACCATTTTTTGGCCCATTTGGTGAGGACTGGCAACTTTTCATAATAAGAAAAACTGATAATTTTTCCCCTGGATTTTCCACTAGATTTTGGCTGACATTCTATTAATACTTGCTTTTAAAACTACATAGTAACCAAACCTTTAAAGGTTTAGTCATTAATTAAAATATTTTATAACCAAGAAAACAATAGGTGTCCATTTTAAAATAAAATGATGAAAATGCAAAAACTGTAATATTTACTTTAAAAAAATTGCGAGGAGCATCCTCTTATTTTTTTAAAAAACAATGATGGTTTTAAACCTTGCCGATCGAATGTAATGTACGATAAGGTTCATGGTGTGCCAATTAGTTTTAAGGTAAAAATATCTAATATTTCTGAATATCTCTACTTGGTTAGTTGGTACGAATTTATGGCAACAATAACAAAGTTTGACGACTAAAAATAAACGTTGATCGTCACAAAACTCCTCAATACATGCAGTGATTCAGGTTTATTCTGGAATATGATAACCCTTCTTCACAAACAATACACCATTATTGAGATCAGCATCAATTTCAAAGTGCACCTGAACAAAACATTGTTGGAACCAACAAAATTTTGGTTTTCAAAGTAAAACACCTCATGTCTATCACTTGAACGGGCAAAAAGGTTAATTATGTGCGACTAATATCAAACTGATACAGATTAGACACAAAGCTTACTAATATATGTTCCTATCCATATAATTTTTTTTAAGAAATCTAATCATCTAGTAACACAAATAAATAAATGAAATATTCTTACCTGTGTGCCTTCTGCTGTCGAACATAACTCCATAAAATATAATAAAGCACGTTGTTGCCATTAAAAGCGCCGTGAAGATGTTGCACCAACTTCCAGTGGACGAAATTGTATTGAAGACAACATTCAAGTATTACATGTAACAATGAGTGAGTTTTTATTAGATCAAATAAGCCAAAAATCAACAAATTACAGCGTTCACCGCCATGTTCCGAAAAAGAACAAGAATTTGCTGTTTTTTCGCAAAGGATCGCGGTATTTTTGAGTGCCAGTTTCTCGATAATCTAAAAAATCTCCTCTTAAACAGTTTCTGTGATAGTTGGTGTCTGTTTTCTTTCAAAGATGGGCAGCCGGTCAACAATAATGCGTCTTTATAAGATCTTGACGGATAAAGGATTCGGAATGATCTTCGTTGGATTTGTTCAAGTTTGTCAGATAGATAAGCAGGAAGACTCGGGGTGCCAAACTGGGCAACAGTATTCTAGGACTGATCGAATCAAGGTTATATAAATTGTCAACAAATCATCCACAGAGAGACCACTGCATCGTAGAACTCGAATAATATATAACCGTTTAGCAGCTTCCTTCGTAATTTCATCGATATGGTTATTCCATTTGAGATCACTCCGAAAATGTATGCCAAGGACTTTGGTACTTTCGACAGTCTCAATTTAAGCCTAATACTTTACGTTTGACCACAGCAGTTAAGTTTCACGTGAAGTGTCTAGTTTCAGTCGATAGGTCGTAAAATATACCTGCGGTTTGATGTATGTTTGGGAGAAGAATGAAGCGTGGAAGGATTTATGTAGGTCTGTGTTCTTTGGATAAATTTAAATGCAAGTTAACATCGCGGAAATGTTAACGTAATCTTCTGGAGATTGAACGTACCGCCGGTATGTATGGTCTGGTTGAAATTAGAATTTGTCTCCATTGAGATTGTCTCCATTACTCGTAAACATCTAAAAGGCTAAATCAAATTAAATTGTTTGACCTTGTTCTTAGCGGTCTGATATTAAACAAACTGATATTAAACAAAATGTTTAATATGTCTAATCCAATAACCTTATTTGAAGTATCCACGACACATCAGTTTTCAGTCTCAGCTAATAAACCTAAGTAAATGTATTTTATTAACCATTTGTTAGTAAGCGATTAACCAAATTTCAGGCAGATTCTGTCGATTCCGTTGATTCCGTTAAATAGGGATGCCGCAAACCCACGACCTTCAGTTTACTCGTCCAATGCTCTACCAACTGAGCTACAGGTCAAGTTGGGAGCTGGTCGTGGAATAATGGTACTTGGGCTATAATATATATATGGTACTTGGGCTATAATATAATAATGCTACTTAGCCCAAGTACCATTACTCGATGACCAGCTCCCAACTTGACCTGTAGCTCAGTTGGTAGAGCATCAGACTAGTAAACCGAAGATTCGAATCCCAGCCGGGCCAAGTAGAGTTTTCTCTAGTTATCCGGTACGGTTCGTCACCCGAAGTAACACCTTATCATTATATTCCTTTTTGTTGGATATTATCGGTTTAATCTTGGAGTGCCCTTTGAAGAATATCTCTCAACTTATCAAGTTTTCTAACACGGGTTTGCACTCCCAATTCTCTCAGCTTTTTTTTTTATTTAAAAAATGGAGAGGCTTTGGACATCTAAAATGTTTGCAGAATTATCTTCTTGCAATTCAGAACAGAGAGATGATTGTCTTCTTTTATTTCGTGCTTCTTTTATTTTATTTGACCAATAATCAGAATTCCTCTTGCGATACGTCCTTGTTGTTCTTGCTTGTTCACTTGTTACCTGTAACCGTTTGCAAACAAGCAGGACATCTCTAGGCGCATCCCATTTATTTGATTTGGTCAGATGGAATTTCCTTACATCATCATTCTTCTTTTCAACTCCTTTGAATTAATGAGAGAGAGGATATTACACGGTGGTGCGAAGATATGGATTTTATCTTCGAGTGGTGAAAACAACACTAATTTTTCGAATGAGTGTAGCTAATGAGTAAAATATTGTTCTCACCACAAGTAGATAAAATTCATATCTTCAAGCCAGTGTGTAATTTTGTTTTTATTATATAGATTCAATGTAAAAAGACGTAAAATTTGTAATGACATAATCGATATCTTCACTAGTGATGATATGGAAAATACGACACTGCATATTTTCTTGCATCTATATTTTATTATATTATATTATACTGTACTGTACTGTACTGTACTGTACTGCACTGCACTGCACTGCACTGCACTGCACTGCACTGCACTGCACTGCACTGCACTGCACTGCACTGCACTGTACTGTATATATATATACTGTATTATAGTATTATAGAACATACTCCTTCCTACTAGATAATTATTTTTTATTTGCAGGATTTTATTTGTAAATTTTTGACAACGTCGTCCAACGAACGAAAATTATATATTCACGTCAAATTTTAACTTCGTCGCGCGACTTAGTTGACGTAGTCTAAATCCGCCCCTGATATATACAATATAATATATACAATATAATATATACAATATAATATATACAATATAATATATACAATATAATATATACAATATAATATATACAATATAATATATACAATATAATATATACAATATAATATATACAATATAATATATACAATATAATATATACAATATAATATATACAATATAATATATACAATATAATATATACAATATAATATATACAATATAATATATACAATATAATATATACAATATAATATATACAATATAATATATACAATATAATATATACAATATAATATATACAATATAATATATACAATATAATATATACAATATAATATATACAATATAATATATACAATATAATATATACAATATAATATATACAATATAATATATACAATATAATATATACAATATAATATATACAATATAATATATACAATATAATATATACAATATAATATATACAATATAATATATACAATATAATATATACAATATAATATATACAATATAATATATACAATATAATATATACAATATAATATATACAATATAATATATACAATATAATATATACAATATAATATATACAATATAATATATACAATATAATATATACAATATAATATATACAATATAATATATACAATATAATATATACAATATAATATATACAATATAATATATACAATATAATATATACAATATAATATATACAATATAATATATAATATAATATATAATATAATATATAATATAATATATAATATAATATATATAATATATAATATATAATATATAATATAATATAATACATAATATAATACATAATATAATACATAATATAATACATAATATAATACATAATATAATACATAATATAATACATAATATAATACATAATATAATACATAATATAATACATAATATAATATATAATATAATATATAATATAATATATAATATAATATATATAATATAATATATAATATAATATATAATATAATATAATATATAATATAATATATAATATAATATATAATATAATATATAATATAATATGTAATATAATATGTAATATAATATAATATGTAATATAATATAATATGTAATATAATATGTAATATAATATGTAATATAATATGTAATATAATATGTAATATAATATGTAATATAATATGTAATATAATATGTAATATAATATGTAATATAATATATAATATAATATATAATATAATATATAATATAATATAATATATATAATATATATAATATATATAATATATATAATATATATAATATATATAATATATATAATATATATATATAATATATATATATAATATATATAATATATATAATATATATAATATATATAATATATATAATATATATAATATATATAATATATATAATATATATAATATATATAATGTTTCCCTTCTTCATGAGAAGCATTAAAAAACAGACGCAGAGTTTCAGTATTGTTATATTTAATCTGAAGCTACAAAGTTAAAAAATACAAACGAAATTACGATGTAAAACTAGAAGTTAAAGTTCAGAATCATGTCAAACATTGTCAAATTACCGAGACTTACATTGTCCAACTACGTCCGTCTTTTTGTTAAGAAATATCACTTAAAACCTTATAAACGTTGACAATTTAAAACAGTTTCTCTTATAAAACGTGTCCTTTCATGGGCGCCACATTGGATATCCCATGATACTTAGCGTGTCTTTTCAGTCCCAGTCTTTTACTAACGCAACATTCCCCCGGGCAATGGGAGATCCCATTCAATCTTCGAAACCTTCAACGGGATAAACAACAGAAATCTTCGTAATCGGGCGTCTATAAAGTCCAGTTGCTGTTTTCACTTCGACATTTCTAACTAAACCATCGTCACCAGGGAACACTTGAACAATTCTACCGGTTTGCCATTTTCCTCGAACAGCGTTGGCTTCAGCGACAACAACGTAATCGTCCACTCGCACGTTTCGATTCTTTCTGTTCCATTTCTTTCTGGGCACTAAGAAGGGCAATACTTCCGCCGACCATTTCTTCCAAAACGAGTCGATGATCTTTTGACAAAACTCAAATCGGTGACGTGGGTTCTTAGTTTCACGAAATGGTCCTTGTGGTACAGCATTCGTTGCTCGCCCAAGGAGGATATCATTAGGGCAAAAATACGCTCCGTCGTCCGGATCTTGTGACAGCTTGCCAATGGGCCGTTGATTTATGAGATTGGCTGCTTCCAAAATACATGTGTACAGTGCAAACGGTGTTAGTAAAGTGTCTCCAATTGCTTTCTTTATAGCTGATTTACACGATTTAACCATGGATTCAGAACATCCATTCTGATGAGGGGCGAGAGGCGTTGTAAACTGCCAAGTTATGCCTCTGTCCACACAGTACTCTTTCAGCATTTTCTTGTCCAATCCGTCAATCATTTTTCTGAGCTCGTTCTCTGCTCCAACCATTTGAAGTCCGTTATCGGAAAGCATCAACTTCGGGTAACCTCTATAGGAGAAGAATCTTCTTAAGACTTGAAGAAACTCCATTGCACTTGCGTCTACTGCGATTTCGCAATGAACTGCTCTGGTATTCATGCATGTGAATATGACGCCGTAATGTTTCGTGGTTTTGTTTCTTCCGACTTTTACGTTGATCGGTCCAAAGTAGTCACATGAGGTAAACACAAACAGTGGGGGTGCAAGGCTGAAGGCATGATGCAGGCAGGTTTGCCATGAACTGTTCCTCTACTTCAGCTTTCATTTTTCGGCAGAAAGTGCAGCGACTTTTTTCGACTTTGGCTACGTCTTGACCACGAATCACCGAATACTTTCTTCTGGTTTTGGCGGTTGTAGTATCAACACCTGAATGGCTGGTTTGGTGGGCATTGCGGGTAACAAGCACAGAAATCCAATGCTTTCTGGGCAACAGGGCTGGGCGTGCGTTCTCGTAAGATACTAGGGACCTTAAAGTGCCTATGCAATGGTTGGGGATTTTACATATTTAGGATATTTGGAACCTTCTGAGACGATTTGTAATATATCTTCCTTTTCTAAAATTTCATCTTCGTGGACTTTTTTGCTGTTAAAGTTGACGGAAGTGACGTCAAAAGAGGAATTTGTCTATATGAAACCACTTTGCAGATTCCTCCTTTGACGTCACTTCCGTCAACTTTAACAGCCAAAAAGTCCATGAAGATGAAATTTTAGAAAAGGAAGATATATTACGAATCTTCTCAGAAGGTTCCAAATATCCTAAATATGTAAAATCCCCAACCATTGCATAGGCACTTTAAGCACACAGCAGATCTACGACGCGAACGGGAGAAAATGGCCGAGGAAGACTGGCACTAGAACCCCGTCGGTCACGTCATATGTAAACATTAAGCAAATTTAATAGGCACGGGACGGGGACGGCACTTTAATAAATAAAGATTTGTTTTAACATGGCTTGCTTTCGAGAGACGAGAAATTTAATTTTACACTGTTTCAACGATGGCCTGCTCGACGACGATGAATTTGCACTGTTGTACGACATGAATCACTCCAAAAATCCTGAATTCCCTTACGAAACATACGGACGTTTTGACTTTGACGACTTGGATCCTGCCGAGTGCAAAGCTGAATGTCGCTTCGACAAGCACGATTTGTTAACACTGGCAGACGCTTTACAGATACCAGAAGTAATTAGATGCCAGCAGAGAAGTGTTTGTGGTGGGATAGAGGGTTTGTTTATGCTTCTGCGGCGGTTTGCGTATCCGTGTCGATACAGTGATCTGATATCTAGATTTGGCCGACCAGTTCCTGAAATATGTATGATAACCAACGAAGTGATGGAGTATATTTACACTATTCATCATCATCGCCTTACTACATGGAATGATTTGCTGCTGAATCCTGTATCACTTCAAGCTTATGCAGATGCAGTTTTCGTGAAAGGCGCTCCCTTGGACAACTGTTTCGGATTCATCGATGGCACAGTTCGGCCAATTTCTCGCCCTGGTCAACATCAACGACTTGTGTACAATGGCCATAAGAGAGTGCACGCTCTGAAGTTTCAGTCGGTTGCTCTCCCAAATGGGATGATTGCAAACTTATACGGCCCTGTAGGTAAGATGAAATATTTAAATTTGATTCATGCAGCTCCTTGTCATTTTGATAGCCTTCCCTACAAATTATATTACACATTGTGTTTATTAATATTGCAGAGTTTTAAAACCCAAATTTGTAAAATATTAGTTTAATATATATTTATTTTCTGTATACATTATGCAGAAAATAAATATATCACTGATATTTTTCGAATTTGGATTTTAAAACTCTGCAACAATAAACCAGTGAGCTCTATATATAGCAGTTTATTGTTTGTATATATATTTGATAATTTAAACTCCTCTACAAATATGCCATAAAGTCTCTCTACTTAAAAAATACAACTTGCTTGGCCGATGGAAGATAATATTTTATTTATTTATTTTTTATATCATACTATTCAAGTGTTATTTACACTTTAAGTGCTAACAAGCTTCATTTTAGTACTATGAGAAAATGAGGGCTTAGTGTTAATAACAAAAAAGTATCATCACCTTTCACAAACACAATTGTTTAATTTACTTGTATTTTTTTTTAAATTTTCATAGAGGGGAAAATGCATGATGCTGGTATGCTCATGGCCTCTGGGTTTTTAGATGACCTGCAGCAACATGCCTACTCAGTGACTGGTCAACCAATGTGTGTGTATGGGGATCCAGCGTATCCACTACGTGTACACCTCCAGGCACCTTTTAGAAATGCTGTGCTTACTCGCCAAATGGAGGAGTTTAATTCATCTATGAGTGCTGTTCGCGTATCAGTGGAATGGATGTTTGGCAACATCATAAACTATTTTAAATTTCTTGATTTTAAGAAAAACCTAAAGATTGGCTTAAGTCCAATAGGAAAGATGTACATTGTCTGTGCTATTTTGCGAAATGCCATGACATGCCTCTATGGCAATCAGACATCTTCCTTTTTTAATATGGATCCACCAACCCTACAAAACTATTTTGCTTAATTTTTAAAAGGTAATATTTCCATCACATTTACTATAATAATATCACAACACAAGTTTAAAACAGTGCTTCTTTTATAATTTATTTACAAAGTGAAATACAATTTTAAATATTTTCTGGTATTCAATTACCATTTAATAAGTATACAACATATAATTAATGTAAATAAATATTTTCATTTAATATATGTAATATATAATTAGTTTGTAAATAAATAAGATTTCAATAAATACAGTATATGCAATTTATAATTACTGTAGTTTGTAAATAAAAAATATTTGAATAAATATACAACATACATGTATAATTACAGTAGTTTGTAAATAAATAAGATTTGAATAAATATGCAATATATACAATTATGAGTTTATGAGTTATATGTATTTACTTCTTGGAGATCATTTCAAACATTTTCACCATTAACTCATTCTGCTGCTGTTGGAACTGCTGTTGTTGCTGCTGTTGTTGAGCCATAAATAACTGGAAGCTTTGCAGCTGAAGCTGTTGCTGCTGCTGCATTGAGCTCATCATCTCAGTGTGTCTTTGGCCATCAAGGTCAATTTGTTTCTGCCGTATTTCCATTTCAGCTTGGGATGTTTTTAATTGCTGCTCATTTTTTTCTCTTAGGAAAAGGATGGTTTCACTTCCACTAGAGCGTCGCTTTTTAGGGGTATTCATATCATTGCCATCCTGACTTGCCTTTCTTTTTTGGGTGTTTGATAGCTTCTCCATGGCTTTCTTTCGGACTTCTTCTGCTGCTGCTCTTTCTGTTGTGACCTTCTCCTTTTGTTTATCTGTATTTTCTTTTTGCATCATTTCACTCGCATCCTCCTTTTCAAGTATGCACTCGAGTGCTTGCTCACATTCTGTCATATGGCATTCAATTCCACTAGCTTTTTCCTCCTGCTTTAACTTTCGGTGAAACTTTTCTGCTAAAAGATTGTATCTGTCTCGCACAGCACGCTTGTCTACCTTGAAGGGTTCATTCATATTTTTAATGCTCATCAGGTTGTCAGCAATTTCTGACCACTTTGCACTTCTTTGTGTAGTTCCCTTCTTGCTACCAGTGAAGGGATCATTGGCAATTATTTCCCTACATAACATGTTATCATGTGCCTCTGCCCATACCATAGCACGTTTTTGAGCACTAAAATATACAATATAATTGAATAAAATACTATATAATTATATAGCAAAAATGTTTTTATAATAAGTACCCATTTACTTATTTGCATTCAAATTTGAATAAATACTTATTAAAAAAAGTAAGTTTAATAAACTCTGTTAGTTGGCTGTGTTAATTTATTACAATTGAAATTGAAGAAACAGATAAGATTCAAAAGGGAATATTACAAATTTGTACATATAACTAACCTGGACGATTTACTAGTCTTTGGTATAGACATCGCTCAAGCAACGGAGACTGAAGATCTAGACACGATAACAAACGTGCGTTGAATTTATACTGTTTTCACAACATGTACAGACAGTACAGTCTTTCTTAATAAATAAATATGCTCTCCGTTCAAACTCACCTGCAAATAGACTTAATTTTCAGTGGTTTACGTATACCAAAAACGGTGTTTTTGTGACGTTTTCTTCGCGACGGCAAACTAAAGGATTTAACGTCAGGGACGGCAACACGACGGCGGAAAAACTCCGTAACCAGAGGCAACAGTGACGACAGAGTTAAATTTTACTTCCGGAACGACGTTCGCGTCGTAGATCTGCTGTGTGCTTAAGGTCCCTACTAGACGTGGGTCGACACGGCCTCCAACGCGGATGACACCGTTTGCATCGATAAAGGGGGTTAACGTTTTGAAATCTCCATTCTTCATCCGTTTGACAAGGTCGGTTTGAGCCACCTTTAACCAGTATTCTTCGGCACTTCCCATCTCACACGAATTGAGCGGACCTTCGTGGGTGTTCACGTCCTTCTGACGGGGTAACTTTGCACGGACATTGTGGCAGAAACGTTGGACATAAGCTGTAACTCGAAGAAGACGTTTCCAGGACGAAAACTTTGTGCAATCGAGTATCGGCTTGAGAACAGTAGTGGCACAGGTAATAGCGACTTTTCTTCTTTCTCTATTAACTTCTTTCATATCAGGTGTGCCTCGTTGGGTGGCCATTGCTCTCTGGCAGTTGCAGAAACGTTGGACCTGGTAGCCATCTTACGTTGATCTCTTCAACAGGAATTCGCTTCGTTACATCATAAGCGACATTGACATCAGTAGGGCAGTGCGACCAGTCCGTAGGCTCGGTGTTACTTTGAATTTCGGCTACTCTTGACGAAACGAATGGCTTGTAAGTGCGTGTCTGTCCCTGTATCCAAGCTAGAGTGACTCTACTGTCCGTTAGATAGCGCACTTTTTCAAATTCGAAACGAGATTCTTCTTGAACCGTCTTTCCTAGTCGACTTCCTATTACTGCAGCTTGAAGCTCGAGGCGTGGAATAGTAAGTTCCTTAAGTGGTGCGACTCTTGACTTTGCTGCTACGAATCTTACACCGAACTTTCCATTCTTGAGCTTCCATCTAATGTAGGCAACAGCACCGAAGGCTAGGCGAGAGGCGTCACATAACACGACAAGACTTGGTTTTCCGAACACTTCGGGCGGCGTCAGGCAACGGTCGAATTTGACATCATTAAGCCTTTTAATTCAGTCCGAGCTGCCATAACTCTTGTAACGCGATCTTTGCTTTGATAACGATTGCTGCTCCAACTCCAATGGGGTCAAAGATAGCTGCGATCTTACTTAGGATTTGGCGCTTCGTTAACTTGGAAGGAAGGTACTGACTTTGGTTGGTCGTCACATTTGCAGAAGACTCGGTTTTGATCTTAAACGAAAATTTGTCGTCACTTGGTGACCAGACAGTTCCAAGAACCTTTTCAGCGTCATCTTTATTACCAACTAATTTTTGCTCAGCTGATGTTTCGTCTGAATCGATTGGTGCATTTGATACCCATTTCTTTATGTGAAAGCCGCCTGATTCGAGTACTTTGTTGATGTCTGAGGTTAGATCTTTAGCTTCTTCGACGGTGCAAACAAAATCGCATATATCATCAACATAAGCGTTCTTGACAATTGCTTCCGCGGCTCTCGGTTTGACATCTTCTTTCAGACTGGCTGTCTTTCGCATCGCAGTTGTGGCCATAGCGGGTGCCGGTCGGTCTCCGAATGTTAGGACAGTTTTGACGAAAATGTCAGGTTCTCTTTCAGTCTCGCAGTTTCTCCAGACAAATCTGTGGACATGTTGGTCGGTTGGTGGAATGGAAACCATATGATACATCTTCGAAATATCTCCTGAAATAGCTATCGGGTTTTCTCGAAAACGGAGGGCAACGCCAAATAAATTGTTCAATAAATCTGGACCTTTGTACCAATAGTCATTGAGACAGTGTCCTTCGAATGTCGCAGAACTATTGAAAACAATTCTTAATGGTGTACTCTTTTTCTCTGGGCGAATGACCGCATGGTGAGATATGTAATGCACAGGGCCGTCCCATTCTTCGTTTTCTTTCTTCGTCAGCTTCGTGGAAAATCTCATTTCTTCCATCTCCGTGATTTGACTGTTATAACTTTCCGCATAATCCGGTTTCGAACGCAGACGTCGTTCGGTCGTTTCCATTTTCTTAACTACTTGCGTGTAGTTATTGGGTAACTGTTTTGGGTCTTCTTTCCAGGGGTAGTTCATAGTCCACTTATTTCCTTCTAGGTTGCAGGACTCTTCAATTATCTTCATCTCGGCTCGTTCTTCGGGTGACATTTTTGCTGCTTCACAAGTGCATGGTGACACAGATACTCCCATAGAGTCAGTTTTCCAGAATTCACTTATGTCAACAGGTGGCGCAAATCTGATGTTGAGAACTTGTTTTGCTTTAGGCGTTGAACTTTGAGACTTGACTCCAAATACTACCCATCCCAGTGGACTTTTGCGTGCAGCAAGACCATTCTTCACTTTCGTTTCACCTACATGGAAGGCTGGATAGTTTATGCCAACAAGAATGTCAATGGGTCGAGGTTTTCTTTGAAATTCATTCTTTGGTATGTCAAACACTTTCGAAACTTGGTCAGCATTGATTGTTGTTGTATCGTGCGATATCTGAGGTATTCCTACTGCTTCGATTGTCTGAAATGGTTTTCCATTTGATGTATAAACTGGTACCTTGTACAACTTAGTGTTCAATTCTTCCTCGGTCTCTCCAACTTTAGCAATTAGAATTGTTACAGGCTTACTTTCAAGTCCCAGTTCTTCGGCGAAGTCATCTCTTATCATGCTCACTTGTGCACCACTGTCATAGAAAACACTTGCATTTGCACATTCGCCATTAGGATCTTTAACCATAGCAGAAATCACTGGAAGGACAGCTTCACTGTTGTCTTGTACAAACCCAACAACATTTGGACTTGTTGTGGTTTCATGAAGGAGTTTATGGTGATACTTTTTACACGTGGAACCGGAACCGTTTCTTTCCAGGCATTCTTTCTTTCGCATGCAGTTTGAAGCTGTGTGATTCCTACTTCGTTTAAGACAACTGAAACATGCCTTTTGCTCTTTTACTACTTTCCATCCTTCATTGGGTGTCATGGCTTTAAATCGAGGACATTGATCTACATAATGGATTTCTTTACAAGCATAACATTGGTTTCTCTGGCTTTCGGCTATCGAGGGCTTATTGAGGTTGTCATTGTTATATCCCGGTGATTGGTAATTACTTCCGGTACGTACAGCATGGACGTTTGAACGATACGAACCACTGCCTTTTCTGATTGTAGCACCAGAGCGTAATCTCACGGTCATTTCTTCATCCATCCATTTCAGTAAGTTTTCCAGGGAAGGATCCATTTCTTGTACATAAATATGATGGGACCAGACTTTAAGGTCATCAGATGACATCTTTCACTCGATCAAAGAGATAATGTGAGTGTTATCCATGTCTTGGGGTCGTTTCACTTCCTTCAGGATGTTGAAAGATTTCCTAACAAGATTGACCAGTTCACAAAAACGGTGGTCATCACCTGGCTGTAGTGCTCAAAACTTCTCAAGGTCTGCATTAATTGTATCTGAGATAACTCTTGGATCCCCATAATTGCGGTCCAGGTACTTCCATGCAGCTTTGAGATCAGAGGTTATACCTTCAACAAGTTTGGCAGGTTCCGGGCCTAGGCATGACCGGAGAACAGTGATGGCATCTCTTTCTGAACAGTGAAGTTCAACAGAATGCTGAAAGTCAGATTTGAATATAAAGTATTTTCTGACATCTCCATAAAAGGTTGGTAGTTTTGGCCTTTCATGTTTCACATAAAATGGCTTGGAGGGTATTGGTACAGGCGGTACACTTTCTTGATCATTGCTATCAGCTTCAGTTGACTTATCAGACTTATCAGTTTCATTTGGGGGCAGAATGTCACTGGACAGCTCGACCACAGGCTCATTATTTGTTATACTTTCAATGCTGGCTGCATTTAATTCTTTATTTACATTATTTTGGCTGGCTGTACTTTTAATATAATCATTGGCAACAATAGACATTTGAGTAAACTCACCGCAACATTCATTTAGCCAACTTTCAGCATCATCATATTCTTCATCATTCAAAAACATTGCATATTCTTCATGTTTGGCAACTAAAGCAGTATATGCATCCTTTGCTTCCTTTAAAACATCCTTGATCTCCTGAACTGGCCGTTCAGCTCCAAGTAAAGCATTTACTGTCTTTAAAATCCGAGTTAGTTTCCCCTTTGCAGCCCGACGAATGTTCTTGGCTTTATCAACTTGTTCCTTTAAGTCCTTGTCCATTGTGTAAACAAAGTTCAAATTATCAACAATTCCATATAAATTTTCAGTTCCTTTTTACTCACGAATACAATAATAAAGTACAAAATCTTCAGCTGTTGTTTCCCTTCTTCATGAGAAGCATTAAAAAACAGACGCAGAGTTTCAGTATTGTTATATTTAATCTGAAGCTACAAAGTTAAAAATTACGATGTAAAACTAGAAGTTAAAGTTCAGAATCATGTCAAACATTGTCAAATTACCGAGACTTACATTGTCCAACTACGTCCGTCTTTTTGTTAAGAAATATCACTTAAAACCTTATAAACGTTGACAATTTAAAACAGTTTCTCTTATAAAACGTGTCCTTTCATGGGCGCCACATTGGATATCCCATGATACTTAGCGTGTCTTTTCAGTCCCAGTCTTTTACTAACGCAACATATAAGTATAGGTAATAGCATGGTTTCGAGTGCAATTTGGAAAAAAACATGCACGAGTGAGTTTTTCAAATACTGTC
>JAWNZC010000468.1:1200000-1255000 GCA_035771165.1 Paragorgia papillata | reverse complement strand
TATATAATATATAATATATAATATATAATATATAATATAATAATAATATATAATATAATATATAATATATAATATATAATATTATAATATTATAATATTATAATATTATAATATTATAATATATATATTATAATATATATATATTATATAATATTATAATATTATAATATTATAATATTATGTATATATTATATTGTATATATTATATTGTATATATTATATTGTATATATTATATTGTATATATTATATTGTATATATTATATTGTATATATTATATTGTATATATTATATTGTATATATTATATTGTATATATTATATTGTATATATTGTATTGTATATATTATATTGAATATATCAGGGGCGGATTTAGACTACGTCAACTAAGTCGCCCGACGAAGTGAAAATTTGACGTGAATATATAATTTTCGTTCGTTGCACGACGACGTTGTCAAAAATTTACAAATAAAATCCTGCAAATAAAAAATAATTATCTAGTAGGAAGGAGTATGTTCTATAATACAACATACATTGGCGTTTTTCCGTTTTCTTTACGCGCGAGGCCTAATTATGTAGCTAGGACTGATTTCGAGGGGAAGCAGTGGGATGCACGGGACATAATGGGAGAATCAAGGATCGGGTTCACAGTCATTTCCAGGCCACAAATGCGATGCAGGCTCTCGGCTGGATGAATTTGACGAAGGAAAGCAGTTAGTCACTTTTTGACGAAGTTGGTTGATTTTTTTAGATCTTTTAACGTTCCTGATTGGCTAATTTTTTTTTAATTACGACTTACGATTGGTGTAGAGGCTGAAACGTCATTTTGCAGGATAAGCGCCTTTCTGAGTAAATCAGTATGGTTAGCGATCGCTTCTGTGGTTCTACGAGGCCATGCGCATATTCTGCGTCCTTGGGTCTTTTATATTCCCATCCACTGTTCTCGTTCCGACATGGTTACCACGAGGGAGCGAGTTCGTATTGCTTTAAACAGCAAGGATAATGTAACTCTACAAGAGCTTTATGATGAAATGTTCATGAAACTTTCGTCAAGTGCTTTACGCACTGAGGATCAGTTTTTGCAGAGGATCGGAAAGGATATTTATCGGAATATCAATGGCGAGATATTTATACCAGATTGCGCAAAGAGCAAGGGGAATTCTCTGATTGCTTTGAGGTAAGAAACCATAGCTATAAATATGATTTGAATATCATTATAATTTTTATGATAATTAGATTTGCTCTTGGGTCTAGGCCTAAACTTCGTCTTCGCGGTGTGCTTGTATTTATTACTCTACACTATACAGTGTGTTCCGTCTAGCCTCCTCCGCAGGCAACTCTTTGTGGCTTCCCAGAACTGTGACGTTTTGATCAAGATCTTGACTTTATTTCAACTGTTTAACAGTTGTTGCCCGTAATACGGGCAATATTTTGGTCGAGATATTCAATTTGGCCGAGCACGAAAGGGACAGCCCTGCTTTCCCGCTCCCAATCCCTTCCTGTCCCTTTCGTGCTCGGCCAAATTGAATATCTCGACCAAAATATTGCCCGTATTACGGGCAACAACTGTTTAAACAGTTGAAATAAAGTCAAGATCGTGATCAAAACGTCACAGTTCTGGGAAGCCACACAGAGTTGCCTGCGGAGGAGGCTATGTTCAGTCATGAAACGTGTATCGCACAGACTAAGTGTATGCTGGTAATTTGATCTTGCTTGGAGATTTCATGGTTTAATATTAATTGTAATTTAATCTTTGTCCCAGCAAACCAGGCAGTTTGTATTCAAAAGACAAATTGAAACTTCAAACTGTCCAAAGCTGAAAAATCATGTATTGTTTTTATTTAATATATTTTCTAGATCTGATGCTACTGGAAACTGCATGTACAGCTCGGTTTCCCTGTTACTTGTAGGTGACAATACTCCGGTTGATGATCTTAGAATTATGACATCAATAGCACTCTCCTCCGCAGAGGCTTCTTGAGCTTTTTAATGGGCTTTTCTATGGGCCCCAATGTGTCGTATGTGATGTGGAGTACATCCCCCCGCGCGCCCCCCTAGCCCTGCCCCAAGTCCCCCTATAGCCCGCGCAGCCAAAAAGCCCGCGCGCCCTCCAAGCCCGCGCCGACATCGAAAAGTCCTTAAAAAGCTCAAGAAAAGCCCATAGAAAAGCCCATTAAAAAGCTCAAGAAGCCTCTGCGGAGGAGAGTGCATCAATAGAGCTTTTCTTGCATGCTGATTATTATGGTAAGCATCCTTGTTTCGTTTCCACCTTTGAGGCCCATAAAAACGACCCTTTTGCATCACTGTCAGGTATGGTTGCTATGTCTGTATCCTTTGAAGCCATTGATAGTGATACTAACTTGTCCTTAGATGAGTTAATTAAGGCAGAAGCTATG
Source organism: Paragorgia papillata (assembly GCA_035771165.1). Lineage (NCBI taxonomy): Eukaryota > Metazoa > Cnidaria > Anthozoa > Scleralcyonacea > Coralliidae > Paragorgia > Paragorgia papillata. Next base: position 1,252,608 of record JAWNZC010000468.1, on the reverse strand, counting down.
TATAATTTTAATGATAAAAAATGGTGTGGGTTTTTATGCTTGTTGGCTTTGTCAACAGTTACTCGTAGGAATATTTTTTCATATTACCCTGATTTTGATTCTAGGGTTAGGAGGTGGAGTTTGTTATTCAACCAAAAAATTGAACCTCGTTCTCCTATAAAACCACTTTCTCCTGACCTATTAAGAGTACTGTTTTGTTATGAAGGAATTCTTCCTTTATCTGTTTTGTTTAAGCATAACCATTACGTACCATTAATCTGTGGTGCAGCAAAAAAAAGAAAATCAAATTCTTCTGCCTCTTCCATATCTAAAAAGCCTTGCAAGACTCAATCAAAATTACCATCTTGGCCTCCTATTAATAAAAACTTAAATGAGACAAAAAAAAATTCTTCACAAGCACCCTCAACATCTGCCAATTTATCTATGCCAACTGAGTCTTTAAGTGATTGTTCTTCAGCTACAATGGTTACATCTACAGGTAAGTATGATTTGCCTTCATCATATACAGTAACTACGGTTGTCTCCTCTGATGTTCAAAAGGAAGTTAATTTATCTTCTCATAAAGATAATGCAACAAGTTCATCAGTTTCTTCATTAATTACTAACCCTCATGCAACTTTAGAACATAGGAATGAGTTTGATATTGCTTTTTATAGGGAGAAGGTTAAAGGTAAGAAAAATTCTGAAATTGAAATTGAAAATTTAATTAAAAATGTATTTGTTCCTGATGAATTATACTCATTCCCAAAAACTTATGGGAGAAATTTTCGCACCAGTTGGCTGAAAAGTCATTCTTGGCTTTGTTATTCACCCAGTTTAGATGGTGGTTTTTGCCTTCCATGTGTTTTGTTTGGAGATAGATTTCCAGAAAAGATATCTAAAATTAGGAAACTTTTTTATGAACCTGTAACATACTGGCCTGATGCCAAAGCATGTTTTACAAGGCATGAAAATACCAAGGTAGCTGGTCTTCACCGTGAAACTACAGCCATTTTTACAGCATTTTTAGATAACCTCTCAGGGAAAACACAACCAATTGATGTCATGATTGATACAAACATGAGAACAAAAATTGCTGAAAACAGGAAGAAGCTTATGCCAATTGTGGATACTATTATTACATGTGGTCGTTTGGGGTTGTCTTTAAGGGGCCATAGAGATGATTCTAAATATCATCCAGAGGTGGGGGAATATTCTGAAGGTGGGGTAGGAAACTTCATTGAGTTAATTAATTATCGTGTTCGTGGTGGGGATGTAACCATGAAGTCCCATCTCAGCCAATGTGCCAAAAATGCTTCATATATCTCAAAAACCACACAAAATGAGCTCATTAAGTGTTGCGGCAAAGTTATTACTGATGAATTAATTGCTGAGATAAAGAAAAATAAATTTTATGCTATTCTTGCTGATGAGGCAGCTGATTGCTCAAATAAAGAACAGATGTCCTTAGTGTTGCGATTTGTAGATGAGGAATTCAATGTAAGGGAGGAATTCCTTCGATTTATTCATTGCAAGGAAGGATTGTCAGGAAAAGACCTTGCTTCAGTTATTTTGAAATGTTTAAGTGAAGATCTTACTTTAAATATTCAGGACTGTCGGGGGCAGGGATATGATGGTGCAGGGGCAGTTTCTGGCTGTGTTAAAGGTCTTTCCACAAGAATTGCTCGAATAAATAGCAAAGCTGTATATACTCATTGTTTTAGCCATGATTAAATTTGAGCATTTGTGGTTCTTGTTCTGTTCCATGTGTATGCAATGTTTTGGATCAAGTGAAGCAACTTTCCTATTATTTCAATCTGTCCGAGCCAAGGCAGTTAATTATTGAAAGTAATGTGTCTAAACATTGTCCTTGTTCTAGAAAGTCGAAACTTAGAGATGTTTGCAGGAAGGTGGGTAGAACGTATTCTGGGATTAGATACTTTTGAAGAACTTTTTGTTGCTATCGTTTTTACCTTAGAGGAAATGAGCTCCAATCTAGAAAAGAAATGCAACAGAGATACATCTAGCAAAGCAACATCATTTTTGAAACTCGTAACATCCTTTGATTTTATTGTTGGCTTAGTAGTAACAAGGTGTGTGTTTGATTTAACACTGCCTGTGACCGAGTTACTACAATCTAAAAAATTTAGGAATTTCGATCAGGAATAGTATTGACACTTTTCACACTAAATGGTATGCTAAGGCTTTAGATTTAGCTGGTAAAGTTAATGTTGATGAAGTGAAACCTACGACATGTAATCGTCAAATCAATAGAAATAATGTTCCTGCAGAATCTGTCTCTGATTATTTTAAGAAATCCCTTACCATTCCCCTAAGCTGATCATTTGTATACATAAACAGATTTGACACATCTTCAACCAATGCCTATTATGGTTTGTACATCATCCCTTCTAAAATGATTTGGTCACTATCCAGTCCTGAAAAGGTGGATTGGAAAGATAAATTTTCATTGTTTTCATGTCTTTATTTGGATGATCTTCCCAATCCTCTAGCATTAGATGGTGAACTTGAACTTTGGGAGAAGTATTGGGAGACTAAGACTACATGCCATCCTGACAATATATCTTCCACATTGAAAGATATTAACTTTCCTGGCTTTGAAAACATCAAAGTTTTACTGAGAATTTTAGCAACTATTCCAGTAACTTCTTGTGAATGTGAGAGAACATTCTCAGCTTTAAGAAGACTTAAATATTACACCCGAAATAACATGGTTGCTGATCGGTTGAATGGGCTTGCCTTATTGTATGTACATCAGGAAATTCACCCTGATATTCAAAGAGTCATTGATGTGTTTGGTAGTGACAAAAGAAGGATTGAATTACTTTAAGTTAAAAAGAAAAGTTAGGTTATATGTATTTAAAAAAAAGTTACGTTACATGTATTTCAGGATAAATACTGTAACCTACCAGTACCAGTAATTACTTTACACCAGTACACCAATCTAAACAAGTACACTACACAGAGAGCTGCTTCCACTGTGAAGGTGACATTATATACAGCATAGAACGTAGTGTACATTGATTACTGATAAATACTGAATTATCCATATTTATTTTTTTATCTTTGGGGAGACATACACTTTGTGGTGACCTTTCTTAATATAACTTCAATATCTAAACTATTCTTCCTAGAGGTCCAATCCTTCATTGGTCCAGTGTTACTACAGGTGGTAGCCAGGGAAAACCTCCAGTGTTTGGTAAAATCAAACTGGAAGCACTCTTCTCGTCTCTCTTCTCTGTTTTCCTTATTATTACAGTATTAATATATATATATATACACACAACATGTCATGTAGTACTTTTTTTAACTGGTCCTGTATGATTATGTGATGTCATAATAAACTTGACTAGTAAATGGTGATTGGTTTCTTCTTTTAATATAAATTTACATGTGTAGCTACAGTACTAAATGCTATTATCCACATGAACCAATAACTACATGTGCTGCATTACAGTTATTTTTTTGCATTTTTTTTATCTAGCTTATATAATATCTCCTTAATTCTAGTAACTGCAGTATTCATAATAAGCAGGTAGTGACTTAGATTAGTCGGGGGCTAAAGGGTTAGGATGACCGGGATGATGTAGAGAGTTGAGCTCCTCTGTGTCCATGAAATGTCCCATCTAGTAACGTAGATTGGTGCTGGGTGGGTAGTGGCCTGGAATAGTTGGAACTTAGGATGGCCGGGATGATGTAGAGAGTTGAGCTCCTCTATGTCCATGAAATGTCCCATTATGGTCCTAAATAAAAGCTTCTCTTAATCAGACATTGTCTGCTTGGGTAGAGGCGTAAAAGGCGGGTATCTGGCGCCTGAAAACCAGACAGCTCTGGGTAGGTGGGGCTCAACAGCCATGGAAGGCAGCCCACCTAGGAGAAGGAAAACTCTGATTTCAAACCCCAGCTAGACCTTCACTTGTGTGTTGGTCAGGCTGTCCATGTCGGATTCACTGACTGCAGGAATAGGTTTTTGGTGTTTCCTAGACATGCTGATGAGCTCTGATATAGAGCGAAACAGCCATTTTTTTTTAAGTTGGTACAATATAATCACATATCTCTACTGTTTATCGTATTATACCTCACTAATCCAAACCTAATTTTGACATTTTTAAAAAATATATATAAAATGCGCTAAAAAATATGTTTTAAGTCTTCAAAACTTCTGATTAAAAGTGTTGTCATAACGCGGGAAATGCCATTTCAGAGACCCAAATCCAAAAAATTTTTCGGGGGGGGCATGCCCACGGACCCCCCTAGATAGGTTTGACTAAGTGCTCAGAATTCCTAGATCCGCCCCTGTATATTATATTGTATATATTATATTATATATATATATTATATATTATATTATATTATTGTATATTATATATTATATATATTATATTATATTATATATATTATATATATATATATATATATATATATATATATATATATATATATATATATATATATATATATATAATATGTCGATGTTCAGTGTGTATAATATTACCTTGTCCTGTGAATTTTTTTACACCACCATATTTTAGCATAATTTTTGGGACATGATAATACCAGGCAGTGCGTGTATGGTGTAACTGGTTGCTTGCCACACCCCGACACTTCACCACCAAGAGACACAAATAGATTAATCCATGCAGATGCCTATAGTTCAGAAAAAATGCATTAAAGAAATATTGAAGTAAATAATATACTTATAAAGTTAGTGCTGTATGTCTTATTTGATGTACTCGTGAGATAGTATCTGTACAGTATACATGTATGTACTATGTGTAGTGTACCGGATATTACGTAGGTACGTACACGTAGGCGCCCTAAGTATTGTGGGTAACATGTGCTAGGAAGCACATCCATCTTGTAATCCTAGATTGTGTAAAATAAATGTGTTTGTTTGTAAGAAAGTCTTCGTTTATTCTGTACACAAACACCACATTCTGGCGACGAGGATGTAAAAGAACCTGATAAATACAACTTACAATACCAAGAGTTAAATCTGTGAACATTTCAGCGAAATGGCGGTTTGTTTATCAGGATTACCGGCTCCCAAAGCGTTCGACACTGTTGGCGAGCCTGCCACACTGCAGCAACGCTGGACTATTTGGAAGACAGAATTTGAACTTTTCTGCGCCGCTTCGGGGATTAAATATGCAAAACACCAGTGAGCTTTACTCCTTCACCTTGCTGGGACTGGGATACGCGAGATTTTTAAAAGTATTCCCGACGAGAAAGACTACAAGAAGGCTATGGACGCCTTAACCGAACATTTGCAACTAAAGAAAAACGTTCCTCTCGCTCACCAAGTCTTCCTCACCGCAAAGCCAAATCCAGGTGAGCGTATTAACAATTTCGTGACTAGACTTCAAACATTAACTGATCACTGTGATTATAACGACGAGAAAGGCAACCAAATACGGGATCGTACTCTAACTTTCATCAAGGATAAACATTTAAAAGCCAAGTTATACCGAGACAACGACCTCACTCTTGGCAAGTTACTCGACATTGTCACCACCTACCACGATAAGGAGGCACTTGTCCTTGTGCCTGAAAACCATGTGAAAACACTTGGGAAGCAAAACAACACATCTACAAAATTCCAGGGACGTTGTCACAGATGTAATAAAGTTGGCCATTTTGCAAGGGATTGCAAATGTAGTCAAAATCACCTGTGCGAAAAATGTGGTAAATTTGGCCATTTCGAGATCTGTTGCAAGTCCAAACAGATTGGTGGAAAGTCATCCAAGCAACCAGCAGGGCAAGACACCAACAAAGGAAAGAAGCAGCCCCACAACGTTCGTTCAGTGGTCCCTGATAAACCTGATAAAGATGATGGCGATGATGTTGATTACTATGCCTTCTCAACAGAAGGAAACCATGGCCCAGGCACACTGGAACTCTTAGTTCAAGATAAGTCATTAGATGTTATACTTGACTCAGGTGCAAGTTGTAATTTAATGTCTGCAGAAACGTTTGATTCATTGTCAAGGGGGGAAATTCCATTAACCCCATGTAAAAAACAAATATATCCATATTTATCTGCTAAAGCATTAGAGCTTAAAGGAAGTTGCCATCTTAATGTATGTGTACCAGAAACAAACATAATAAAGTATGCAAAATTCTACATAGTTCCTGGCAGTGCAGCAACTTTATTAGGTCGAGAACTGTCAGAATTTCTAGGCATTCTCCGAGTAGGCGTGCAGGCAAATAGTTGCAATGTAAATACCATGAATAGTCAGCTAAATAAGAAAGCTTCTCTCAAGGCTAAATACCCCAAGGTTTTTGAAGGGTTGGGTAAATTTAAGGGTTTTCAACTTAAGTTACATATTGACTAAAGTGTTAAACCTGTATCACAACCATTACGTAGAATTCCCTTTAGTCGCAGGCAAAAGGTCAATGAGAAGCTGGGGCAACTTGAGAAGCTTGGTGTAATTGAGAAAGTAGAAAGTCCGACCAGTTGGATCAACCCCCTACTTGCAGTTGAAAAACCGAATGGAGATGTACGTATATGCCTAGATATGCGTCGAGCCAACCGTGCCATCCTGAGAGAGAAACATCCAGTATCAACCGTCGAAGAAACCCTGCAAGAGATATCTAACGCTAAAGTGTTTAGCAAGCTTGATCTTAACATGGCCCTTCCATCAAATAGAGCTAAATCCAGAGTCACGTGATATTACCACCTTTGCAGCCATGAATGGCCTCTACCGGTACAAGCGGTTATTGTTTGGGATCAACATGGCCAATGAAAAGTTCCAAAACCTAATCTGGAAAGTCCTGAAAGATTGTCCTGGAACACACAACCTGCATGATGACATCTTGGTGGTGGGACAGAATGAAGAGGAGCATGACGACAACCTTGAGAAAGCTCTTCGAAAACTAGAAGAAAGTGGTCTGACCCTCAACTATGAGAAATGCATTGTGGGAGCCAGCAGCATGGTCTACATGGGAGATTACTATCAACTGATGGACTGCAGCTGTCAGAAAAGAGAGTCGAAGCCATCGCAGAGGCACCAGCTCCGAGGAACCAGTTTGAGGTAGGAAGTTTCCTTGGTTCTGTGCAATTTTGTGCAAAGTTCATCCCACAGTTTGCAACTATTTCTGCTCCCCTATGGGATCTTACGTGTAAGAATGCAACATGGCAATGGGGTGCTAAAGAAGAAGCAGCGTTTACGCAGATAAAGAGCCTACTAACATGTGCTCCAGTCATGGCTTATTTCACACAGGGTGCGACAACCAGAGTCACAACCGATGCGTCCCTAGTTGGTCTCGGAGCAATACTTGAGCATTAACAACCCGATGGTCAGTTCCGACCAGTCTACTATGCAAGTCGCAAGCTAAGCAAGGGTGAACAGCGCTATTCCCAATTTGAGAGGGAAGCACTAGCCGTGAAGTAGGCTTGTGAGAAGTTCTATATGTTTCTCTATGGAACTGAGTTTGAGATACGTACAGACCACAAGCCCCTGCTCACCGTGCTAGGACCAAACTCTAAACCTCCATCAGCCAGAATCGAATGGTGGCTGTTGTACCTGCAGCAATTCAGTTATGTCATCACACATATACAAAGGAAAGACAACTTAGCTGACGCCCTAAGCTGCCTCCCAGTCGGTCCTGTCCAGAACAACGATGCAAGGGAGACCAAAGCATATGCATGCAGCATTGCAAGCCAAGCAGCACCTGGTGCTCTCACCCCCAAACAAGTTGAGATTGCTTCGGAAAAAGATACAACCTTGAAGCTACAATCCGAGAATAATTCATTGGGACACTAAAGCATCAATTAGCTTCCTTCTTGCTTATTTCACTATCGTGGGATGAATAGCGTTGCTTTACCCCTCCCCCCCCCCCCCACACCAATCAATGTTGATTTCCAGGGGACACTTCTGAGGCCTAGCAAACAAAAATTCGGTCGCAACCTTGATCGGAGGGGGAAGGGGAGGGCACATTTTAAAGATAAATCGAGTGTGCACAGAAGTCACTTGACACACGCTGTGTCCCAATGTAATTATTCCACCATTGTAGTTCGAGATGCAATCACTAGTGGAGACTGCAGTCGTCTCTCTGGTACTATGTATAAAGCAGTATCAGATGAACTGTGGGTCTTGGGATGGTTGATCATGCGTGGAAGCCGCATTGTAATGCCTGAGAGTTTGTGGAAACAAACAATAACACTGGCACACGAAGGACTCCAGGGGATGGTCCGTATCAAAGCGAGACTACGTGAAAAGGTATGGTGGCCACGCATGGATAAACAAGTGGAACAACTCATCAAAGCTTGCTACCCATGTCAGTTAGTTGGACCACGAAGCAAACCAGAACCACGACACTACCCGAAGGTCCATCGAGCGACATAGCCATAGACCTAGTTGAAATACCTGGAAACCACAGGTAGTAGTAGACAACTACTCCCGATGGCCCGAAGTAGTGGTACTTAAGAAGACAGATACACAAAATGTTATCACGGCTATGGAGGCAATGTTTCGGACACATGGCCTTCCCGTGAGTGTTCGAAGTGACAACGGACCGCCCTTTGCTTCCAAAGAATTTGACGCTTTTCTGGAGTACCTGGGAATAGAGCACAAGAAAGGTATTCCATACTGGCCCCAAAGTAATGGCGAGGTGGAGAGGTGCAACCAGACCATCCTGAAAGCAATAAGAATTGCTAACCTCGAAGGAACCAAGTCGAAGCAAGCGTTGGAGAACTTCTTTTTCCAATATCGAACGACAGCCCACACCACGACTGGAATGTCACCAGCTAAACTGCTCATGGGTAGAACGCTTCGTGACAAACTTCCAAGATTGAAAATCCCAAGTGACAGAGCAACAGAGGCAGAATGGCAACAGCTACTCAAAGAGAGAGATGCCCTTGGAAAAGTAAGACAGAAAGAGTATGCTGACACTAAGAGATCTGCAGAGTATAGCAATATCGGAGGAGGGTAATGAGGTACTCCTCAGTCAGTCCCGAGAAAACAAGTTATCAACTAACTTTGAGCCAGAACCATACAAGGTCATCCAAAAGGACGGGAATGCAGTTGTAATACAGAATTCAGAAGGCTGCAAAAAGATGCGCAATACAGCACACTTGAAGACAGCGAAGTGACCGAACACCGAAACCTCGAACAGCAGGAGTCTCCTAAAAAACCAAGTGTACCACAAGAGGATGTCCCAGCACCAGCTTCTAAGCTTCCTGCTGATCTGCGCCCTGTGCGCACTAGTAATCCACCATTATGGTCAAAGGAGTATGTCCTCATGTTTACATAATTTATCTGGATTTTGACTGTATCATCCAGTAGTTAATATTTGTGTTAGACATTTTCCAGAAAAGAAACTGTTTTGTTGTAATATGAAGTTTAATATATTAAAGTGAAGGGGAGATGTAGTGTACCGGATATTACGTAGGTACACGTAGGCGCCCTAAGTATTGTGGGTAACATGTGCAAGCACATCCATCTTGTAATCCTAGATTGTGTAAAATAAATCGTTTATTCTGTACACAAACACCACACTATGTTTACTTCAAAAAGTTGTGCAACAATATTTAGTAGCAAACCTTTTTGAAAACATCATCGATATGTGCAGCTGAAGGACTACCTTTATTAACCATTTCATAAATCTGACCGAAGTCCTAAAATAAAGAAAATCATTGCCAACTTATTTGCAGTGTTTCTCTAGATAGGAAACTGTTGCCATTTTAAAATTTGTGAATACCTTCCAAAGCTTAATTACAGAATCTCTGTGGTTTGGGTTAATGCACTCTAAATTCTCTGGGAGGTGTTTCAGCAGCAGTTTCTTATCTGTACCCATCAGACTAGTGAAATCGTAAACTCCACTTCCTTTTCCATATGCGTTCTTCTTTTCCCAAACGTTGAATGAGACTCAATCCATTTACACATTTTACCAAGGCTGTTAGGTGACTGTTTGTCCTATCTTTGGGTGCTCTGTGAAGGTTGTCCTTAGTGTCCCATTCAAGTGCTTCGTTAACCAGACTTTTTGTTAACACATCTAAAAATGTCAATTGTATAAGGAATAGTACATGGAATGAGGGACTTTATACATGTAGCTTCAATGGTATTTTGTTCAACATAATTAACTTCACCTGTGATGCGAAGCATTAAATGTAGTTCATCAATAACAACATTGACAAGTGGTATATCTAGCAGTGGTTGGAATTGACAAGAAAACTGACTCTTTATAGCGCAATCTTGAATGTCCTTATCGACTCTTTTGACTTCCCCAGTAGTCGAGTGGTTTTGACATGTCCCATCTAATAAAATTGGTTACAGTAACTATGAGTCAAATTTTACATTTAGAGCAGCTGGGAATTATGCTAAATCATTATGCATGGCTCATCTTTCTGTCTTGTGTATTTTGCACCATATACAAGCATAATCTGATGTAGCTCCTTTCATGCCAAGTACCAACAGGAGAAACTGAAAAGAAAACCAAGAATTGTATGTAACAGGAGTGGGTGGGTGGTGCTTTTGTTGGTACTTAATCAACATGCACACAAACATTTTCAACACTAACTCCACAACGTTTCAACCAAATGAACTGAAATTTGGACAGGAGATGTAAATTCGGGAGATCAATTATTTGAAATTATCTGTGTGGCAGAAACCGTTACCATGGCAACGGTTGCTAAGGAGTTAACCGAAAAAATCCGTGCTTTTTTTGTGAAATAATCGCAAATAAAATGAAAATTAAGGTTTTGTGAGAAACAACGCATATAAATATCAAGTATGCCAATTATAAAAATATTGTATGATAAAATTTAGGGATATGCAGTTCATTTTTTAAGGATATGCAGATTATGCAGTTCATTTTTTATTATGCAACAGTTTTAATACACCTCTACCTAGTGGAAAAATTTGTTGTACTGATTTAATCATAAGTCAACTGCAGTATTTTACAAAATATTAGTTATATTTACGCAAAAAAGGTGTACAGATCATTGCAGCTCACACATGTTCGTCTTTTGCAATTTACATCCCATGGTGCACTGCACTATTGACCCGCCAAGTTTGAGTGGTTGATGTTTCCTTGCTGGGAAGAAACATGACATAAGGTAAGATTTTCTGCTTTTGCACGACAAAAACTAATGCACTTTTCTTCAAAGATGCTTTGTTTAACTCGCAAACATGCTTTGGTAAGAGAAATTCTCATAAATAAGTAGAGAATTAAGGAAGAATGCTCTTCTTTAGCAGTATACGCCTGTATGTCGAGTAGCTACTTTATTAAATTCACAGTTCTAATTTAAACTATGAGCTATCAGAGTGTTCCAGTTCTACCAGTGGTATATTACTAGTCTTGTACTAGTCCAAAAAATAAAATTTGCGCGATGCTTATTTTCAAATATCGCTCTTTGTTCTTATTTTGCTTTTTTTCGTTAAATATTTAACGATATTGTGTTTCGCGAAGTAGTGAGTTACGTTTGCTTGTTTTAAACTGTAACTTCATGTCCATATGTAGCCGCTAATTTTACCTTTTGCGTTAAATTATCGAGGAATTGCTTAAATTGTGTTCTAAAGTAATTTGGTATTGTGAATACACATATAAATCGTGTTTGTTTGTTTGTCTTTTAATTTGCTCAGAGATTTTCCCGCCAAAACTATAGCCGCTCTGTAAGCAGAACGTATTACATAGATAGGCAGCCAATTTTAATTATTTTAACATGAAACAAGATAGCTTGTCAGACGTGGCAACATTTATTACACATTTGTTTGTAGATATGGCTGATGGTAATGAGGAAGAGCCATCAGGGCTCTTGCCAGCTAAAAGGGCTAGAGGAGTAATTTCTAGTGACAGATCATCTCGGTCTCTAGTAGAAACGATAGATTGGTCCTTATGCCTGTTTTGTCAAAAAATTAAGCACAAAGGAGTTAAGACTCTTATCAATGTAACACGCTTTGATGGTTCAAAAGCAATTTTGGATGCTGCTCACGCAAGATCTGACCAATCTATGATAATAAACTTCACGGCGTTGATCTAATTGCAGCTCAGGCTAAATATCACAGTGCATGCAGAGCAAAATACATCAGCAAATCTAATCTGAAGTATCAGGCCTTCAAGGAAGAAAACGACGAAGAAGAGTGTGCTTATTCTGGTGCTTTCCGGGATTTATTACGAGAAATAACTCCGGGTATATCAGCTGCGAAAGTGTATGATATGAGCTATCTCTTGGAGCGTTATAAAGCAACACTCTTACTTAAAGGCATTGCATCATGGAACACCTACAGAAGCTACAAACTAAAGAAAAGGCTGATCAATCACTTCTCGGATAGAGTGGTGTTTCAGAAGCAGGCCGACCCATTAAAGCCTGAATTGATGTATTCTAGCAAGATCTCAGTTGAAAGCTTAATCAGTGCAGCTGCCAGGCAGTCTAAAAGTTTAGTGGAGGATACTGTTACAGCTGATCATGAAGCTGACCAAGATATAGAAAAGGAGAAAGCCAACGTTCTCTACCGTGCAGCTCAGATCATAAAAAATGATATCAAAAATTGCAAAGGCATTTCCATCAAGCCATTGTCTGTCGATGATGTCTCGCTAGAGAGTGGTAGGCGAATAATACCAGAAAGTCTTCACAATTTCCTTTCGTGTATTATTTCCAAGCAGACCCAAACCACCTCCCAAGATTCACGCGGACCACTTTGCAAAACGGAGATCATTTTTTTTATTTAAATATTTTTTTGACAAGTGTCAAAAGCACAAATGGCTTATCTAGGGAGCTCACACCAAAAGCGTTTACAATAAAATGGCACACAAGTTAATCTTTGACGGGAAAAAAATATATCAAATAATAAAGCATACACACACGCACACACACACACAAAGATTATGCAATGGCCAGAGTGAAGCGATTTGAAGAAATAATATAATTCTGAACTTCCCCAAAGAAAATGCAATTTGCTTCATAACTTATGTCCTCAATACCATTAAGAATATAAAAAACCTTCATTCTGGCGCTCTGACCATTTGCTACCACAAATCCGCTCAGCCGAGGCAAGAAACAAAACGCGTTGAGCAGCGAAATGGGGACAAGATAGAAAATAATGTTTGATAGTCTCTTTCTCCATACTCCATTTCTCTCTAAATGATATAGAATGAGATTTGCCAGAGTGCCTAATCAACTTTACACTGTCCAAATGAAGTCCAAAAGGTTCACTGAACCACAGTGCTTGCTCAATTCTTGTTGCCAATATTTTAAGTTTGCGATCTTGTTGCCGCTTGCCTACTTCTGAAATTGTTTTCCCTTTATCCTCAAATCTCATTTGGGAGGAAAGTTTTTCAGTTAATGTTGTACAGGCTGTTGTTCTCCTCTTTCAAATTTTCAATGTCCACAGTGGCCTTGTCAATTTCAGTTTGGGCGTGACTAAACATATTCGATACCTGCTCATACCTAAGGCCAATCTCCTCATTATCTTTAGAAATTGTAGCATTAATATCTTCAAGCCTTGATACCTGGTTTTCCAATTGACTTAGCAACGCAACACTGCCAACGGTACTAAATTCACCTTGATAAATAGAAATACTCTTCACCTTGGTGAACAGATTTTCCCGACGTCTTCCTTTCTGCCCGATAAATTGCTTTGCCACTCTCGTGTAATTTAACCGCAAGCATTCATCGACCCTTTAACAGTTCTCTCGAATCTTCAAAAGGTACCTTTTGCCAATGAATTCGTTCAGTATTTGTACATAGTTATAGTCCACCAATGTTGTTTGCTTGGTTTCGTACCAACTTTTAAGTTGTTCGAAAGGAATATGAACGGTTAATTCAACTTCGTTTGCTGTAACAGTAGCCTTTTTTTATATATCTTTCACAATGCTCCCTGTCAACAACTATATATCTTTTAAATTTAGTTGTGGAAAAGGCATCAAATGCATTCACCATAAGTCAAATAAGCCATGGGCATTTGTAGTAGAGAAGGATTAAATTCTCCGCTCGACTGCGCGCGGTGCTTGTTGCCAAGATGATGAGACAGGAAGTTGATATAAAAATGCGTAGTACGGTGACCCGTGACATCGAAGTCTCCCAAAATGTACTGAATAAGAAAGCGCTGTTTCTAAGCTTCATTTTGGTGCATGGCGCGACGAATTACGACAATGACAAGGCTGAAAACGTTGTAATCAAAGACAAGGCAGGCGTCTGCATGCCATCCTCCAAAACTAAAGTATCGCAGTGTTCCCATCTTCGAGTCCAAAACATCGTTATTTGATGAGCAAAATGGAAACGTCAAACAACATGTAATTTAGTAATGGAAATAGATGTTGTGTAGTCCAGATATTCAACTCGTTAGGTCGATGTGTACAAATCGACGGAAAGTGTTTGGTGGCCCATTAAAGACTCGTCAACATCACAATATTTGTCTTTTCCTCGGATTTTAATGGTTAGTAATAGCAGCGATGCGACTAAAGTTCGCGATCGATTTGGAAACGTCATATTAACTAAGTATAACCTCCAATATACCTTAATGCGACTATTTGGCCGTATACAACTTAGAACGATGTGTACAAATTGGAATTGTTTTGTAGGTAGAGTTCTATTTCGCTTTTTGTGAAATCTTGCTATTAATCTCTTGTTATTTTGTGTGTGGCCATGCCCGCACTTGCGCAGTACCGCGTGTCTTAAATTTCTGGCCATGGAAAGTTAATTGTGCCAAAATCCCCCTATGTTCTCCTCCCTCAAACAAATATATTCTTCTTCTAACCAATTACAATAGTTTATTGGTTACAATGCGAGAAACGGGTGAGCAAACTGACGTTTGGTCTGGCCGCCAGTTTGCAGGTTGAACAGCAAAAACCGGAATACTATTCCTATATTAACGGTTAGGGTTCACTAGTCCGAAAGTTCATTAGTCCGAAAGTTCACTAGTTTGAAGGTTCACTAATACAAAGTTTTTAAAGTTTTTAAAGTTTTTTAATTTTATTTTTAATTTAATTTAATTTTATTTAATTTAATTATTTATTTATTTATTAACTTTACAACCATACAAGTGTGCGAAAGAATTAATACAAGTTAAAAATAAAAACGGTGCAAGACTTGATCATGGTTGAAGGTATGGTCAACAGGACATGAGTCCCATGTGAAGACCAACCTGACAAAAAAATACGGAGTAGACATAAATTAAAGACAATGACTAATACACTATTTACATACGATAGTACAGATTAAGAACAACAGCTTAAGTTGTAAGAACGACACTTAGAGCAGTAGGTTTTCCAAGTGCGCATTCTAATTACTTCAAAAGTAGAGTCTAATTGAGAAGAGTAGTAAATATAAAGTTGGTGCTTAAAAGAGGAAACAAATTATCGGAGAGAGATTGTTCCAGAGAAAGACAGTTCGGTTAAAAAAAGAGTTCCTAAAAAGAGAAGTCCTGCAAGGATTGGCTTGAAGCAAGTTGTCCTTGCTTGAACGGGTACGAGACAAGCGATGAGAAGAAAAAGAGACAAAAGAGGAGATTTCTATATCGTAGAGGCCTTGTTTGCATTGGGGAAAAAAAGATAGTGCCAGTACGATATCGGTAGTAAATTGAGTTTCTTGAGACGCTCAGAATAAGACAATTCGTAGTCTTGAAGTAAAAATTTGGTAGCTCGTCTTTGAACACCCTCCAGGATCGCAAGATCACGTGATGAAACAAACATCCAGATGCTCAACTTTATATACCTTTTAAAATATTCAAATATTTTCAGACTTTTTCACAAACACACAATCTAGTTATTTTTTTCTATCACATGTATAATGTAATTTAAAACGTTGCTTATCCTTTGTGAATCACTAGATGTTTGTATAATCACTCACCCAAACATACAAAATACTTATATCTAATTTTACATCAAAATTTTCATGAGTCAAATCAAATCAAATCCAATGCGAAGTGGGATAGACTATTACTTTACTTTCCGAATCATATACACATGCACTTTACTGTGATTGGATTAAATGTGTCATCATCTAACAAATGAACTAGTATTTTGTTACATGGAAATTTTTCGATAATAGAGTGACTATATTTCGTGACATTTTCCTGAAAATTTTGTATAATTTTTTCAGAATAATAAGTCGCTTCATTTTTGTGATTTTGTAAGTTAATCCATAGTCAAGAGATATGGTCTGGAAATTCGGCAAACTTCAAAGCGCCTATAATGAGCTGTATATGTATATGTTGAACCATACCTTACACCGTGCACATCCTTTGTTTCAGGTTTATTAGTATAGGTGATAGCATGGTTTCGAGTGCAATTTGGAAAAAACATGCACGAGTAAGTTTTTCAAAAACTCACGAGTGTATGTTTTTATAAATTGCACGAGAAACCATGCTATTACTTATTAATAATATACGTGAAAAAATTTAACCCGAAGTGATTCGCGCGAGTCATGTGATAAAATAATTTATTCAATCAACAAAATACATGCGCACTCATGAACCGTGCAAGTGTTCTTGTCTCAAAATTAGATTCGAAAGGAACTGTTTCGTTATTTTAACAAGTTTTTCAAGCCATAAACTGGCTAAACTATTAAAAAAAATGTTTAATCAGTCAGAATCAATTTCGATTATATGGAATCGCCGTTTCCTTGGTTGGTGGCTGGAGATGTGTTCTTGAGGTTGAATGTCACGTTGCAGTTAGTGAAAATATTCATCAGATTCTGGGCTTGAGAACTCATCATCGAATACTTAGACATGGTGCTGGCGGTGGATGAACTGGCTGGTTGTTCATCTGCTGCGTTATTTCGTCTTGATATTGCCCAGGAAAGCTGTCATTGCTCCTCCTCATCTGCTTCGTCATAGTCATCTAGTGACTGTATGTTCCTGTGGCCAGTAATCTTGGCGATGCCAGACCTTTCAATATTTGCCTTTTTAAGCTTACTGTTTTACGGGCACTGTGGTTTGAAAATCTTTTATCACTAGCCTCAAGACTTGTGCCAGAGATGATATTTTTCATCATCGAGTTGATCTTGTTTACTCCCATCGGCTGGACTTTGTACCAAATTTGGTCGCCAGCTCATCGGTTGGTTTTCACAGAGGTAAAATGGGTCAATTTGTTGTAATTTCAGAGGCCTTCGGCTGACGTACTGTCGGCATAGAGCAACTGGACATCTTTCTCCTCCAGTCTGGAACATTCGGGGTTGGAAATCTCTATATGTTTGGAATTTAAGCCGCCTTGTCTGGTCTTCATTAGTAGTGTAATCAAAAAAGAATTTTTTTTTCATGTGTAGGGGATTGGGAACTAGTCGTTAACCAATCAGAGCGGAGTATTTTTTTTTTCAACCAATCAGGAGCGAGTAGGAATAAATTATCTCCGATTTTGGAGGGGGGGTTAGAGAGTGGATGTATTCATAGGGTGTGGTTTTGTGTTTGGGGGGGAAATTATTTTTTGTGTTAGTAGGGAAAAACCAATTTATATAAAAAATTTAAAAAATATTTTTTCCAGAAAAAAAATAGAAAAAAAATGGGGGAAAAAAACAAACGAAAAAAGTTCAGACACAGCACGACGCGACACGCGTGGATGATGTGTTGCGCGGTCGGTAGTTAAACCAATAATAAAAATTATTATACGGCAGCAGCGCTGAGAGGTCCAAATACGGAAATCCTGCAATTTGATTGGTTCATACGCGGTCGGATATTTCCCGTATCCGCCCGCTCAGAGCGGAATCTGCCGTTCCGGACCGTAAGTTTTATAAACAAAATGGCAGTCATGTCAGTATATACAACAAGATGGATTATAATTTCAGAACTACCCATTGCTGAAATGTATTGGGCAGGTATGTTGTTAGAAATTTTATAAGCTTTCATTTGATGTATTGTTCGAGTTTCCACGTTTTGTGAGAGTTTTTAAAATGTCCAAAACGTTCGTAACATTGTTCGTAATAATATAACATTTGCTTCTCACAAGTATTAGAATTTCAGATGGTTTTTTATTCAATTACTTAACGTACGATCTTGAGCAATATGTCAAACAAAAGCATTTGAACAATGCTATTTGGGGTAGAAAGTTCAGGATTCTAGCTCAACGGAAAGTACTTTAAAGATGGGAAAATGTCTGCCATTTTCGTTTAGTTTGCAAGAAAGATGGGTCGAGTTTTTACAGAACGTTCACAACATTTATGGCCATATAATAAACTACTTATTGACCTCGCTTGTTCGGTCTGTACTAGTGAAATATCGGACCTCTGTTTTTTGCACAGACCTCAACTCGCTGCGCTCATCTCGGTCCGTACTAAAAAAACATCGGTCCGATATTTCACTAGTACAGACCTCACGCTCGGTCAATAAGTAGTTAATATTTGTTTTTTTCGTTTATATTAGATTTTTTTTAAGATATTTTTTTTGTGAAATTTTCACACCGTTTCACCATAATGGTAAAAAGGGGGAAAAACCCCAACTTTTTTCCATATATGGTGAGAAGGACCCACCTCATGAAGATGTTAAAGTGGCGGATATACATTCCATTTTGAATGAGGCCGTAAAGCAGACTGAAAAGAAAATTTGAAAAAGTAGCATCCCAACAGGATTTTTTAGTAGTTGAGCGTGTTAAACATGGACGAAGCAGCACGCAAGAAAAAAGAGATTAGTTGAGCGTTAAACACCGGTGGAGATGTTGGTTAGCGACAATATTATTGATGTTAATCAAGTTCCTGCGAAATTCGAATCATTGAGTACAATTTCTGAAATTTTAGTAAATAATCCCAACATGCGTTTTAAGGTTGTTGCAGTAGTAAAAGATTATTTTGTTCAAGGCAAGGATAAAGCTTTTTTTGAAATCGTTGGTACTTATGACTATATTTGGACATGTGCATTAAGTAGCTATAATTTTATGGATGAAATTGGGACGATATTTTAGATAAAAGAAATGAAATAAATTGGGTAGTGTTGAACAAAAAAAAAATGGAGAAAACAGTTCAAGATCAAAATCAAAAAATGGCGAAAACAGTTCAAATAGTGGATCAAGTAAAGGTACAAGATAAAATGAAAAGAAAAACAGAATATACTTTTTGTTTAAGACAGAATTTACCGGAGGTTGAAACATGTCGCTGCACACTGTATTCATTGCATTCATATGTGAAATTGCCCCAGAATGAATTTCCGTGTTCGTATTGTAAAGACCAATGGGACTATTAAAAAAAAAATCCGAATTCTAAAGAAAGTGCGCATTCACACGTAATTCGACACCGAATTGAACAACTTGTTTTACCAAAATATAATAATTTTCGATTTATGGAATGAAATCAAATATGGTCATTAGAGGGCAAAAACCTATAGTGGAAAAATTTATTGAATTACACAATTTTATTCCATATAAAGATCTGAAAATATATCTGCATTGTTATTTGAAGAGCAAACGTGAACCTTATATCGATTGGGTTCGTTATACTGATTTTTTGAAAAGAAATGTCTAGACACGACATTGTTTGTGTTCCTCAGTTAATTTTGTTTGCTCAAAAAGAGTTAGAAAGTCCTCTTGCAGTAGTAGTTGAAGCGGTGGAAAAAGTTTTGGATGAAAAACTGAAAGAAATTGGTTTCGACGACGGTGAATTTAAAGTAGACGTGAAGAGTGCTTTGAACGTGGTCATCGATTTACTTGTACGTAATATATTACGTGATCTTGGGTATCGTGATATCGTTGGTGCAAATACTATTGCCACAAAGCTGACTGATATTGAGAGGAAAGTGGGAGGTATGAAAGTTACAAGAACAATCCAGTAAAAAAAATGGCATGGGGTAGTGGGTGTGGATGTGGACGAATGGATTTGGCTGGGAAATTATTTTGTGATCCGAACGAAAATCAAAGAGAATTTATTGAATTTAACAAAATATGGGATGTATTGAACAGTGGTGATTGCGTAGGAAATGTAAAAGTAACGTGTGTAAAAAAATTTTTTTTCCTAGATATGAGGATAATGTTTATTTTGAACTATATGGTGTTTGCGAATCAATTGGGGCTTATAGATATTATCGAACATTAGCACAAAATATCTCAAAAAAAGATCATGATTTTAGTTTGGACGTAGGAAAATATGTTATTAATAAGAAAATTTGGAGAAAAAAGTCGATACCGAAAAAAAAAAGTGTAATACTGTAATTTTATTTAAAAAAAAAATACAAATGCGACGAAGGAACGGAATTTCAGGTGATCCGTAAAGAATTGAGTAAAACATATGGATTTTCTGTTTTTCATACTCACAACCGGGAAATTAAAGCGTCGCATGTTGAAAGAGTAATTCAAACTTTAAAAAAAATGGTGAGACGTGTTTTAACATTGACTGGAGAATTCGATTATTTTACTTATCTTCCCATTATTATTGAAAGATATAATAAATCGCCGCATCGAAGTTTGGGAGGATTTACACCGTATGAAATTTCTCGTGGAAAAAAATAAAATAAAATGAAAAGTATAATGCTGGGAAAAATGATTTCTCCGATTACTTTCACAAAGGACGTATTGAAGGAAGGAAGTACCGTACGTATTGCACGCGGAAAAACAAATATTTTTGAAAAAAAGCAGTTTACGCCGTTGGACGGATGAAAAATTCAAAATAAAAAAAAGTATTTGTTACCGATCCCGTGACGTATGAATTAGAAGATTTGAATAACGAAAAAATTACGGGAATATTTTATCGGGAAGAACTGCAAAAAATATGAATTTACAAATTTTAAGCAACACCGTACGCGAGGGACGTACTAATTACATGGGCAACCCCATTTTCCCCCCTACGATACCTAACACCCACGACAAAACCGATGACGTAACAACGAACATTAAACAAAATATATATCCTCAGGTATCCCGGGCAACCCCAACCTTTCCCCTACGACACCCAACACCCACTACAAAACCGATGACGTAACAACGAACATTAAACTAAATATCCACTTACGACTAAGTGACTAACCGATCTCATTACGTCTCTGACAACTGAACTGAGTGGATATTAAAACGACTATGAACTATCTTGCTTGTGGAGTAAAGGCACGACGTGTTGGCTTATCAAGAAAAAACAACAACAACTTCGGTAAGCACACACTTTATTTATATTTAATAGCCACATTCTACGCTGTTTATTGTTTAATTTCCAACATAATTACATCGACTGCCAAACCCAAAACCCTCCTGAAGAGACCACGACAGCAAATTCACACCACCTCAACCCGACAACTCCAATCTAACTGAATATATCTCACGTGTATACTACGACTCGAAAACAGACCATAACCAAACAAACTCCACCCCCAACTTAACACCCTTAGAACATAACACCATACATGAACTTCAAAACAACAATGACATTATAATTAAGCCAGTGGACAAAGGAGGAGCTACTGTCATCTGGCCCAAAAAAGATTATTTAACTGAAGCCTACAAACAACTCAACAATACAAAACACTACCAAACCATCCCACATGACCCAACAGAACAACTTCAACACAAAATCCGTACACTGACTAATAAAATGTATGACAACAAATTTATCGACTACACAACATACAAATTTTTACTACCACAATTGACAACTAGAACCCCAACATTATACCTTCTCCCTAAAATACACAAACCTGACATACCTGGAAGACCAATCATATCTGGTTGTGGAGGTCCGACAGTCAGCCTTTCACAATATGCTGACCACCTTCTCAAACCGCTAATGACTAAAATTGGTTCTTATGTTAAGGACACCAATGACTTCCTCAAACGAATATTCTCTCTAAACGACGAACTACCAAAAGACATAATACTAATTACAATAGACGTTAAAAGTCTGTATACAAACATACTCAATGAAGAAGGCATTAAAGCCTGCATTGAGATGTTAAATGCTGACAATCAGAACAATACAGACACACAGACTATGACTGAAATATTTTCACTTATACTAGAAAACAACTTCTTCACCTTCAACAATGAATACTTTCTACAAATTCATGGCACAGCAATGGGCTCACCAATGGCCCCAACATATGCTAACATATTCATGGCAGTCCTTGAAAAGCAAATGCTCTTAAATGCACCAAACGGACTAACTCCAATTGAATGGATCCGTTTTATTGATGACATTTTTGCATTATGGACGCATGGTATTGATGCCCTCAATGAATTTTTAGAATACTTCAACAAATTCCACCCAACAATTAAATTTGACTATACACACTCCTACAAATCTGTTAACTTTCTCGACACCACGGTTTACATTAGTAAGAACAACAAACTTGAATCAGACCTGTACATAAAACCAACAGACAGAACACTACTTCTACATAACAATTCCTTCCATCCAAAGTCTTGTAAAAATAGTATTGTCTATAGTCAGGCAGTTCGTTATCGCCGTATTATTACAGATGATACTAAATTACATCTAAGACTTAACAACCTGTCAGTTATACTGACCAACCGTGGTTACAAACAAGAAACAATACAGACTGCTTTTCAACAGGCCAAACAACATACACAACTGGAACTACTAAACAAGGAACAACACAAAACTGACAACAAAAGCCCTATACTTTCCATTCCATACAATAACAATACAACGTACATTGGACAAATATTACGAAAACATTGGCACATAATAGAACAAGATCCTACATTGAGCATTCTCTGGCCAGAAGCACCAATTGTAGCATATCAAAGAAATAAGAATCTTAAAGATTCTCTTATTCGTGCCAAACTACAAGATAACAATATAACAAACAATACTCAATAACTACAACACAGAATACAGTACATTAACTGAGACAGGTCAACCCAAAATGTTCTATCCTACAAAGATAATCCAATCTCGACAAAACAACAACACTATATTGAGATATTCCTCTACACAAGATATCCATACTGGAAAAATAGACCACAGCCTCGATACCTCCAAGACAGCCAAGACACAGCAAATCATCACCCACCACCACGTATTAAACAACCATTCAGAAATCCACCAATGAATCCAAATTTATGAACCTTTTATGCCTTTTAAATACATATATATCACCCATCAAAGCTCATATTTTATAAATAATGTTAACTACCTAACAGACAAATACCTATCTTCAATACCACTTTGGAACATCCAACTTCTTCCAAGTAAAATCTACTCAATGCCTTGTGAATACTAATAATTGATCATCGTCGTATAACTTACACTTTTGTAAATAATTAATCCTATTACCTATACCAATTACATCCATGCCTTATATCATTGTACATACTATATATTAACTCTTGTAAACCACCACCTAATTCTACGCGGTTTTCATGCATTAATGAATTCCTATCACCTTGTAAATATAATTCTACTTACTTGATTAACTAATCCCACCATTTGACATGACCTTCGTCCTTTCTTTCCGATTTATTCCACCATTTAATTCCCAAATTCCCAATACTTTATAGTATTCGGGATTACACTCGGTTTCAGGCCCCCAACCCACGCAAAATATATATCCTCAGGTATCCCGGGCAACCCCAATTTTTCCCCTACGACACCTAACACCCACGACAAAACCGATGATGTAACAACGAACATTAAACAAAATATATATCCTCAGGTATCCCGGGCAACCCCAACCTTTCCCCTACGACACCCAACACCCACTACAAAACCGATGACGTAACAACGAACATTAAACTAAATATCCACTTACGACTAAGTGACTAACCGATCTCATTACGTCTCTGACAACTGAACTGAGTGGATATTAAAACGACTATGAACTATCTTGCTTGCGGAGTAAAGGCACGACGTGTTGGCTTATCAAGAAAAAACAACAACAACTTCGGTAAGCACACACTTTATTTATATTTAATAGCCACATTCTATGCTGTTTATTGTTTAATTTCCAACATAATTACATCGACTGCCAAACCCAAATCCCTCCTGAAGAGACCACGAGAAGGTCGAAACAATTGTCGAGGGTTATGTCCCATGTACTATATATACTGAATATTACTTACGTATCTTTAATCCTTTCTTTTAATTGTTTAACTTACTCCCGTATCATATTTACACTGCACCTTCAACCGTCGTTGCCTTCGCAAGTTAACAATTTTTAACAATTTGCAAATTTTTCTTCATCTACATTATATAACCCCAGTGTCAGTCCAATTACCTACATCTTATTAAAAAAAACGCGTTAAATAATAATTTGACTTTCGAAGTAACGTCTGTTTCCTATCCATCTACAACGAAAAATATAGCGGACGATGAATGTTTTTTTCGTTACGTCTACAGTACTGTGAATTTAAATGGATTGCGGCGACCACTAGCTATCAAGACTGTATTTTACAAATAAATACGGAAAAATTTATTGTACCTCAAGGATTTTACAGTATAGAAAAGTTAATACAATACATAAATAACGCTTTAGACGAATACGACATTTCTGTGATATTCAATAATAATGGAAAAGTAAAAATAACGACTAACGTATACGCGGAGTATTGGTTAGCTCAAGAGGATTATAGCGCCAGCGCGGCTCATGATGGTTTGATATTGAATGATTTACATTTTTCCAGAGCATCGATCGATAAAACAAAACAAACTCCAAATTTTTATGTCGATGTGGATTTAAAATTTTCTAAAAAATTAGCTTTTATGCTCGGATTTAATTTGGAAGAAAATCAATTTTCTCAGGTCGTTGGTTCAGGAAAAATCGAAAGTACATTTAAATCGCGCATGGGCGATTATTTACCCGATATTTCATATGGAATGGATAAAATGTTTATTTATTGCGAAGAATTAGAAAGAAGTTTTTAGTGGGCGATACGTCATCGGAAATATTAACAGTAGATCCTATTCGATGGAGTGAACAGGGAAAAGGAAATGGGGAATTAATTGTCCACGCTCCGGCAGTTTCAGTGAAAAGAAAGTTTAAAAAAATGAAAATTTCTTCCTTACACGTAGTATTAAAACAACCTCGTACCCAGGGCCCTCTCTGCTTTCAAAATGGCGCGAGGAGAAGACCTTGGCAAAGGCTGGTCACGTGATTCCAAAATACTCCAAGATTCTTGGAGTATTTGGTCACGTGGATAATTTGAGCTTCGCCCGTCCTGGGGGGAGCGGTTGATTCGGTTCTTATAAACGTCAAGGTTGTTGCAAGTCCGGTAACGTTAAATTCGAGCGGTAAATTTAATAGATATATTTCAAAATTTACGACATTTGCTGGATAATTCATATTTGTTGCCGTCATTCGCCAGAAATGAAGCCGAAGGCGACGAACGATCATAAACTGATAAACAGAAACCCGCTCTGCGAGTCTGCGGTTACAGGTACTGATACATACACTAAAAATATTCGAATGCTGTTGATTGTTGGAAGTATATTTACCGTCCAGTATAGCACATTTATGTTTCTTGTCCACACGTTTTGGATTTGTGGAAATTTAATTGTTGTATCTGTCGATTTATACTCAAACGGCATATTCGAATCGAATCTGCTGTCCTCGTTGACTTTGAGGTTGTACTTGTACTTTAATACAAATATACGATCAACAACAATTCTTCGATCGACGAACATTTATATAGATCAGCGCTGAAGACTTTGACTTTGTATATTTCTAAACTTTTTAAATTAGATTCGGAAAGTCCAGAAACCGAAATATTAATAAACACTTCTTGCTTGCATAATAAGGCAAATATGTTGTAGTGTAGACGCTTCTTACTAAACACGGTCATTAACTGATTTGATAAACTTGTTAAGAGAATGTCTTGTTATTTGTACGATTTGGTTATTCTTTAGTGCCTAAATAGTTCGCTGAATAGTTCTATATACGCAAGCCAACTATACTCTGTTTATCAGTGATGTACCGCGCCCCCCGGTACAGTGTGAGTCATCATCAAAATATTCCAAAATTATTGGTGTCACGTGACCAGCCTTTGCCAGGGTCTTCTCCTCGCGCCATTTTGAAAGCAGAGAGGGCCCTGGGTACGAGGTTGGTATTAAAAGATAGTGTGGGAAATAAAATAACATTTGATTCGGGTACTGTGACTATTGACGGAATAATTCATTATGCTTAAATTGAAATTAAAGGCAGAAGATGACTTTTTATGTGTTAAAGAATATATCTGGGACTATCCTACGGGTAAAAAAACACATTCCTGTAACAACAACGGAATTTTATGGAATTTAAATCACATCGAATGTAAAGATATAAAGGGAAATTTTCGTTGATTATATTCAAGAAAAATTGATTTTTCAGAATTTACAACAAATCTCGAAGAAAGAAAAAAAGAAAATTTAAATATTATAAATATAAAAAATTGTCAAGTAACAGAACCCACAATTTCGAAACAGTATATTTTTTTTGCCAAACGTTTTTTATTATTTATTAAGGAAAAAACTAATTCTTATGGAACTGAAAAGAAACATTTACCGTTTTTTTTAACAGATACTAGAAATATTCAAGAAAAAGTTCAGTTTTTTATTTCATATGAAAATGATACTTATACGTTAAAGGATGAAGAACTTACAATTTATTTAAATTTATACGATGAAATCGAAAAAAATGTATAAAAAACAAATGTTGGGGAGGAAAATCATTTTAATATTTGATTTTTTGTTGAGGAAGGACAAGCAAACAAAAAAAAATTTTAAAAAATGAGTAATTTCACTGAAAAAGATTATATTGATTTATTAAATGGAAGAAAAAATGGCGGACATTATCAATCTGGTCATTTCTTAATTGCGAGAGAAGAAAAATCAAATAAAGAAGAGATTCTGTTGCAAGGAAAAGTTGGATTACCCGCAAATATGAATCAAGATCACGATAAAAGTTTACGTGAAAAAAGTGGTAAAAGAACAAAAAGAAATAGTCATGAAGCTGATTTATTAAGAATTTTACAACGTTTTAAAAAAAATAAAAAATTTGTAAATCCTTAAATAATTGTGTTATTAAAAAAAAAATTCAGTGTTGATTTGATTGTTGTTATTGAGTAAAGAATTTATTTAAAAAAAAAAAAAAAAGGTAAGAAGAAGAAGAAGAAGAAGAAGAAAAGTTGTTTCAATTGGGTTTTTTTTTAGAAAAAAACAACCAAAATGTCTAAAAAAGTGGAGGAGCCAAAAGTTATGACGAAAGAAGAGATTGAAGAGATTGTAAGTTTTCTTGAAAAAAGGAAATAAAGATGAAATAGAAAAAGAATTTCGAACGAGATTAATGAATAAATCATTTAATGAAAGATTTAAGTTTAGGCAGAAAACAATATCTATTTCTATTTCAAGAACATCAACTGCTAATTTTATTGCATTTATTCAATCGTTAAGTGTTGTATTTACTTATTTGCTTAACGTAGCTAGAGCTTCCACGAATTCTGAAGATGATTACGTTAGATTTATTTTTAGTCATGCACCCAGATCATATTTCTCGACCGCTCTATTACCACTTAATCAATTTAGTGTTAATTATTTTTTTAATATTTTTGAAAAAATGATGCAAAGTAATAAAACTTTAGTAGCAAATGGGTGGGAAACAAATGTTGTTATACAAATGTTTCCTCAGGGTTTTAGTAAAAATAAGAGAAAAAATAAACATATTAGAGAAAAAAGAGTTATGGTGGTGTAAATAAATATGTTGAAAAATGCGGTAGGAAATTTCGAAATGGTGTTTTTTATGTAATATGTAGTGTTTTAAATCGAGTTATAGAAAATTGTTGTTTTGTAGTTAGCTTAGTAAATATGTAACAATGGAAAGAACGCCACATAAACCTGTTGATGATTTATGTGATATCGATGAAATTCGTAGTGTTTATCATTAGTGCGGAATTCCCGAGGGCACAGTAAAAACAAGAAACTTTCACGCTGTTTATAAGAATTTTCTTAAAGCACAGGGTGTTGATTTAGTAGTATACTCTGATAAATATGATGATTGTATCATCTATGATTCTCGTACGGATGAAGATGGAAATTTAATAACATTAAGCGATAAAATAGTTTGTTTATGGTTAAATAATAATCATTACGATGTTGTTTTAAATATGCGTAAATTTGCTTTTCTTAATCCGTCTTCATTTTGCATTAAATGTATGAGTTATTATAGCTCGTTTGAATATAAAGATAATCATATGTGTAATACTCATTTAACCTGTCAAAGATGTTTCAGACAAACGAAATGTTTGAGAAATATTAAAATTGAATGTAGTAATTGTAACATTTTATTTTTTAATGAAGAATGTTTTCGTAATCATTTGACAAATACAGTTTTTAAACCTATACAATCTAATTATGGCAAAATTACCCCTTGTCAATATTTATTTTTTTGTAAGAATTGTAATAAAATTGTTCCTCGTTTTATTTTTTACAAAAAATCAAATGCAAAAAAAACACGCTTGTGATAAAAGATATTGTTTTCATTGTAGGGATTATAAAAAGAAATCGCATTATTGTTATATGAAACCCATAGATATAAAACGTGAAAAAAGTAAAGCCGAGAAAACGTGTTGATGAAAACAATTTAATGATACCATTTTACTGTGTTGTTCAAAAAGTAAAAAATGTGAAAACATTGATTTTGGAAAAAATAAGAATTATTCATTTGAAAAGCAAGAAAAAGGGTGATACTGTTGTAAGTGAATTGTGTGAATTTATATTATTGCAAGAAAATTCTGTTTGGCTAGCACATAATGGGGGTAGTTTCGATACAATTTTTATCTTTAAATATTTGTTGGAACAAAAAAACATTTATCCTGACACAATAATGCATGGGAATAAAGTAATGATGTTATTCATTCCCAATGAAAACATTCATTTTTTCGATAGTTATTCGTTTCTACATATGCCTTTATCGAAGATACCCGATGCGATGGGGCTTGAAAATTTATGTAAAGGATTTCACCCGTATTTTTTTTACGATTTGAAATATGAGGGGGAAATAGTTGATCGAAAATATTTTGATTTGGAAAATATGAGTGAAGAATCGAAAATTGAATTTGAAAAATGGTATTTGGAAAAAAATAAAAATATATATATATTTGAAGAGGAAATGTATTATTATTGTAGTTCAGATGTTGAAGAGGAAATGTATTATTATTGTAGTTCAGATGTTGACATTTTAAGAAAGGGTTGTATTAAATTGTCTTCTTTGATAACAGAATCGGGTGCGGTATCTCCTTTTTACGATACAACGTGTATTACTATTGCAAGTCTCGCATTAAAAATCTTTCGTGTAAATTTTTTAAGAAAACATTGTATCGGTGTTATTCCCGCATCGGGATATCGCGGTAGAGTTAATCAAAGTTTGATTGCCCTAATTTGGTTGGAAGAAATAAATCAAGAATTGGGTGGGTCGTTAGAGTATAAATGTTCAAGAAACGGAGAAAAAAAGCTTTTAGATCGTTATGTTATTGGATTTTATAACAATGTCGTTTATCAATTCCACGGGTGTTTCTATCATGGTTGCCCTTCTTGTTTTCACCCTTACGAAATTAATAAACTAAACAATGAAAAATTTTCTAACCTTTATTCGGCTACTAAAAAATTTACTTATGAATTGGAGAAAGCTGGATATAAAGTTATAGAAAAATGGGAGTGTGAATTTTTAAATGAGAAGAAATTCACTAAAGACACGTAAATGAGAAAAAGAAATACTTTTATCCGTACACACCTTTGGAACCGCGAGAAGCGCTTTATGGGGGGAGAACATCGCCGGCTTGTTTATTTAAAAACGTAAAAGAAAATGAAAACATTTTTTATGTCGATTTTACTTCGATGTACCTTCGTTCAAAAAAGTGAAAAATTTCCAGTCGGTCATCCTACGATATTTATTAAAGATGGATGTGATGATATAGAAATATC
This sequence comes from Paragorgia papillata, assembly GCA_035771165.1. Taxonomy (NCBI): domain Eukaryota; kingdom Metazoa; phylum Cnidaria; class Anthozoa; order Scleralcyonacea; family Coralliidae; genus Paragorgia; species Paragorgia papillata. The sequence continues at coordinate 1,222,850 of JAWNZC010000468.1, read as the reverse complement.
TGACATTTTCGGGTTAGTGAAATGTTGTATTTTACCGCCACAAGATCTATATTTTCCTGTTTTACCTGTTCGTTTAGCGGGAAAATTGTTATTTCCGTTGTGCTATACGTGTGCTGTTACTACACAATTGACACGTAATCATGATGAAAATGAACGTTGTATATCGGGAACGTGGACAAGTGTTGAAGTAAATAAGGCCATTGAAAAGGGTTATCGAATTTTAAAAACGTATGAAATTTATCATTTTTCTCGACAAGAAAGAATTTTTCAAGAATATGTAAATTGTTTTTTGAAAATCAAACAGGAAGCATCGGGATTTCTAAAAGAATGTTATGAAAATAAAGTATTAATTGATAGTGAAGTAGATAAATATATTGCAGAGCATTACAAAAACGAAGGAATTCTGTTGGATAAAGATAAAATTGAATACAACCCTGGTCTACGTACAATTGCAAAAAATATATTAAATTCGCTATGGGGAAAATTTGCTCAAAATGAAAATAACACAAAAGTTGATTTTTTAAGCGAATACGATGAATTGCTAAATTTAGCAAACGATTCAAATATAAAACTAACTTCTGTCGATTTTGTTAATGGTGAATTAGTTTGCGTTACCTATGTGAAAAAAGACGAAATAAATACAGCTTTAAAAACGGGTAATGTTATCATTGCTTGTTTTGTCACAGCATATGCGCGTTTGAAATTATTTGAGTTAATCGATAGTTTAGGAGAACGTGCTTTATATTTTGACACTGATTCGGTTATTTTTTTAAAAAAAGATGACGTCAACGACGACGAAATTAAAACGGGTAATTATTTAGGCGAATTAACTAATGAATTGAAGGAGGGCGAATGGATTGCTCAATTTTGTTCAACAGGCCCAAAATCTTATTCATACCGCACTAATTTTAAAAATGAAATTGTTCACATTAAGGGTTTTTGTTTAAGTAATGAAAAAGTAAAAGAAAGTTTAAATTTTAAATCGTTGTGTTGAAGATAATACTCAGTTAATCAAAACTGAATATGAAAGAAAAATAACTAGAGATAAACTTAACCATATTTTTATAGAAAATGAAAATAAAAAATTTACTTTTACTTTTAATAAACGTATTGTTAAAAATTTGTAATTTTTATACTATACCGTATGGTTTTCTAGATGATGAGTAAAATAAACAGTTCTGTAATACCGTTTCAACACCCTTTTATGTTAACGCTGTGTGGTCCTAATCAATGTGGAAAAACGTTTTGGATATATAAATTGTTACAATTTATTGAGGTAATGATTACACCACAAATCAATAAAATCATTTATTTGTATACTACACACCCATATATGGGGAGATGGAAAAACTTATTAAAGAGAAAAAAATGCAAATTGAATTTATCGATTGCAACAAGGGAATTCCAACAGCTAATGATTTGCAAACGAATTTAAACGGATAATACTTTAGTTATTTTAGATGATCTTATGACTGTTGCTGTGTCTTCGAAAGAACATATGGAAAATTTAAACAATTTGCATGTGATGCTCATCATAGAAATACGAGTGTTATTTTTATCTGTCAAAATTTAATGTACGGTAATGGTAAATTACGAAATTCATGTATCAACAGTCAATATCATTTAATGTTTAAAAATATTGCAGATGTACGAAATATGCATACTATTTCTGATAATAGAAAAATAAGAAGTGTATTTGATAATGTTTTAAATGATATTAATAAAAATCCGTATGGCTATTTATTATTTGATAATTGTACAAATAGTTACGATAATACACGTCTTCGTACTAATGTTTTTTCCGATGAAAACACTATAATCTATGATGTATAAATAAATGGATAAAAATGTGTTTTTTTTAGTTTGCTTAGTATATGTGTGTAAATATTAAATAAAAACAAAACAAGAAAAATAAAATTGATTTTTTGTAAAAAAAGAGAGTTATATTCTGAGTTATATTGACTAATGACTTATATTCTTGGATCGCTTCTTTGTTGAGAGAGGTGGTGTTTGTTATTATTATTTTTAAAAAAATGACTAATCAACGTGGAGGTTTTTTATTTCCTTCGCTCGCTTCTTTGTTTGGAGGAGGAGCTGTTATTAAAAAAACAAAAAACAACCCAAAAAACCGACAAAAAGGGGGTCTTGTACGTGATCTAAAATGGTATCATCGTCGACAAATGGGCCGTGGATATGTCAAAAGAAATTTAAAAAAAGTGTAAAAAATGTTCTTGAATAAAATGTTAAAAAAAAAAGAAAAAACAATTTTTTTTTGTAAAATATCATATTTTTTTTAATATATGCTTCATAAAAACTACAACATTGTTCATTTTCATTTTCTTTACTTTTTTTTAATATTATCTTATTAATAATTTCTCCAAATCTATCGTTTATTTTTCTCTTTAAATCTATATCATAATCTATTCTGCGTTTATGTAAACATATTCAATATTTTCCATCCATTTTTTTCAATTTTATTTCTACTTTTATTATATAAATATAACAAAGACCAATAACCACATGTATAAGTTGTTATTGATTGCAGCGGTTTCTTTTGCACGTAAATAAATTCAATGTTTTTTCTTTTTGCATAATCTTTCCAATATTGTCTTTTATAAAAACTCGGTGATTTAGCAAAACTATAAAAAAATTTTTTTTATCATTGTCTAACCAAATAGCGATCCAATGTTTTCCTTCTTCATGATCTTCATCTGTATTCCATATCCAACAAGAGGGTTTTTTCGTGTTGAATACAGGTGTAATATTAGCAGGAAATGTACCCAAAAATTTTTTTTTCAAAAAATAATTATTGAAAGCGATTTTATTAATTTCACTCAATTTTGATCAGTTAAAGTATTTTTCAATGATTATTGGGCTACAAAATCTATTAGAGACTTAGCAGCATGTCTTTACTTCAATTTATTTATTTATTTCAGTGAAATTGCAGACAAGAAAACTGGTTGGCATTCCCAGTTTTGGCCGTGTGTTGAACCTGTTCACTTCACACAGCAAGACAGTTTCAGCTGTGGTGTCATCATTTGTCTTGTATGTGTATGATCAGTAAACAAAATTTTATCATGTATCATACATTAATATGTAAAATCCACATGGTTTTTAACTACTCACTTTGTTATGTAATTTATATGGCTATTAATAGTAATAATTATTTGCCTCTTTCTTAAGTTTGCAAGGTGCATATGTGATGGTTCTGACATAAACAGGACATTAACATGGTGGCAGAGAGAGAAAGGCTTACTTCTGTGATATTAAGTTCTTGCTATGATGACATCCATGAGTAAGTAGATAAAGCAGATGGTCATTGTGTGACGAGTTCTCACAGAATATTGCTTTGAAACTACATGAACCACCATTTTATTCATGAGTTTTGATACAGAGCTACATGACACAACTGACACTGACACACTCCACTCACACATAATAATACCTGGTGTAAAACATACCAAAAGTACATTAATATCAATTAAATACGAAAATCAAATATCAAATGTCACACATTTATACTTCATCTCTTTATTGCAATACGAATAAAAAATTAGTTAAATGAGAAATATCATACTATACAGTATCTCAAACAGTCAAACTGTATCCTTAGAACTTTATAAAGTTATATTAAATACATCTTTTATGTTTTAGGAGAAATACAACCATTTGCAAAATATGCAAAGATGATGATGGTGAGGATTGGCTTGGGTGTGACAACTGCTTTCAATATTTTCATGCTACCAGCTTAAAGTTGAACTTTGCCGAGGCCCTCTCAAACTACTTTGTTTGCCCATGAAATCCCACATCTTAGCTTGATTGTAGTTGAGTTTAAAGCAATAAGATACAGTATATATTAACCCTGTTATAAAGGGACGAGGTGCACTTAATTTTATGCAGTTAATGCCAGACAATTTCATTCAGCAAAGGGAAGAGTCATGATGCCCCCTTGTCCCTTAACAGGTTAAGCAAACCATTGGTTAACCCATTAAGGGGCAAAGGCAGATGTAACTATTTTAATCGGCTAACGCCAGCCGATTTTATTCAGTACAACAAAGAGTCCTTTTAATGGGTTGATTATATTTCTGTGAAAATTTGTGATCTGACATTAATGATGCATGAAACAGTACATACCTGTCATACCACTACAACCAATTGCTTCCTGCAAACTGGGATCATTATAGATTTGCCAGGAACAACAGCACATTAAAAATCCAGTTTAATCTAAGATCCAATTATGCTAATTTGAACCCTGAAAGGTCAACAAAATAAATTCAAAATGTAATTCAACTAAGGCTGCATAATTTACCATGGAAGATTTTTTTACACTTTATCCTGTCACATATAACTGATGCAGTAAGCTGGCCACTAAGTGTCAGGGAAAAGACTTACTGATAAAAGTAAACTGTGTAGTCTGTAAAACACTTATAGTCTGATCAGGCCCTGTTTGTATAATCCACTGAGCATCATCTATACCTGCAATGATATCTTCATTGTTGCGAGTAAAGCCCAACCTGGTCAAATATGGTACGGCAGTCTGTCCTCTCTTTTGCTGTGAGGGTGGATGTTTGGCACCAAACATATACCTGTGATATAATTTCAGGATTCTACTGACTTTTATGTCTACTTAGCGGGCGAGGGGTTTTGCATTTATTAAGCACTGTTGCCAGTGTTGTGACTACTGACTTAGTTGGTAGATAACTTGTAAATAATTATTAGACTATTAAATTCTGTACACAGCAAACTGTCTTTATACAGTTTTATTTACTATATTATACTACATATTGGTATTTATACTATGTATACGATGGCGTTTTTGGGCTATATTAAACATTTATCTTAAAATAACTAATCATAATTATTGGATTATTGTACAGAAATCGATCACTTTTCACAAGACAAATGTATTGTGATTGATTATTTTGGAGTTAAAAATTGTATGTATCAATGTATATGCCATGGTCTTAGACGATAATTATTACAAAAATAGTTGAATACATACCCGTATTACAGTAAAAAAAACATGGACCTGTTAACTTTCTCTGTGCAATTTAACTCAACTTCGCCTCTGTAGGCGGGATCAACGGGAACTCATGCTTGTATCCTCGAACATCCTCAAATTTCTTTCCGCTGACCAGGGTAAACCGCGTGCTCACCCTCTCTCTCCGCCCGTGATGTAACGTTTCCCTTCAGCATTGACCACCCACCTGAATGACCAATCACCAGACTGGCCACCCACCTGACTGCCTGCCTGCCTACATGACCACCTTACCAACTACCTGATCCACCACTTCACCAACTGCCTGACTGAGCACCCGCCCACCCACCTGCCTGACCAACTTCTTAACTTACTGATGAACTAATCAACGCACAAACCAATCAACCGACCGACCAACCAAATGATCAACCAGACAACTTACTGGGTGGCCAGTTGGCTGGCTCACTGCCTGCCTAACCACCTGAATGACTGCTTGATCAACCACCTGACTGAATCCTTGCCAACCACCTGGCCAACCGCCTAATTAACCATCACCTGATTGACTGATCAGCAGACCAACTGACCAACCAAGCAGTTGGCTGGCTGACTGAAGGTAGCCACATAAGCATATATACTGTACATGTAGTCACATAATGTAGTCACCTAGCCATGTAGCCACATAGCCAGTAACTATGCAGCCATGTTTAGCTTTAGAAATATGAATTATCTATACGAAAAGATCTCTTGGTAAAGTTGCACTGATGACCATTTTAACAGCTATAACCAAAATCTGGTTAGTTTAGTAACAGAACTTCTGAACAGAGACCTATCTAATGTCGATAATTTTTATGAAGATCTTTCTACAGCAATTAAAACTGCGGATGTGGTCTTACCAAGAGTTAAATATAAGGAACATGTAAAGCCTTTTTGGAGTAATAGTCTCAAGGAGTCGAGGAACTCAGTTATGACCACAAGGGCAAAGTGGTTAAAAATGGGATCTCCACGATGTCCAAATGACGTTTTTTATAGGCAATACAAGATAACAAAATGCCGATACAGGCGCGAGCAAAGAAAAGCTGCTTGGGAGTTTGAAAGGAAAGAGTTTGATGATATTGCTGACTTAAGTGAATTAGATCATGGGAAGTTTTGGAGACTGCTTAATAATCGAGTATGTAGAAAGAAAAGAAAGCAGAATACAGTAATTTTGGAAAAAGATGGCGGCGTGTTTACGGACCCACAAACGATAGCAGATTTTTGGGCTAATTATTACGAGACGTTAGCTACGCCTTCGGAACATGAGCACCAAAAGGAAATGGGAAATAGAGTTAGTGAAATCTTAACGAATTCCGAGGGTACATATGATCACATATTCAATTCTCCTATAACAGAGGAGGAAATTATTACAGTGGTTAAAACCCTGCCGAACGGAAAATCGCCCAGTATCGATGGTATTACCTATGAACATATAAAATATGGACCGACCGGACCGACCGGACCGACCGGACCGACCGGACCGACCGGACCGACCGGACCGACTGAATGAATGTAGCCACATAAGCATATATACTGTACATGTAGTCGCATAATAATGTAGTCACCTAGCCATGTAGCCACATAGCCAGTAACTATGCAGCCATGTTTAGCTACATGTAGCAGATATAGTCACATAGCACATAGCATGTGGTAACATGAAGTAGCTACAATTCACTGGCCATAAGCAGCATTGGTACCTCATTCATTAAATGTCTGTAACTCACAAGAAGTTTTATTTTTTCTTGGTTGTCCGGATAAATTGTGAAAAAGAATAGTTACGGAAGAATAGAATTTGAAACTCAATTGAAGATTGGTTATTTTACCCGTATTCAAGTGCTTGAAAATATCCTTGATGGCCATATAGTCATATAGCCATTTAGCCACATAGTCATGTAGCCACATAGCCAGTAACCTACACATAGTCTCCTAACCATGTATAGCAATGTAGCCACATATCGAATAATCATGTAGCTGTGTTTACCAACTACTGTAGCTGTGTTTACCTACTACTGTAATGTAGCTGTTTACCTACTACTGTAGATATAGTTACATAGCCATATAGTCAAGTAGCTGCTATATAGCCACATAGCCAGTAACCATGAGTTGCTAGGTATACCAAAATGAAGACTTCCAGTTGAAGGATCCTAGTGGATTCAACAGCCATTCTTTCAGAGAATTGTTATGTAGAATAAGAATTTTTTAAAAACAGGCAACTTCATACTGGTCCTTTATTAAAAAAACATTTCGACCATTCAGTCTTCATTAATTTCATTGCATTTTTACTGATGAAGACCGAATGGTCAAAACATAAAAAAAACACATTTTAATAAAGGACTAGTATGAAGTTGCCTGTTTCTTTTTATCCTTATTCTTATATATATATATATATATATATATATATATATATATATATATATATATATATATATATATATATATATGTATATACATGTATATGTATATCTATACCATATTTGACTGGTTAAGCGCCCACCCACCCCCGGACCATAATTTTCACCAAAAGAAGGGGGTGGGCGGTTACGCGAGCAATGGGCGCTTACGCGGGCATCTGGGTGCTAAAAGCGCAGAGACTGGATCCAATGAACACAGAAATTCAAAATGGCGCACATCTAAACGAAGACTGTGTTTAAAATGTTTAAATTTTGCCACTCACACATTAAAATTATCAAAAATAATTGCTTAAAACACAAAACATATGGAAATTTTATTGTTGAAAAGCAAACAAGTTCTTTGTGAAAACACCAGTACAAAGTGTAAGTCAAATTTTAATAATACACTTAAACAAACATTTTGTCCAAAAAGGGGGGGTGGGCGCTTTCCCAAACATGGGTGTTTAACCGGTCAAATACGATATATATATATATATATATATATATATATGTGTGTGTGTGTGTGTGTATATATATATATAATTATATATGTAATATATACAACACGAGTGGCCATGGTGTATATACAACATGAGTGGCCATGTTGTATACAACATGAGTGGCCATGTTGTATCAGATATACAACCTCGAGTCGAAGGCAATAGGTTGTATATCTGATACAACATGGCTGTGAATGAAAAAATTGAAGAAGCGCGACCAGGATTATACATAATGAGTAAAATAGACGTTCTCTGACCAAAATATTTGTTTATTAACGAGCTTTCGGCTGCCAGACTGCAGCCTTCAACAGGAAGATAGTAATGAAATATAAAACCACAAATTAAGGTATTTAACTATAATATACAATGTAAACAGTAATATGATATAAATTAAAAGAGAAGCAAAAATAATAACATGAAGTTAGTTTTTAAGTATAATAGAGTATTGTTCTGGTAACGGCTTAGACTTGTTGTCAGCTTGTGTGGTTAAAGCACTGTGCCATGATTCTAAAGTTTTTCTTGTGCAATATTTTGGTCAGAGAACGTCTATTTTACTCATTATGGCTCGGAATGTTGTATATTACTTAAGATACGAATGCATTTAAATAACTATATTTACCAACTGTTTTAGCAATATGGTCTATTTTCGCCAAGAAAATCAATTTTGTATCTATAGAACTACTGATTAAACATTCATTTCTTTTGTGGTTTATTTTAAGTGTTGTATGATGAGATATCTTGTTCAACATGAGAAATAATATTTCCAAGCATCCATGTATTGTTCTGTTTATTATATAAATAGAGAATAATACATGGATGTTTGGAAATATGAAATTTATTTTGAGTGTTGACCAGGATATTTCATGAGTAAACAAATGTTCTGTTTAGTATATAAAAGATAGATCTATTCCCCTAGAAAAATAGAGCAGTACACCTTGATATGATAATCAGCACATGTGAGATTACCATGAATAATCCGCTGTGAGATTATCGTCATATTAGTGGCAGAAATATCAATAAAATTAAACACTCTATTTTATATAATAAATTGTTATCATGCACAGTAAATTAGAATAGTAAAAACTAAAACACCAAATATGTCGGACGAATTGTTAGCGTTTAGATATTGGGATCTCGTGTCTGATAAATAACCACACCGTAAATACGTTTAGTATTTTACTTTTACTCTTTTAAGTAGCATTAGTGCAAAGATTAGAGTTTTATAAAATAGACTGCCAGTCTTCTGCCGGTCATAAAGGAGCGAAGGAACAGGCGAATAACAGTCAGTGGTATTACTATAAGAGCCTAGATTGAGACTGCCTGTAAAATATTTTAGTTTTTTCAAAACATTGACCGGCTGCCGGCCATATAGTCACTTCGTTAACCGAGAAAAATATATAAAAGCAGTTTTTAGTAACCTAAAAACTCCAATCCGACTCGGTGTAGGCAAAGATATCACAAACAGGTTAACAACTCCACACATGTCGAGTTCCCCAGGTTAGGTATTGTAAACTTAATATTGACTTGGCGAGGCATTTTCAAAACGTTGTCTTTCACCTCGAGTCCTCGACACAACCTTGACACAACCTTGACACAACATCAACCATAGCCATATCAACAAAGCAAAAGGCGAAATTTCCCAATGTCTTCAGCGGTTGTTTGTGTGTATATATCGTTTATGTTGTAGAGAAGGTATATTAACAATATTTGCTACGATAATTGGACTTTTGCGACAATTTAACATCACAATTCCCCAGCAAACTTGTTCTCTTGTGTTTCCATTTCCCATTCATTACCTTTAGACAAGGGAACACAGCAGAATGCTATTTGACTTGTTTCTAACCTTTGTAGTCTTCATATATTTGCATATGCCAAGAGCAGGGAAATCTGTCTGCGCTGACCATAATATCGCGGGCACAAAGAGGTTTTGCGAAGGGGGTTTGGATTAATGATAGATTTGTGTGCACGAGCGAACACAGCTGCTGTGATGAGCTGGATTTTTTGATTTTATGAAACATTCTGACGAAAAGTGAATAAATAATGATGTAGCTAATAGTACATGTAGTTGAAGTACAACGGAACTGTTTTCCCGAAGAAAAATTCGCCAAAGTTTGTCATGACATCAAATATGGCGGTTGGAAGGCAGAGAGAACAGGGGTAAAGAATGGAGCTAGATCGTTGCCAACAAGATCGATTGCTGAGCATTGAATAAACCGAAATAAATGGTAGCATCATGTGGAACTTTCTATTGAAGGGCCAATTGGGTTGGTTTCTTGGTGGAATAGAACAGTAAATGTTCACCTTTGGTCGTTGGAAGTGATCTGGCCGAAAACAACAACATCAAGGCAGAACATTTACAGGCTACTTTGGCCTTCATTCCCGCAAACGGTAAGTAACATTGTTCTTTCCATACTAAGATATGTGTTGGTTCCTCTTTTTTGTTGATGATGAGCCTGGATTGTTGAGAGATCGTTGAAAGAAATCGCTTGCGTGGTGAAAATATAGGAAAATATAGTTTGATATTGAAAACTGGTGACGCGCGACACTAAAAATTTGGCCTTTTGCTCCAGAATTTAATTTGTCGGCTGTTGTTGGCAACCTGTTGCCCTTCACACTGAAATGAAAACTTATGTTTGAAAAATTGCCGGGATGATAGGAAACTTCGTTTGAAGTTCTAGACCACATAAAAGACGAACAATTCATGGTTGTTGTTGATAAGCTCGGAAAGTGACAACAGATGTGTTCTCGTGTTAGATAGTTTGTGAAATAGTCTCTTGAATGTTCGACAACTTGATTTCACATGAAATTGCTATAATCTAATCAATAAATATGGGTTGATCTTGCGTTCATTTCATTTTTATCTGCTGTGGGTTGTTTAAGCTTTACATTTGACGTCTTTGAATGAATTTATCAAAAATTCTGCCTTTTGCTCCAAAACGATTTCTACCTTTTTTGAAAGTAAATTAAATTATCTAAATACTCAACCGAATGTTTTTCTGTTAAAAATTGCCGAAGAAGGTCCTTCGGCCCAACCAAAATGGGTACTGTAGCGATGCAGCGCCATTTTGAAAATGTGTCAGTTTCAGCTTGCTTCGAAGTTCCATGAAATGAACATTCCGAACGTACATCGCAATGTTCAGAACTACGACCAGTGACAATAGACCAATATTGAGGAAATGTAGTCTGTTGCATGCTTAAATTTAGACATAAATAATGTGTGGACTGATTAAATCATTTAAATGTGAACGTAAAGTATATATTTTCTTGTATCAAATGAAAATATGGTCGTATTGATCAAACTGTACATGTAGTTCATATTAATATACAGGTATTTAATTTGCTCTCTTTAAACATTAATTTTCAATTCACAATATCCCTTGGTGATAAATTGGATAATGTTACACACAGCAACTTTATTCACTTATGCAATATTATATAACATTCTATGGAAAGCCGATACTGCCAAAAGTCGTTCAAGCGTAATATGTAGTTCAATTCCGGAAATCTAAGCTCGAGTTAACTGTTAATGGTACTGAGATCAAAACTATGCCTGTTCAGACATAGAAAGGCATAGTCGAGTTTTTGAATTCTCGCTAGTGAGTTTATCAATTCTCGCTAGCGAGTTTATCAATTCTCGCTAGCGAGTTTATCAATTCTCGCTAGTGAGTTTATCAATTCTCGCTAGTGAGTTTATCAATTCTCGCTAGCGAGTTTTTGAATTCTCGCTAGCGAGTTTTTTATAAGTTTTTTGAATCACGCTATATGTACGGCGGGAGCAAAATTCAGTCAGACGGGGGGTTAAGGATGAGTTTTAGCTTGCACCAGCAACATGGCTACCGAAGAACTGGAGAATTATTTTCGGGATTTCAACAACTTGATACAGCAATTAGACTGTTACTGACAACCTATTGACCGAATACTTAGAGAGAAAGCTTGAATATTTCATCGTTGTACTGTTCGGCATGATTTGTTATTTGGAGAATGGTGAAAATAACCACCAACCAAATGATATCGTTGCAATGTTAAAATATCTGTACGAATTTGCTTACAGATATTGGGAGTCACTGTGCGAAAGAATTACGTCAGAACAGTCGATGTTGCAGAGTTCTGACTATGTTCTTCCTCTGGAGAAGACTCGTGGGCGCCCAAAATTTAATATTACATTACAGCAGCTCCAGCATCTTCGTGAAACTGGAATGACCTGGGGTAGAATTGCCAAGTGTCTAAATATCAGTGAAAGGACGTTGTACAGGAGAGTCAATGAATTTGATATGCATACTGAATATTCGGACATGTCTAATACAGAACTGGACGCATTACTTAAAGAAATATTAGCTTAACTCCATGAGCAGGGTAGAGCTATATTCGTGGCAGTTTGAGAGGAAGAGGTGTACATATGCAGCGTTGGAGGGTGAGACAGCGGCTTTAAGTTGTGGATCCTATAGGAAGAGCTGTTCGGTGGGGCAGTGCTGTCCAAAGGCGAGTATACAATGTTAAGGCCCCCAACTGTTTGTGGCACATGGATTCCAATCATAAATTGATTGGTTGGAGATTTGTGTATCACGGATGCATTGATGGGTATAGTAGGACAATCATATACCTAAAATGTTCAACTAATAACTTTCAGCTGCTACTCTTCAATATTTCCAGGAGGGTGTAGTTCACTATGGAATGCCCAGTCGAGTCCGAGGTGACCGTGGGGTTGAGAACTACGATGTAGCCCGGTTTATGATTTCCAACCGTGGTACCAATAGGGGCAGTTTCATAGCGGGTAGAAGTGTCCATAATACAAGAATCGAAAGGCTCTGGAAGGAGGTCAATAGAGTTGTGAATAGTTTGTACTCAGCCATATTTAATCACATGGAACAACATGGCATCCTAGATTGCAACAATGAACTTGACATATGGATCCTTCACTATATCTTCTTACCGCGCATTGGCAAGTCCATAGAAGAATTTACCCTGCAGTGGAACTACCATGGATTGAGGACAGTAGGACAAAGGTCTCCTGTTGCACTTTGGAATTATGGTATACTTACTCGTAACAGTGATAGTATACTTGCTATGAACAATGATGCTGTGGAAGACCTGCATAGCTTTGGTATTGATTATGATGTTCCAGGTGAGGACAACAACGACACTTCAATTGTTGTCCCAGAAAACCAATTTTACCTGACAGATGAGGAGGAAGCACAACTCAGAGGGTATATTGATCCCTTAAGTAATGATGGAGATTCTGGCATTCAGCATTTCTGTAATGCGCGTTCTTTTGTTTTAAATAATTTTGTACAGTCCTAGCCCCCAGTTACACATGTGCAGTCTATATCAGATTGCTTGTAAATCAGGTGCATCAGAGTGCATCACATCAGAAATGAATAATCTGAAAAACAATCTGATACATTGTAGCATGTAGGAAGCATGGGGCTGCATGGGTGTAGTCCCCAAAGACCTGTAAACAGGTGAGGGCTCTGTCATCTAAAAATTCAATCATGATGTAAAGTAAGTTATATATAGTTGGTTTATTTGAACTTGTAACACATGGGCATTCAATATTTCCTTTCTTTTATCTGAATGGAACACAATACTGTACTTTGTATAATCATGCCCAACAGACACAGATATTGGTCATCAGCAGTTCAAAATGCATGCTTCTGGCATGTTTGTGTGAACTTACATGAACAACTATTCTGGACTTTGGAACAAAGTAAAATACAAAAGTAACACTTTGAAATCTCACTCACTGATATTCTCCATGATAGTTTGAGATGTTTTAGGATTTAATATTCTTACTGCATGTTTTCATCAAAAAAAAATAAAAAAATGCCTGCAATAGTGATTCAGAGACTCTAGATTTCAAACTTTCCTGCATTGTAGCAATCATTATTCTAGTTGGAATATTTTGTAACAATCAGTATTCCAGGAATATTTTGTTCTTCATACCCTATTATCCCGCAGGTTCATGCGCATATATCCGGATATTGGCTTAGGTGTCTTTAAATTATCAAAATCTGAGTTCGATAGATATACTGTATCATATTTATATAATTCTTACAGTAAACCATCAAAAATTGAATTGTCTACCGGTATTAAAAATGAAATGTTTGTGTCATATTTGTATGAAACAGTGACAGTTCGTTTTAATGTAATTAAATCGCATAGTTATGACTTATTGCTTTTGGTTTGTTCCTTCAAGATATTCTTTAATAACACACTCATCTTGAATCTTGGGGATTTGGGGGTGTGCCTATATGCAAATTATTATAGGCGTATGCGCATTTCAATGACAATTTTATCAAAAAATCGTGAATTCCGCATATATGAACAATAGAATTGCTCAAAGATGAAGTCTGTAGTAAAGTACGCTGGTAGCGTCTTTAATCAAGGACAAGCAAGCTCTCAGGGTGATGGTGTATTAACTAAGCTGTTAAGGTAGCTCCATACAGTTTCTTGAAAAGTGTTAAGTGCTAATTCCAACAGCAAAATTAAATGCCTAAATATTTAATTAGAAAAGTTTAACTAAATTCAATTTATTAGGAAACATACTAAGAGCTAAAAACCATTCAGTAATGTTTACCAATGGTTGCTATAGTAATAGTGACATTTCAATATGGCTACCAATTACTGTTTAATCGTATTTATATAGTCAACGAGTCCGGTGACCCCTACCCTGGGTGCCTGCAGACTGTATTACGACACACTTTTGATAATTTTTTTTCCCTCAAATGTATCTTTCCAAGATCGTTGCCATGGCAACAAAGCACTTGGAAAATATCACATCTCTGATCTTCTTTCCACCATTTTGTGAATTTCCTTTGGTGAAAATTTTTTAAAGTATGCACAGATGAAGATATTCTGATATTCTGGTTTTCAAAAATTTCTATGGAGCCAAATTTTTTTAATGTTGAAAAATCGTATTTTTAGCCTTAAAAAATTTGGCTCCATACATTTTTTTGAAAACATAGAATTAAACAAGTATAAGCTTTGTCTTGACTTGTGCAACTTTAAAAAAAAAATTTACCGAAGGAAACGCAAGATATTTGCGTTCATTTTCGAGCTTTTTTACCGTGCTGACGTCAAAAAATTCCCGGTTATCAGTACATTTCCCACCAAAATTGCAACTAGCTTGCGTGCGGTCATAAAACCATAGGGAGCCACCTTAAACATAGCCTCCCTCGCAGTCGTTATGCCCCAGGGAGGCTACCTTAAATTAAATGGCGGTCATCTTGAAATGTCATTGTTGCTATACCAACCGTTGGTAAACATCATTACTGAATGGTTTTTAGCTCTTAGTATGTTTTCTAACAAATTACATTTAGTTTTACTTTTCTGATTAAATATTTAGGCATTTAATTTTGCTGTTCGAATTTGCACTTCGAACTGTAAACCTAATTTTTGAATATACAATATTATTATTGTCTTGTGCATAAATCTCTGAGTAGTAACAAATTTGTTGACATTGTTGTGTAACAAAACGTATTTATTAACTTTGCACTTACAGTAACTTGGTACAGATTAAAAGAACTGTAATAGAACCTCTAAACAAAACGATGAGTCAATGACAAAAGTAGTATTGCGATATGGTGGTCTCCTATAGTATTTTTCTTACATACCAAGTTCAAGGTAACTAATTAAGGCATTGCTGCACATTGGCAAAAAGCAATCTTGTCCTCTTGTATTAATAGTAAACAGTTTGCTATAGAGAGAAATAATCTTCCCTCACCAATACTTGTGCCAGATATACTTGTTCTATAATACCTAAAACCTTAAGCATACCATTTAAAAAAGAACAATAACACATCCCTTGAGGTAAACGTATTAGGAAATTACAAGACTTACACCGATTGGTAAAATGGCCAAGATAAATTAACTTTTAATAGTCTATAGAGTCTTCAACAGTACATGTTCTCAGTCATAGTTTAAATAACAAACCTAATGGCTTAGGCTTTTCCAAAATAGGCATTTGCAAATGCTGCATCGTAGATTTCAAATAATTTGTTTTCCTGTGGCAGGGGATAATTTCCAGAAACACATCTTGGCAAGTGGAGTGTATTTGAACATGTGTTCGCTGAAGGAACAAAAGACCATGGGTTGCCATTATCAACTGCTGGGAAATCTACTTTTGGTGACATGCCAAAGCCAAGCGGTGGCTCATCATCAGCCCCGGTTACGAACTGAAGGATATGATTCAGAGTGGTTGACCCTCTCATACCACTCGCTGCTACTTGGACATACTTTACAAAGGACTGGTAGGTTGTGTTCTCATCAGAGCGAGCATTTGACCCTTCTTCTGAGAACTTTGGAGTGAGGAGAAAAAGGAGCTTTCGCCTGGAAAGTGATGGCCCTGGCAATGGGTGGAAAAGGTAGAGTAAGGTGGTATATTGGTAGAGCCCAACTTTTGCAAATCCTTTCCGAAGGCTCACTAGACACGTGGAAGGATTTTCTGCCATAAAAAGCTCTTGCAAGTCATCTGAAGACAAAAATCTCGGGATTGTACCATTTTGCAAAATGCTTAATGCCATAATTAGGCCAACAACAACATAATCATCAGACAAGTGTTCCTTGAAACCACTGTCAAAATATTTAGTTTTTATTTCTTGCATGCATAGGCAGAAGAATTCACGCCTAGGTCCACCAAAATCAGTGGCAGCTTCACCATAAAACGACACCTGTAATGTTAGCCTTGGGTCCACCAATGGTTCGATTTCCTCCATTGCGCTATTGAGAACATCCTGACGATTGACCAAGATGTAGTTGGTGTCTCCCTCCAAGCATTCATTAGCATTTTCAATTTCTAATTGGCGACCAGTGACAATAGATTGTTGGATGTGCCTGAGGATCTCTACTGGATCTTCTATATTTCTTTTCTGGCAATAATCTATGCATTCCTTTACAACTTCATCAAGCTCGGGTGGTTTAGTCACTTCTTGAACTGCTGAGCTTGTGGGTGAAACAGTGAGATCAATTTCTACCAGTTCATCTTCTGCAGTTTGTACTGAATGACCTACAAATAAGATAACATTCGAAGAATTATATAATTATTGCGAGGACAAGTATATATTAACAATGCTACGGCAGTACACCATAGATCAATAATGAAAGAGGATTAATTAACTGTGACACAAAAATGCTAATACATCACATGCATATTAGGCCTTCCGTTTTCCCAATCCTACCGTCAAGAAATTTAAGGTTTCCATTTCCAAAATGAAACATTGTTAAAAAGAGTTTAGTTCTTCAGATTGGCAAAACACAATTCGTACCTGCCATTTCCATAGAATTTGGACATATATACCTATCAAAACTCCTCTCTGAGGATCCATTAATTGCTATATATAAATCATATTGCAATTAATTGTCTCTGTTCACCCCATATTTGATGAAGTGTCTGCTTGTTAGGCTATAACTTATCTCTTCCCACAAAGAGTTTCCAGCGACTTTGTCATAATTGTCTGGGTGTATAATGTATGTATTACTTTTAATTACTGCCTACATCTTAGCAGCACTCAACATAGTCTAGGGTAAAAGTTCTGCAACAGCATGAACAGCATGTTAGTAATTTTGCTAACTGTACAGCAAGTTGTTAACAATTATTAACATATATCTCGCAGGTGAATAGTGCTTTTTACGCAATCTGATTGATATCCTGCACTATTCACCTTAGAGCAAAACAAAATTAGGAATATAAACCTCGTTTATGAGGTGCGGTATATGCTAAAACAATTGTGTCGGTGAATAGGAACACTATTCACCTCCACTTCGGTGAATAATTGTTAACTGTACCCAACAGTGTGTTGTTCGTTTGATCTTCAAATTGACCAGTATCTATTTCTTCATCCCAGACTGAATGCATGGCAATTTCCTGTAAGATTCAGTTACATAAACTATTAACTTTATTTCTGCTATTAACCACTTGCAACAAGATTGATAATGTACCAGACTAGTCCACATGTCCTACCAAGTCTGATATCATGTGCACATAATAAGTTGCTGCAAGCTTGTCATCAACTTGCTAACCAACTTGTTATGTACAGACTATTATTGGTCTTGTTGGAACAATTATGCAATACATCAATAATTATATCAATAATTAAATATATACATATATATATAATTTTATATACAGTATATATACAAAACATGTTAATTAAGATTCTGATGCAAGTAAGGCAAAATTGCAGCCATTTAAAGGCTTATCTCTCCCAAGATAATGTAGAAAGTCTTTAATTTCTTTGGATCTGCAGACACCAATCAGCCCTCCATTGGTTTCTGAATGTTCATGGCTGTCAAAAACAGCAATTTCTCCTTTTTCTGCTACCACTGCCAAAGACTGATCAGGTGGGACTATCAAAACTCCTGCTTGCCTTGTCTCACTTTGTAACAGCTGATTAAATATTTCCAACGTGTCATCATCATTGAAAAATCCCAGGTCTTTCAAAATTTGAGATAGAGAGATAGAGAGATAGAGAGAGAGAGATAGAGAGATAGAGAGAGAGATAGAGAGAGAGAGAGAGAGAGAGAGAGAGAGAGAGAGAGAGAGAGAGAGAGAGAGAGAGAGAGAGAGAGAGAGATAGAGAGATAGAGAGATAGAGAGAGAGATAGAGAGAGATAGAGAGAGATAGAGAGAGAGATGGAGAGATGGAGAGATGGAGAGATGGAGAGATGGAGAGATGGAGAGATGGAGAGATGGAGAGATGGAGGGATGGAGGGATGGAGGGATGGAGGGATGGAGGGATGGAGGGATGGAGGGATGGAGGGATGGAGGGATGGAGGGATGGAGGGATGGAGGGATGGAGGGATGGAGGGATGGGGGGATGGGGGGATGGGGGGATGGGGGGATGGAGGGATGGAGGGATGGAGGGATGGAGGGGTGGAGGGGTGGAGGGGTGGAGGGGTGGAGGGGTGGAGGGGTGGAGGGATGGAGGGATGGAGGGATGGAGGGATGGAGGGAGGGAGGGAGGGAGGGAGGGAGGGAGGGAGGGATGGAGGGATGGAGGGATGGAGGGATGGAGGGATGGAGGGATGGAGGGATGGAGGGATGGAGGGATGGAGGGATGGAGGGATGGAGGGATGGAGGGATGGAGGGATGGAGGGATGGAGGGATGGAGGGATGGAGGGATGGAGGGATGGAGGGATGGAGGGATGGAGGGATGGAGGGATGGAGGGATGGAGGGATGGAGGGATGGAGGGATGGAGGGATGGACGGATGGACGGATGGACGGATGGACGAATAGAATATTAATAATTAGAATATTAATTATGAGTAGCTACTTTATTAAAAATTTTCAAAATTCCTTGTGTTGCTGTTAATAATAAAATATCTGAGAAATCAGCGCTTGTATCGCTACTCTCATAATGAAAACGATCAATCAATTCAGCATTAAAAAAATTAATATAAATGACATTATCCTCCTCACTAAATAGTTTTGCACAGATTACGACAGGTAATCTATCTTGGAGAATATCCCAAAGCCTAGCACGTTCTGCAGCCATGGCAGGACAGTCCATTATAAAATGATAAGCAATACTACGCAAGCTTCTACCACAAATACTGCATTCGAAGTTATCTTCCAGGTCACGTATTTTTGACATAACCGCAGAAGGAACGTTTCCGCTGATGACATTAACTGCATTAACAATTGCCATCATATTAACCGGATTCCGCATCGCAACGGACCACAGCTCCAGGGGTTTCAAGTCCTGGTGAATAAGGCCATAATGTTCAAGATCAAGTTTGGCATTAATTCCTTCTCTCCAACTTTGAATTTGCTGTAGATGTATGGCTTCCTTAACCATGATTTTCCATCTTTTTTCTGTGGGGAAAACGCCGGTTTCAGCATATATTAACAAATTCTCTGTCAAATGATATTTTCCAAGAATTTTAACAATGTCTGGAAAGTATCCTAAACAACAAACTGAACCTTTGCACATATATTTAAAAAGTCGTCTAATGAAAATTCGCTTATGGATGAAAACTGGCGTTGAAGAGACCAGTTTATGTAAAAAAAGGAGTTTTGACTTATCAATATATCCATCCATAGTCCATAACCCTAAGTTTCCAATGGCTGCTTCTGATTTCGTCGTCGAGCAAAGACCTTGCATTCTTTTAGCTGCAAAACGATTCACTCTATCTAACATTTCCAAATCTGTCTTTGTTAAGTTCTACCAGACTTGTGAACCATGGAGCATTTTGGCTAATCCAACACTTTTCCAAATTTCGACGCTGCATATAGGATTTAATCCTCCAGGTCTAATTCCTGCACTCATCAGTGATGACACCACTTCTTTTCCTTTATTCGCCACACCCTTCGTACGTTTACTACTAGAAAAGTCACACGAGAGAATTATACCAGCGTGTTCGTAGAATTGCTTTTCTTCAATCGGTTTATTGTACATGTAGAAAGTACGCTTCATCCTATTCCTCGAGTTACAAATTGTCGATTCACCAAATGTTACAACAGCTGTTTTTGATAAATTAAACATAAACCGCCACCTGTTTCCGTACTTCTCCATGGCATGAATCATTGTTTGCAATCCACTAGCTCGGGGAGAAATTAATGTTATATCGTCAGCAATGGTAATGTTGCTAATATTGTCCAGTGATTCAATTTCAATGCCACATTTTAAATTGTCCAACATTTCTGTTATGTCATTATTGAAACACATGTACAGCCAGGGAGATAACACCCCACCCTGTCTAATGCCTTGTTTAACAGAAAATGGTTCAGAGAGGAGACCATCCATCAATATACAACACGACATCTTGCTATACCAGTTTCGCAAGATTCTCCAAGTTTTCCCTTTCACTCCCATGTTAAAAAGTTTAAAAAAGAGCCCATCAATCCAAACGGTGTCGAAAGCTTTGGATGAGTCTAAAAAACAGCTAAAAACGTTGCTTCCCTCCTTTTTATAATAGTTAATTACTTCTTGCAATGCAAAACTGGCCATAATACAGCTATTGGACTCTTGGTATGCAAATTGTACTTTATTCGGAACACCAGCTTCATTAAGAACAACCAAATTTCGTTCGAGAATAATACGTTCTAAAATCTTGCCAATCACATTAAGTAGCGTTATACCACGATAACTATCCTTATCAAATTTACTCTTTTTCTTTCCTTTAAACAATGATATTATCATTCCAGTAGTCATTGACTCCGGTAGAATTTCAAGCTCTCTTATCGAATTGAGAATCCTCGTCAAGCTTTCCCAGTAAGAATCACCACCATATTTTAAATGTTCGTATTGGATTCCGTCCAAACCACCAGCCTTACCGTTTGGCAGACTTCAACATACATTTGCAACTTCATCCACCTGAAATTGAGTATCTAAAGGATCATCAGCCACCTCGTGACTTACAGTTGAGTATTCTTCAACCTTTTGCTCAACTAGCTTCTTGAAATCCTCGTCAAAGTTCTCACATTCGAGGGGGGAGTATAATTTTTCATAATAGTCTCGCCATATTTCTAATACTTGTTCCTTGTCCGATACCAATTTTCCTTCAATCTTCAAAACATTCCCAGTTCTAATTTTAGCGCTACGTAATTTACATATTCGCTTATGGAATTCGCCCCTGTCAACCTCGAAAATACGTTGCAGTTCCTTCTGTTCACTAACCTCATATTCCCATGCTTTCTGACGAAGTTCTTTCCTAAACTTTCTCTTTGCTTCTTTATACCTGAAAAAGAACATGTTATCTCGATTCCTGGGTCTTCCTACAGCAATCCATTCTCTGTGGCACTGCCTTATTTCATAATGAAGCTGTTTAAGGCTCTCACTCCAATAAGGCTTGAGGTGTGGTTTAAATTTCGCTCTTGGAATTGATTGTTTTGCTGACGCAAC
This sequence comes from Paragorgia papillata, assembly GCA_035771165.1. NCBI lineage: Eukaryota > Metazoa > Cnidaria > Anthozoa > Scleralcyonacea > Coralliidae > Paragorgia > Paragorgia papillata. Next base: position 1,201,110 of record JAWNZC010000468.1, on the reverse strand, counting down.
CAAAACTTCATTAAACTTAACAATGGTACATTCCAAATCACGTACATTATTAATATTAATATCGACCAAGTTCGACGATATATTTCTCTCCAAACATCTCTGGTATTTGGTTCTAATCCTCTCATCACCAATCCTTTTCCAGGATAACTTTTCCCTATATGGCCTATCATTTTTGCACCAAAAGTGCCCGAAGAAACCTTGATTCAACGTACAAAAGATTGGGAGATGAAAAGACAGATTATCGGGATGCTCCAATTGTATGTGACAGTCCATGATAATAGGCATAGTGTCCATTTGTATCAAGATGTGATCAGTCGTGGTAGTGGTTAAGCCATCTTGACCATAAAATGTCTCTACGGGTCCTTTACAAAAGTCTTGACTGTTTGCAGATTTAAAGTTCCTTCTTTCCATAAAATCAATAAGTTCCCTTCCTCTTTCATTTACAGTGGTAAAACTTCTGGGCCCACCAAACTGCCCAATATGAGCATTAAAATCCCCAAGTATAAGTAACGTTCCATGAGTGCTAAGACGGAGTACAATATCTTCTAAATCTGTCACACACGCTCTGTATGCATTGATAGAGTAATTTGATGCAGGCAAATACACTCCAACAATGAAAAGGTCATGTTCCTCTATTAGTTTAACACGGATAACTATAATTCTGTCATTGCCCAGTTCATCCATTCTGGTAATATATGGATCAAGACTTTTGCGCCAAAGGACTCCAACACCTCCTTTACCCCTACGCCAAATTGAATCCAAATTAAGGTCGCGGCTCGAGCGCCCCCATCCTGTAAAATTCTCGTTTACAGTAGCTAAAAAGTTCAGAGACTCCGGATACAACCAGTGCTCCTGTACAACACAAATATCCGATTTTTCTAAACAATTCTGCAAATGAATAACATTTGACAGCATTCCCCCAATGTTCCAAGTGGATAGTCGTAGTTTTGAGAGATCCATTACTTTCCATCGGCAATCATACCTCCGTCAGTAACGGCCCCACAACGAGTAGCCTTCCCTTCCCTGGTAACTTTCATTTCCAACAACTTTTGTTTCGACATCCACCGTCTACATGACACAAAAGGCGGCCAAAAGTCTTTGGCATTCAAT
>JAWNZC010000468.1:1187500-1195000 GCA_035771165.1 Paragorgia papillata | reverse complement strand
CAAAACGCTCTCTGTTAGTTGTAAGCTTCTTCCTAGTTAAAGTAACTTTCAGTTCGCATAACACGGGAAGATGACAAGACAAATTTGAGCTAGAATCAACCATGACAGCGCTGTGCACGATGGAAGAAAGTGTGTCTCTGGAAACTAAAATGTGGTCAATTGTTGTCTTGACCGCCCCACCATTGGCGTAGAAAGTTTCAACTGGTCCTTTGCAGATGCTTTGCGAGTTCACAGAAATTAAGTCAAAATTTTTCATTACCTTGCAAATTTCACGCCCTCTGCAATTTGTTTTGTCAAGACTTTTTGGACCACCAAATTTTCCAATATGTGCATTGAAGTCACCTGCGATCACAATGGTGCCTTTGCCATGAAGTTCACAAATAATGTCCTCTAGTACTTCTAAGGAAGATTTAAAAGTAAGAGCTGATTCTGAACTTGTTGGCAAGTAAACACAAATAATGAATATGGGACTGCAATGTGTTGGGGATAGTTTCAAAGTAATCACCCTATCGTTGCCCATGTCGTCAAGAGTTTCAATAGAAGCGCTCAATTTTTTCCTCCAGAGGAATGCTACGCCACCTTTTCCGCGTCGAGAAATAGAGTCCGGGTTAAGTTCGGAGGAACACCTCCCCATGTTTTAAAGTCAGGGTCCACTGAGTCTAAAAAGGACAGACCATCTGGATGTAGCCAATGCTCTTGTAGACACATAATATCACAGTTAGCAAGACATGTTCGAAGAAAATTGACATTGTGCTTAACACCGCCGATATTCCAGCTTGTTAGCTTAAGTTTTAGACTACCCGGTGATGTATATTTATCATCCAAGCCCGCTCTGGCATTAAGGTTAAAATTTGTGTTACTAGTGAACTGAGCCATTATACAAGGGTAAAATGTTCATGGTAGCTTGGGTATGTAATACCTTGTCTTCTACTTTCAGTAGCGGTGTTTGCTTTCATTTTCCCGGACGATACCCAACGTCGACAAGATACAAACTTTGGCCAAAAGTTGTCAGTCATTATTAGTTTGGTGTTGTTAGAAGGTACATTAAGTTTTGCAGATAATGTACCTTTTCTTTTACTCTTGAAAAGCCTGAGCTGTGTAGGAGTAACACCTTTATTTTCCAAAAATTTTGTTATCTGCGCCTCAGTAGCGGTCTCGACAATGCCGCCTAAAAAGAATCTAGTAGTGTTTCTTCGTTTCCTTTTTTACCCCAATAAATCCATCGTCTTCGTTGTCATGCCTTTCCACTCTAATCAAATTATCAGGTGAAACAGATATGCCGGCAGTCGTACCCATGTTCTCTGTCGAAGAGCCAGTTGACTTGCTAATTTGTTGTCCTTCATTTCTTTGTCCACATCCTCGCCGCGTCGGTTGTTGCAATTGCTGTTTACATTGTTGCTGTTGGCCGACCCTGTTGACGTTGATACTGTTGTTCTTGGCCACCTTGTACACCAGAGACTGTATCAGCGCAACAAGATTGGACTTTTGCGCTGTAAAGCGTTTTTGCTGAAGATGGAAGCATTTGAACGCTTTGTTGCTCCTGGGTGCCAGCATTTGGCGATCCACAATGACTTTCGATAACAACGTCTTGAACATCATTTCTCTGGGAAGTAGAGGCTGTAGGGGTTACAACCACACCAGTGTCTGAATCACAATCAGCCAAGATTATGGGTTGATTTGCAGGCCCAATGGCTTGCAGCTGCTGTTGTTGTTGTTGTTGTTGTTGTTGTTGTTGTTGTTGCAGCATCAATGCAGTGTTTTCTTCGCACTTCTTATTTGCATCCCACAAGCGTTCATTTACCTCCTTCAACAAAGCAATTTCTTTTCCCTGAGATATTATTAAATCTTTAAGATCTTTAACCTGATCTTGAAGGACAACCACATCTAGCGACACCTTTTCCCTGAACAGGGTATACCCACTTTGTAATGAAGTGACTCGATCTTTTAAGCCGGTCCAGCCACTTGAGCGATTCAGCAATGATGGGCTATATGATTTAGTAACACTGCTCGATGACTCGGGATCTATTTGTGTGTTGTCACTGTGATCATCAACCAATATTGCAGTAACTGGCTTGAACATACTACGTATTTCTGGAGTGACCACATTTGTGTCAAGAAAGTTCATAAGTTCAAATATATCTTCGGCTAATCTCTCTTCTAAACTCGAATAAGCACTCGTACCTTTAGGCTTTCTTCTTAAATAGAAGTTGCCTTCAGGAAAGCCATCAATAGCTTGGCATCTCTTCTGTAACTCAAGCTTTTAGATAGATAGATAGATGGATGGATGGATGGATGGATGGATGGATGGATGGATGGATGGATGGATGGATGGATGGATGGATGGATGGATGGATGGATGGATGGATGGATGGATGGATGGATGGATGGATGGATGGATGGATGGATGGATGGATGGATGGATGGATGGATGGATGGATGGATGGATGGATGGATAGATGGATAGATGGATAGATGGATAGATGGATAGATGGATAGATGGATAGATGGATAGATGGATAGATGGATAGATAGATAGATAAAGCTTTAATTCCTCCACTCTAGGAGATGCCTGTACAAACCCCAGGTAAGGTTATTACAAAAAATTAATTATATACAGAAAAAAGTAATAAAATATTGGTAATAGAAATTGATATTAAAGAATGTACTTATAACTAACTGGAATGCCTTATGGTTAAGAACTTAAGGCATTTCTCCTATTGACGACGTTACTAGTATTACGGTTTTCATTATTGCAGTTGCAGTAATTATTACAAATTGGTCTCGATCACTAACACTAATTTGACAATTTGTGGGAAGAATACCACCGATAATTGAAAGATACACATCATCATCTGCCTGATTGAAAAGTGAGGAACATACATAAATTGGTAAGTTATTGTGTAACTCGTCCCACATGTTATTCCTAATCGCAGAAGTTCTCATACACTGACTCAGAAAATGTCGAACCATGTCAGTATGTCTGTTATCACAAAGCTTGCATATGTAGTGGTTGCTAAATTCAGTTGTCGCGAGGATAAATGCTTGCGGAATGTTGCCACACAAAATGTTGACCATGTTTGAGATGATTTTAATGGCATATGGATTATTCTTAGCAACTTTCCAGATGTGCAAAGGTTCAAGTGATGGATGGATAACACTATAATGACTAAGTTCTTCTTTGCTTAAGACACCGTTTCTACAGTCGTTGACTTGCACGTCATTAATGCAGGTTAATACAGTAGTTCTCCAAGCAGATTTTGAAGGGAAAAATTGGCATTCTAGGAAATTGTCGAGATGGTGAAGTAGACCATATTTAGACAGAATTTCTACAATATTTGGAACGAAGCCAAGAGGTTTTGATGTAAACGCACCGCGACGAAAGCTGTAGAGTCTGTGGATGAATAAGACAGTGTGGGGTTCATCGTAACAGGGGCGACATAACTGCCATAAAAACAGAAGTTTAGCCTTGTCGATGTACCCTTCGATAGTCCATAATCCCAGAGAGCCAATGGCGGCTTCTGATCTTGTTTGCTGGCTTAAACCTTGACAGCGCTTTGCTGCGAAAACGATTTGAGCGGTTGAGGCACTCAATCTCAGAGGCGGTAATGTTCCACCATAGCTCACACCCGTATAACATGCGAGGTAAACCTGTTACTTTCCACACGTTTGCACTAACGATTGGGTTCATACCCCCAGGCCTGATCCCGGCGCTCATAAGACACGAGACAACTTCTTTGCCTTTTTTTGCGGCTTCAGCAGTTCTTTCAGAACTAGAAAAAGAGCCAGTGAGCTCAATACCAACATGAGTACAAGCCTTGACCTCTTCCACTTCGGTATTGTTAAGTTTCCAGGATCTTAGTTGTCTGTTTCGGTTGTTTATCAAAGGTGCCTCGCCAAACGTAACAACTTTAGTTTTACTCACGCTGAAGGTAAATCGCCATCTTTTGCTATAATTGCTCATAATATGTAACATATTTTGCAAACCAGTTGCTTTGGCGGAAAGAACAGTTACATCGTCAGCGACAAGAACAGATCCGCACCAAATATCCCTTATTTGAAGTCCCACGTTAGATTCCTTTAAAATTGATGGAATGTCATTATTAAATACTAGGAAGAGCCAAGGCGACAAGACACTTCCCTGACGAACTCCTTGAAGTATCGAAAATTTCGTTGAAACAAGATCAGAGTGCATAACACGGCTGGAAAGGTTGCTGTACCAGTTAAACAATAACCTCCAAGTTTTTCCGCGAATTCCAAGGTTGAACAGCTTATAAAAAAGACCGTTGATCCATACGGTGTCGAAGGCCTTAGCAGAGTCTAGGAAACAAGTATAGACCTTGCTTCCTCGTTCGACATAGTGCGCAATGGCTTCTTGAAGAACAAAGCTTGCAAGTAAACAATTTTTACCTTTTTGATAGGCAAACTGCAAACGGTTTGGAATGTGAAGGATGTCAAACTTTGGCATCAATCTTCCCAAAATTAACCTTTCAAGAAGTTTCCCAAAAACATTGAGTAAAGTAATACCGCGATAATTGTCTTTATCAAAACGGTTTTTCTTGTTATTTTTAAAAAGAGAACGGATGATGCCACTTGTGATTGAATCACCAACAGTTTCTAGATCTCTTATGGTGTTGAAGAGATAGCATAATATAGTATGCAAAGGTCCACCTGCATACTTCAAATGCTCGTATACGACCATATCAGCGCCACCACATTTACCATTTGGAAGGTTAGTACACTCTTTGCTAATTTCACCAACGGTGAAGGGCTTGTCAAGAACGTCATCAAAAGTATCTTCGTAGCTGGCTTCCATATAGGATTGAACCTTCTGCTCGATGTAAAGTTTGAAATCGTTATCAAAGCATGTATCTTCTTTAGGTGTATGCAGTTCCATATAATGGGACTTCCAAATATCCAATAACTTATTATCATCCTTTTCAACCTTACCATCGACACGAAGACCTTTGTGGGCAGTAGTTCCGTTTTTCTTCCGTAATTTGCTGACAGCTTTATAGAACCGGCTTCTATCCGTTTCATAGATATGTTCCAGCGATTCACATTGTTTTGATTCATATTCCAGAAATTTTCTCCTCAATTCTTTACGAAATTCTCGTTTGGCAGTTTTATAATTAGTATAGTGGATATTGGTAGGGCTCCTGGGTCTTCCGTTTAAAATCCAGATTTTGCGAAATTTCCTGCTCTCAGCATGTAATGACTTGAGCCCATATTTCCAGAATGATTTAAGATAGGTTTTGAACTTGGTTTTGGGAATAGCTTTACTTGCCGCAGATTTCAAGATGTCGCCAATATGACATAAGAGGAGCTCCACATCTTCTGAATTAGCAGCATATAAATTAGCGTAGAGCGGTTGGAGATTGTTTTTTCACAAGCCTATGATAATTTTCCAGAATAGTGGGATTAGATAAAAGGGATTTCCATGCAGTTACAGGAATTGTATTTCTAGGTTTTCGGTGGTTTATGGGATCGACCCCAAAATTGAGAGAACATAGTAGTGGTAAGTGAAAAGATAGATTGTCTGGGTGGTCATCAGTTACCATACAACTATCTACCAGATAAAAAGACTGGATAGACATCATAATGTGGTCGACGGTAGAATGCACATTACCATTATTAGAGAAAAAAAGGTCGACGATTGTCCACTAGCAGAAGATTGCGAATTCAAGGACATCAAGTTACATCTTTCCATTAGCGAAATTAGTTCCTTTCCTTGCATGTTTATTTTATCAGGCACGCATTTTGGGTCGCTGAACTGACCAATATGAGCATTGAAGTCACCAGCAATGATTACAGTGTAAATATGAATAAATTGATTAATGGCATCCTCAAGACACTCAAGGCATTCACGGTACTTTGAAAGTTTACTGTTCGACGATGGCAGGTAAACCCCAATTACAACGAGAGTTGTTTCATCTGTTTTCAATCTTGATACCTATAATTCTATCGTTACCAACTAAGTCAAGTCTTGTGACCGACATATTTAGGCTTTTTCTCCAAGAATGGCAACGCCTCCTTTACCACGTCTCCAGACAGAATCTAAACAGAGTTCGTTACTTGCTTTAGCGTATGAGTCAAAGTCTTGATCGATACTGCTGAGAAAGTCTAACGAGTCAGGATATAACCAGTGTTCTTGAATAACAAAAATATCAGTAGTGAGCAAGCAATGTTCAAAAAAAGGTATATTACACATTATGCCACCAGCATTCCAGGTAGTTAGCCGAAGTGAGCGGGATGGGCACTTGTTAATTACTTCGTTTATTTTATTTACCATTTACTTGCGGAGTGTAGTTATTCCGGTTATTCAGACGTTGCGTTGTATCATCGCGAGTATTCTCTTGATTTTGTCTGGTCAGCCACGGTTTGCAGATGACAAATTTGGGCCAAAACTCTTCCATAGTTAATTTATGGCAATCAGATGCCAAAATATTGAGTTTGGCAGAGAGAGTACCTTTCCTCTTGCTCGGGAATAATCTAAGCTGCGTTGGAAGGATTTCCTTCTTTGCAAGAAACGACATAATCTGCTCAGCGCTAACATTTTCGCTAATTCCGCCCAAAAAGAATCGTCTAACGTTTTTACCTTTTCGTTCAACACCAATAAATGCATCGCAGGAGGTAACGTGCGACTCACTGGTAGTTTCACCGTCGTCTTGAGAAGTAGCACTAGTTAAATCAATAGGTTCTTCCACACTAATGCGGTCAGAGGGTGGTGTTACATAATGTACGGTAGAGGTACCCCGGTTTAGAAACAGTGTTTTGGTTGTTTCCAGAACGATTATGGAGTTCAGATTGAGATGATACATTCAATGCACAACTCTCTTCTCAACATTTCTCTTGTTACCCTGGTTGGGGAGATTGCACTTATTCTTTTCAGTGTGGCCGATGGCAGATTTACCTACATCCGCCGGTTTCGTTTTAGTCTTATCGCTATAAAGCGGCGTATGGTTGTTAGTCTAAGAGGGCTTCTGGGCTGAAACAGCTCGGGAGTTTTCTTCTAATTTGCACAGTCGTGACACGATATTCAAATTTTCTGCTCTCAATTTGCATAACTCTTCACCTTGTTGTTTGATAGTCTCATCTTTCTCTAATATAGATTCTAAACATATTAGCAATTTCACTTTCAACTTTGGCTTTGAAGATAAAAAATTTCGCTTCCACTGAAGCGACGTTGTCATTTAATTGGCGACTTGATAAAGATACACCAGCATTGGCGAGACTTTCGACATTTGGGCGAAGTTGCTCACCGTTGTTTACATTATCATTTGACTGTGATATGGTAAATATTTCCTCGCCAGTTGAGATAGTTGAACAGTTTCCCATCAGATAGATAGATAGATAGATAGATAGATAGATAGATAGATAGATAGATAGATAGATAGATAGATAGATAGATAGATAGATAGATAGATAGATAGATAGATAGATAGATAGATAGATAGATAGATAGATAGATAGATAGATAGATAGATAGATAGATAGATAGAT
>JAWNZC010000468.1:1082500-1185000 GCA_035771165.1 Paragorgia papillata | reverse complement strand
GAAAGAGAGAGAGAGAGAACTAGAAAGAGAGAGAGAGAGAGAGAGAGAACTAGAAAGAGAGAGAGAGAGAAGAGAGGGAGAGAGAGGGAGGGAGAGGGAGAGGGAGAGGGAGAGGGAGAGGGCGGGAGGGAGAGGGAGAGGGAGAGGAGAGGGGAGGGAGAGGGAGAGGGAGAGGGAGAGGGGAGAGAGAGAGAGAGAGAGAGAGAGAAATAGAGAGAGAGATAGAGAGAGAGAAACAACCCCAGTGGCCCAGTTTACTCCAAATAGTGCAATAATGTATTATACTTTTAATACAACACTGTATTAAAACATTGTTTCCATATAGATGTAAGACCCAGAGGAATATCGGTTTGATCATATGGTCTTGCAGATGTATTGTTTGTGGATCCAATGTGTTGTCCATGATTGTGCCTTTCAGCTGAGCAACTATGCTGTCTGCTCTTAAGGCTATATCCAAAACCATGCTTTAATAAGCTCCTTCACTGTAAAATGTCACTATATATTGAATCTCTAAAGAACAGTCCACTTTGAGCAAGACAATAATAGCTCAGTACTCAAAATAATCATTCAAAAATTATTGGTTGTTTTGATTTGGGGTATTCATACACTATACTGAATTATAATACTTTATAGGCAACTGTACAGGTCTTTAACTATAATATTTTTGGGTATTAAACTGTACATGTTTGAAATTGGAAGCAAAACACAAGTGTTATAATTGTAGTATTGTACCCTAATTTTTCCTGTATAATTCCTATAATTACATGGTGAGTTTATTCTGGGCAAAATACAAATTCTAGTAGTTGCTATTAATAGCATTGTGCTTGTATATACAGGTACAATTTGTTTATACGAGGATGTACATCCATGTGTGTGTGTGTGTGTGTGCATGGAGAGGGGGGAAGGAAAGAAAAATTTGTCCAACAGAAATAGTAAATGAAAGAACTAATCACAATGAGCCCAAATGAATTCCAACATCCACTTCCCTTGAGTCCAGGGTTACTGTTGCTTGACATGGCAGCTGAAACAGACCCACTTACACCCCCAGCACACATTGGATGGTATGTCTATACCATGTCTTTTTATATTGAGAATCTTTTTTTTATTACAGGGAGGGAGGAGGGTAAATTCTATTGTAAAATTTATGTACATAATTGTAAAATTTGTGAAATAAATTCCAAAGTTCACAGGGTACATGTTTCAAAATTCAATTCAAATATGTTAAGCATTTATTTCATTTAATCTTTAAAGGTACACATGTGGAACTGGATATATTTTGACTTACTGCAAACGTTTCGTTTTCGTCACATAAGTTAAGACATATGTAACTCACTGATAACAAATTATTAGCAACGTATTTTAAAACTACATAATAAAGTTGTTCTGGAGAATTTCAGTCAATTTTCCTTAGAGTATATACCAAAGTTCAAACAACACTATATAATTATATATTTGTACGCGCTTGTCTTTGAGCTTCGGCAGTTATCGAAATGGAATATTTTTCTACTTCGCGGGATAGATGGATTTGGCAAAGCTAAAGGTTTCTTCCCGCTATTACGTTGGTCAAGCTAATATTCACAAATTCATTTCTATGACACGTCTTTAGCTCTTTCTTCTTCAGGCAAACCACTCATTTTCGTCAATACTTTAAGAACTCTGTCTTTGGGAGATTTTATATCACATTTTCCACGATGATAATCGTTCTTCGAACATTTCATGCTCATTTGACGAAGACTACCGCCGCGGAAGTACAAGGCAATTTTCAAGATGGCGGACACCAACATGTACAACAAAAATACGTATACGTATTTAAAAGCGACGTTTCCCTTGACAACGTTTCATTCAACATGAATAATTCAGTAGTTAAAAACTTTGCACTCATTTTGGCTTACACAAAATTTGTGTTTGCCCTAAAGCCTTCATCTTTTGCACGTTCATTGGCGAGAAAACTGTAAAAAATCACAACATTGGCTATTTCTCTTGGCACAGCTCCTATATTTGCAATCGACAAAAGGGAGATAAATGCGACAGTATTTCGCTAAAAATATCGACAACTAACGTTGTCATCCGTCTTTTAGTTCGCCCGTTAAAATCGAATACTGACGTAATACTCGTAACATAAAATGTGCAATATCAAAGGGAAATATGGTGAGAAAACGCTCAATTGCAGCTCAGAGGGAAAAAACGTTTAATATTTTATTTATAAGTTGCATTTCCAGCTACAAAAGTTTCATAAATAACTTATACTTCCATGCTAAAGAGCATTTACGAGCGACTTCATTGGCGACATTTTTTGCGATAAGCCGCTGACACCAAGTACCCTAAAAGTCGGCGCGCATTCAAGGCCGATGGGAGGAATTTGGCTGATTTGTGACGCCGTGTAAGTGCCCACTAATTTAATATTATTTTATCTATGGCTATGAAGGCTATGCCAGCCATTTGTGAATAGCATTTATTTTCTGTTTTCATTAAAATATGATCAGAAATTTTGCTGAAAGATACTTTGAAATCTTTCAGGAATTGTGTTTGACTTATTTAACCCTTATATCCCCAAACCGGCCAAGTATTTTCCCTCGGTTGGGTAAAATTATCTGGGGTTAGCCAGAATAACATTCTAAACACTTTACTAAGGGGTGAATAATATTATGTTAAATTGAGATGTGATTAACATAACTCATAATGCTGCTGCAGTACCTGCTGACATTAAATGAGGCTGGATGCATATTTAAATGATTTGAGATATCAAAGCAACTTGTGGAATAAAACTTGAGCACATTACAATGAAAAAGAAACATGCTGTTGCACACTTAGGCTTACTTGGTAATTCAATCTCAGGATATAAAAAGGGGTGTTTACATGAGGGCTCAGTTTCAACTGAATCTCCAATCAGGCATATATATGATAAATAAACCATCTACATGCAAATCCTGCACCTGATGGCACACTCAGTTCAACTTTAACTTGGGCTGGCCTCAGGTAAACACCCCCTTAAAGCAATATAGTGCAGTTTAGTTAAATTAGTTTTGTTATATTATAATTATCAGTGCAATATGTGCACTGATTATATAATATAAAATGACTAAGGGTAATTTATTCTGTAGCTTGGTTTATAAGAGCCGTGAAGACGCAAATCCAATGAAAAATCATCTTTGTCATACCTCTGAACATAAAACGTAGTGGTGAGCTTCTGTTGCTTCATGTTGTACTCGAATAGCAATGGAGTCGACTTGCCAACAACAACAGCTGCTCTTCCGGAATATTTCAGTACATTCCTTCCATTTTCCTTGACCTTATCAAAGTGCCTTTTCTTCAAAAAGTTCGTCCCAAAAAACCTCACCGGGGAGAACACTTTCGAAGCATTTGTGAACGATTCTATTGCGACAGACATGTTGGCTTTGTCGCTCTTTAAGGTCCGCCATAACCAACAGCAACATTGAAAACATGGCGCAATATCCCGTACGAGCACGAACAATCTGATTGGCGGCATCAGTCCAGTATTTCTGGATCTCCCGAGTTTTTGAGAAGATGCTTTTACCTATTTCCTGGAGGTAGCCATCTATCAGGGGTCCAGTAAGCTCAAACTGTTTGAGGCGCGCTCTTCTAATATTGGATCTCGAGATCCCCGCATTCCGTAGTTTTGGCTTACTTTTTGCAGTTCCTAAACTGCATCCAACCATAGTCCTCTCCACACCGAACTTCATCTCTACCGAAGCTTTATTCCAAAAATGTTCGGATCTCTCCGTATCATCGGCAGATGAGCCCAGTTTGATATCAGCTAGTCGAGACAAAATATCACTAGCTTCCGCCATGTTGTTTTGGAGGGAAAATACCTCAAGGAGAAAACCGCTTCCTAGATGTGCGCCCGCGCTTCCGGGAGCAAAACGCATAGCAACCGACCACCGTGGAAGCAAGCATTCTATGTCTTTTATTTCTATGACTCAAACCCAGGCCTATATATATAGTCTAATAATTTCGGCATAAAATTATTTTTGAAAGACAATTTAATATTTGGCTCGTTCAACTTAATACTAATTACTATATATCATCAGTTTTATTTACATAATATATTAATTAAAAAACAACTTATTATTGGTGGAAATATCTTCTTTTCTGTGTATTATTCGGATATACTGTGTACCATTGTATATATGATTCAATTTGCATTTTCAACCTTTTTTCAACGTCGATCCAACGTCTGAGAGTGACGGCTTTTCAACGTTGAATTAACGTCGTTTTTTAACGTCGTTTCGACGTCGTGAAAGTGACGTCGATCCAATTTGCATTTTCAACCTTTTTTCAACGCCTATCCAACGTCTGAAAGTGACGTTCGTTTTCAACGTTAAACGATAGACGTTGAATTAACATCGTTTTTTAACGTCGTTTCGACGTCGTGAAAGTGACGTCGATCCAATTTGCATTTTCCACCTTTTTTCAACGTCTATCCAACGTCTGAAAGTGACGTCGTTTCAACGTTAAACGGTAGACGTTGAATAAATGTCGTTTCGACGTCGTGAAAGTGACGTCGATCCAATTTGTATTTTCAACCTTCTTTCAACGTCTATCGAACGTCTGAAAGTGACGTCGTTTCAACGTTAAATCGACGTCATTTTGCCCGCTGAGCTCTATCTAAGTGGAATACTTGAATTACTTAAAAATGGGGGTCCTAACAATAGTTTCTGGTTGAAAATACAGAGAAAAACAGTTGTTGGTGCCATTTTGTCTGCGGGCATTATGGAAGGAGTTGTTTACCTGTGACAATCCTTGCCCATGCAAGGATTTTCTGAGTTTGAAGGCCATGCTGAAATTTTTGTCTTTAAGGAATAAATGGTTACGGTATTCTATTGAGTACGTGACTGTAATTTATCAAATTCCTCACAAGTAATGCTAAAATATCAAAAACAATTTATCTGATATCTGGTCTGATATTATTTAGAAAATATCTTGCCAGACACAGAATATAGTGATTTCTTCATGGAAAGTGCTGGCGTATGGTATTTACGCACGCGTTAATTGTTTTCACAAAGCGAACGAGCGAGTGAAACGAGCGAGTGAGCCTTTGTGAAAACAAATTAACAAGAATAATGACAATGAAAATTAGGTAAATTTTTTCTAGTTCTGTTAGTTGAAAGTTGTCAAAAGCATATTTATTATACATGGTTCATTTTTTATTGCTAATATTATTTTTAATATTTTATGTTATTAAATTTTTTTATTAAATATTACATTATTTGGAGTTTAGCCAAAACTAACAACACCAGTCATATTTCAAAACCACTATAGTTTTTATAACTTGTTCTTAAAACTATAGTTCCCACAACTATTGTTCTTAAAACTATAGTTTTTACAACTATAGTTATCTTTGTAGTATTTTGGAACAACACTATTGTTTAAAAACTACAGGGTTTTTTCCAAAACTATAGTTTCCAAAACTAAAGTTTGAAAAACTATAGTTTTTGAATTTGAAGTGGACTGGTTATATATATATAACCAGTCCCATGGGCCCATGCGCACTTCACGCTATCTGAATGTACTTCACCGATGCTGTCCCACATGCGGTTGTCACCGACTATCGCATGTGTATAAGTAATTGCTGAAATTCATTCAGATTGTTCCAGCTACACTGATGAGCTGTAGTACAGCGAAACACCGTGTCTGTAGATTGAACTATATATATATATATACAGAGGCCGCGGAAGCACCTGAAAAGAGGGGGGCACCGCCAAAAAGGGGCACCTTGGTTATTTTCAAAATAATTGTATAATTTAAAACATTGTACGGTTGTAACTTGCATTTGTTTTGTTTTGTTTATAAAGAAACAGTTTAACTTTAAAACAGTAAGTACCTGTATACATTTCACACGTAATATGGACATATACTGATATATAGGAAAAGCAACAAATTTGGCAGATTCAGAATTTACCAAAAAAACCTAATCCTGCGTTCGTTTTTTTCGAACAAACTCCATTTGCAATCAACTCTAAATCTAGTTTATCTGTCCAGCCTTTGTTTATGTTCATAACCATGAGGTTATTGTAGCGTTCTTTGGTCATCGCCGCTTCTCAAATACGTTTTGATGCGACGCTGGCTTGAAAATGACCGTTCTCCTGAAGCTGCACTTATTGGGCAAGTAGGTAAATCTGCAGAAGGACTAACGACATTGGTGATTGCGAAGACGATCTGGGAATGCGATGCAGCATTTTCCCTCAGAGTTGAACAATGATATGATGGTGTTGATCGATGTCACCTTCTTCAACTTGTGGAAGTCGCTGGGAAATTATTCCTGTGAGAAGTTTTAACTCAGCCTCTAAGTTGTTCGAAATCGAGATCCTCCTTGTAAAGTTGTTTAACTATGTCGTCAAAGTCAAACTTCTCACCATTTGCATAAATTAATGAGTACAGTTTTCAATGTTCATTAAAACTGAGTAGATCTCTTGATTGAAACGCTCATTTAGTTGCAAAATGCATGCATCAATTGCTTCGAAGTACCCAGCATGGTACGATTCTTCCTGCTGATTGGAATTGATGCTGCTCAGAGTTTCCATGCTGAAATCGCACAGGTACACGTCTTTGCCTTGGGAGTTTGGGATCATGTACGAAGGCAATGGTGTTGCTCGCAGTGACTACATTGTTGTAAAAGAGCTGGAAATCATCTCGTTGCCGTTGCAAGTTGTCTTTCAAGGAGTTGACACAAGTAACGGTTGTTTGTGCTGTTATTGAAGGGCTCTGCAATGTAGAATGCAACTTGCTCACATACGCAAAAGATATTCTGAGCAAAACGTAAACCAAAGTATGTTGGTGAACTTCTGTAACTTTCTAGTAAGGCCTGATGCCGTGTCGCGTACGGAAGGCTTGACGGACTCTTCTGCAATGCTGAGTAACGTGGAGTATAAGGCTTCATAATTACGTACGATAACAGAGATGGATTTTGTTCTTACCGTCCATTGGGTTGGACAAAGCATCTGCGGGTTCTCCGCTTGTGCGTCGCTGTGTTCTGCAACGATATGCTGATATTGTGCCATTCGTATGGGTAAAGATTCGGATAAACACGGACAATTCTTGAACGAAATCCAAATGCATCTCTGATGGTTTGACTTGCCTTTGCGCAACCCTGCAGAGCCAAATCAAAACTGTGATTTTGCGCAATGAACATACAGTGCGCTAGGATTCTCTGAAGATATCCGCGCTGCAACTCCGCTTACACTTCCAGAAATGTTTGCTGCGACGTCGTATGTCTGCCATCGACAATGCTGTACTGTTAAATTGCATCGCAACAGGATATCCTTTAAAGAATGGGTTATTGTTCCTCGCATCGGTTTTCTCTAACTGGTACATGCCCAATAAAATCTTCATGAAACTGACAAATCGACTTTTGGTACCCAGCGCAACACACACGTCAATTGTTCTTTGTTACTGATATCTCTAGACTCATCTGCAATTATACTGAACAACTTTGATGCCTGGCGTATATGTCCAACTATAGACCTCACAACTGCGTTGCCTAACATATTGATCAGTTCGTTTATAATATCATGGCTGAGATATTTTCCATCTTCCAACCACTCTGATAATTCAGGAATATCCTCTGCTTTTAATTTCAACAACTGGTATAAGTTACTTTCTATGCTCGTTTTCCCCTACAGACTCAGGCCTTGACGAGCCAAATACCTGATGGTACTAAGTTGTTTCAACAACTTTCTTTTGTGGGTTTCCTGGGATTTTTTAAGTTCACCGACCAATGCTGCCTGCAATATCACCTTTTGAAGCATCAGGAACATAGAACCATTCCTCAGTAGCCTCAAGCGTGGAACTTGGATTGCGAATGCTTTTTTAAGTTTTTCATAGCATTTTTTTCAGTCATCAAATTCTCCTGAACAAAAGGCTTCATTACCGTTATTACTGAATGTGATAAGATTTTCAATCTTTGCTCTTCTACAAAAGTAGCAGCTGATGGTACCTCCTGTCATGCAATAACTGACCCAGGTGTATTTCGAAAAAATTGATATCGGAAAAACACGTACTTTAGACGCATCCGACGATCTTCCTTCTATAGTAGTTTGCTTTGAGGATGTTCGCTTTAAGTCTTCTTGGGTTGGTTGGAAAGGCGTTTTGTCTGTACAACACCAATTATGACAATCACGTGTATGTAAACGAGATGCTGATTTTTATGGTATTGTTTCTTCTTGTTCTGTAGAGTGAGGTTCAGCAGATTCTTCTTCTATTGATTGATCATGAGAGAAGCTAGATGTTTGGTCGTTTGAAATTGTGATGGTAGATGTAACCACGGCCTTAGGGGATTTGAATTGTTTCATTAACAGTGGCCTTTGATCACCACCATTTTGTTTTTAACATAATTTCTTGGTCAGCGGCATTTCTTTTAGAAATAGAATACTTAAAGTAGCGCCAATGTGCTGGAAACTTACATTATATCATATTTTATAAATAACTCTTTTACGTCACCCCTCGGGCAACGGCACAGTCACTCTTTTCTACAGCAAATAGCAATGTCATACTTCTACGAAAAGGGTACATTAATTCTTCCCAGTATAGGCAATATGCCGCAGTAAACCTTAACTGCCACATTTATAAAAAGGGCACATTTTACAATTTTGAAAAAAGTGGGGGCATCTGCCCCCAGTGCACCCCCCGGTTCCGCGGCTTCTTTCTCTCTTTCTCTCTCTTTCTCTCTCTCTCTCTCTCTCTCTCTCTCCTCTCTCTCTCTCTCTCTCTCGTCCTCTCTCATCTCTCTCTCTCTCTCTCTCTCTCTCTCTCTCTCTCTCTCTCTCCTCTCTCTCTCTCTCTCTCTCTCTCTCTCTCTCTCTCTCTCCCCTATCTCTCTCTCTCTCTCTCTCTCTCTCTCTCTCTCTCTCTCTCTCTCTCTCTCTATCTCTCTCTCTCTCTCTCTCTCTCTCTCTCTCTCTCTCTCTCTCTCTCTCTCTCTCTCTCTCTCTCTCTCTCTCTCTCTCTCTCTCTCTCTCTCTCTCTCTCTCTCTCTCTCTCCTCTCTCTCTCTCTCTCTCTCTCTCTCTCTCTCTCTCTCTCTCTCTCTCTCTCTCTCTCTCTCTCTCTCTCTCTCTCTCTCTCTCTCTCTCATCTCTCCTCTCTCTCTCTCTCTCTCTCTCTCTCTCTCTCCTCTCTCTCTCTCTCTCCTCTCTCTCTC
This sequence comes from Paragorgia papillata, assembly GCA_035771165.1. Lineage (NCBI taxonomy): Eukaryota > Metazoa > Cnidaria > Anthozoa > Scleralcyonacea > Coralliidae > Paragorgia > Paragorgia papillata. Next base: position 1,175,844 of record JAWNZC010000468.1, on the reverse strand, counting down.
TCTCTCTCTCTCTCTCTCTCTCTCTCTCTCTCTCTCCTCTCTCTCTCTCTCTCTCTCTCTCTCTCTCTCTCTCTCTCTCTCTCTCTCTCTCTCTCACTCTCTCTCTCTCTCTCTCTCTCTCTATCTCTCTCTCTCTCTCTCTCTCTCTCTCTCTCTCTCTCTCTCTCTCTCTCTCTCTCTCTCTCTCTCTCTCTCTCTCTCTCTCTCTCTCATATATATATATATATATATATATAGAGAGAGAGAGAGAGAGATTGTCGGAGACAGTCTCGGAGACAGTCTACTGAGTACTGACTTTAAATAGAGTGCTCAATATCTTAAAGGATAGAGCGAAGGTATATAAATAATAAAATGCGGTTGTTGTTACTCGGAGTTTTCACGCCCGTGGACGATCTTCAGTTGTCTGATTGATATATATATATATATAATATATATATATATATATATATATATATATATATATATAAATATAAATTAGGGTAATACTGATTAAATATTGAGACATATTCACGCATTTTAATTCACATAACCAGTCCCACGATACAGTTCATTAAACATGAATGTTAAACGAAAACAGCAATAATATAAAAAAATATTTGTGTTTAAGTGACCAGTTTATCTGAACAACTCCAAGGCAATAACAAGTGTTACTATCAAACAGTCTTACAATTTTACCTGAAGAGCATTAATAACATCTTGCGGAACTAATGTTTCATCATGTCTCTTGATGTTCATGTCCTTCAAACATCGTTTTAACGTTCCTAGACTGTATACATAGGCAAATAGTTGAAAAATTATATATTTCTATTTCTATCTATATTTACAATAACTAAGTTATATAAAATACATATTTTAGTCTAGCCAATACAAAAATATTGTGATGACTCACCTCGAAGTACAACCAAATTCTCCAGCAAGGTAAAGTAATATAACCTTGTTAGTTTTAGACTTTTTGACCATGTCCATTATTCGTAAATACATCTCTATTAGGAAATACAAGACTTTATTTAATACCATAATTTTGCATTGAGTAATTTAGACAGATGTGTTGGTATGCATAGTCTATAGATATTAGGTATATGCTATAAACTGTAATAACCAAGAAGGCTAGACTGGACATTTAGCTAAAGACTGGACAGTTAGATATTTTAAATAAAAAAACGTGGTCAAACATGACGATTGACTGAATAAAATCAAGTCAAACCTCTCCTAACATCATGGGGAAGCACTACGTCCATCTCGTCTACATCTAGTCGGCCATGTTGAATTTATAGTCATGCGCGGGAGACTGGGGCAAGTTTGAGCCTCCTCGGCTAAAGAGTTTAGCAAAAGCAAAATTGAAATTTAGAAAAGCAAAAGTGAAATTTAGAAAAGCAAAAGTGAAATTTAGAAAAGCAAAAGTAAAATTTAGAAAAGCAAAAGTGAAATTTAGAAAAGCAAAAGTGAAATTTAGAAAAAACAAAATTTTGTCGTTATTAATTTCTATGGAATGCCGTTTGTATCAATAATACTTGTCTGACATATATACAACTTTTTTTGCAAATATATAGTAGTTGTTGGCAAATATATAAAACTTGTTCGAATATATGCAACTTAATAGCAAATATATACAATTTGTTAGCAAATATATACAATTGTTGCATAAAATACAACTTGTTCACAAATATATAAAACTTGTTGTGTAATATATAAAACTTGTTGCAAAATATACATGTTTTCTAATATAAAACTTGTTGCGTAATATATAAAACTTGTTGCAAAATATACACCATGTTTTCTAATATAGAACTTGTTGTGTAATATATAAAACTTGTAAAATATACACCATGTTTTCTAATATATAAAATAAAACTTGTTGTGTAATATATAAAACTTCTTGCGAAATACAACTTGGTAAAAAAAACAGTTTTGCAATACCGGCGGTGGCGTAGTGTAAAAAGTTATGGGGGATCTGTGGTGAGTGCCGGAAACGTTAGAATCTACGAGGGTTGGGGCATGCTCTCCCTAAATTACAAAAATCTAGAGTCGTTGAAATACCATTTCCTGCGGGGTTGGGTTGTTTTGTTTTTTTTGGGGGGGGGGGCAGAGTTCTGAAGATTATAAGACGTCATATAAAATATACAGAAGATAACACATTTCAGGATGTTGAATATATATATATATATATATCACTGAAAACTTGCCAGGTGTTAAATCTGTGGTGTAGCATGACCATTCTGAATGGGGGGAGGGGGTTACCTCTATTGCCTCTCCTCACATTACCGACCTTTCCAAAAAGTAGGGAGGGGGGACAACAATGTGAACGAAAGGGTTAAAATCCGTTGTCCACATTGGTTTAGACAATAAATCGATTACTATTGAATAATACGTCTCCTTCGTGTTCCAATTTACCGGAAGCAGCCTGGGCTACTGGAACGAGCTACTTCAACCCACGTCTATTAAGGGGCGGACTATTAGAAAAGTAATGGGGAGGGGCCAAAAATCGTGCAAGACAATTTGAATGGAAATAAATTCGTGCACAATTAAAATAACCCTTTAATTGCACACTAAAGGTGAAGTAATACGAGCAACAAATTGCAACAACATTGTTGCGTTGCAAGTCTAAAAGCGTTGTTGCACGTCTTTTGTCACCCAGCTAAAACATATCATCATGCAACAAAATTTTGTTGTTGCAAGTTGAAACAGCGTGTTGCAGCAAGTAGAACTGTTGTCTACTTTTTTCAAAAAAAATTTTCAACTTGCAACAACAAAATTTTGGTGCGTGACAATTTTTAAGGTGTGTGGTAATACGTGCAACAATGCTTTTCAATTTGCAACGCAACAAAGTTGCGTTGAAAGTTGAAGAAAAATGTTGCCTGTATTACATAGCCCTTTAAAGCCGGGAGCTTTCCCGTTGACGAGTAAAATCGTCTGGCATTAGACTGAGTAAAATAGTCTGGCGTTAGAGAGAGTAAAATAGTATGGCGTTAGACAGGGTAAAATAGTATGGCGTTAGACGGAGTAAAATAGTAGTCGTTTTCAGGTCTCAAAGGGCTAGCCTTAAAAGTCCTAGAAAAAAATCTCGCACGAGCAATTGACCAAAAAATAAAAGATTCGTGCACCCTGAAAAAGTCCGCCTTCCCCTTCTTCACTTTGCTAATGGTCTGCCCAGTCCAGGGCGCCTGGCCAGTGTCCAACCCGCCCACAGTGCCGCCTTACATATCCTTCGCCGTGCATGCAAACTCTGGGATAATCACCGGAAACAGGAAAGCCTGTTGCCGCTTCAAAAGAAGCCGCCTTTATCTAGCCAATCAAAACGCTTCCTGGTTATGCATTATATATCTCAGAGCCTTCGTTAGCGTGCACAGCAAGAACGTGGATACGATATTGAAATTGCGCTGGAAATTGCAGCAGATAAGGGCCTAGGTACGAGTTTGACTGAGGGGGCTGGCAAGAAAAAGGAGTGGGTCTTCAAATAGTTTTCACAGATACAGGGGATCCATGTATTTTATGTTATTGTTGATTAATGCCATAATACCCCCCACCTTCAACATAATTAACATTTGTAAATGTTAAGATAATTACCACATACAGCTGAAAAAGTCCACCTGCGTGCGCAATTTAGTGAGCTAATTACAACAATTACTAAAAAAACTCGGAAAATGTTACTAAAAGTTTATATTATTATTATTATTATTATTATTATTATTATTATTATTATTATTAAAGAATATTTATAGAGGTAAAGAACGCTTCAGTGAATATACACTGCTATCAACGCGTGTCCTGTGGATACCTAAGTCTAGAACAAAACAAAAGTGTGTACAATACAAAATGAAATAATAACTTAACAATGTAGTCTAATCTATAAATAGAAACAGATGTAAATTCAACAACATAAACCTAAGTAATCATAAAGTGCTTTCTTAGTGCTCTTTTAAATAGCATATAACTGTCAATAGATCTAATATCCCGAGGCAATTTATTAAACTCAATTACTCCATGATAGTAGAAAGCCTGTTTTGTAGATTCAAGCTTTATTTTAGGGATTATGACACTAATGCCATTGTTACGTGTGCCCTTTCCATGCTGTAATCGTTCAAAGTAATTGTCAAAATTACTACAGACGTTACAATCCAGACACTGTTTCACCAATAAGCATGTTTGTGTTTTTGAAAATTTCATGATGTCAGGTAACTGGAGATGTGCCAATGCATTCGATTTAATAAAATCTCCAGCTCGCTCCTGGAAATTTTGAACTCTTGAAATTTGTGTTGGATTCAAATTCGAAGTGATGATACTCGAGTATGTCAATAATGGGACAATCATACTTTTATAAATTGATTCTGCAGCATCCATAGTTAATAAAGGTCGTAATTTTTTAAGCAACCTCAGCCTTCCAGATGCCTTCCTAAATGCAATGTTGAATTGTTGATTTAAATTCAGTGATTGATCAAGCAATACCCCAAGGTACTTATATGTGATTGTAGAATTGATCACCATCTCACTGAAATAAACACTCGAGGATTTATTTTGGACTCTTCGGCTAGTACCAAATAACATGGATTTTGTTTTACCTTTGTTTAAGTTGATAATAAGATCATTATCTTTCAACCAATTTGAAGCCACTTCCATTTCGTTTGTAAGTCGATCTTCAATTTCACGGGTTGTTCGACCAGCTAAAAACAATACAGTATCATCCGGGTACTTTAGAATCTCCGCACACGTGAGACAGTCATCAATATCGTTTACGTATAGTATAAACAAAAGCGGTCTCAAAATGGACCCTTGTGGTACTCCCGTAGTAATATGGAATTCATCCGATAATGAGCCATCATAGCTGACAATTTGAGAGCGCTTAAACAGATAATTAGTGAACCAATCCAACTCAATAGATTTGACTCCAAATTTTTGTAATTTATTTAAAAGATTCGAATGTGAAACCGTGTCGAAGGCTTTTGATAGGTCAATAAACCCGTACCAGTTAGTAAGCCTTTGTCCGTATTTGCCCGTATTTTATCCAAAAGTAACGCTGATGCAAGCTGAGTAGATCGCCTCGGGCGAAAGCCAAACTGAGAATCATTTAGCAGTTTATTTGACTCCAGATAATCCATGAGTTGTTCATGGACAATCTTTTCCATAATTTTTTACACTGACGGCAAGATGGAAATGGGACGATAGTTATCAAAATCATTCAGAAGACCTTTTTTATGGATTGGTACGACTTTTGCCTCTTTCCATTCGGATGGTATTTCCCCGGTATATAAACTCATGTTAATTATAAAAGTTATTGGCTCTTTTAACACCGATGAGCAGTCTTTCAGTATCCCGGGAGGAATGTTGTCGATTCCTGCAGCTTTGGTTCTTTTCAGATCGTTTAATTTCTTTTCCACAATTCTCTCAGGTACAGATTTGAAGACAAAGCGTGAATTAATATGCGTGGTAGACGCTTTCCGATATTTCCACACAAAGTCTACCAGAGGGAAAGCTTTATCTTTCAATTTCTGCACAACGGATGAAAAAAATGATCCAAATGCATTGGATATAAGCTTTCTGTCCGAAGTAAGCTAGCTTACTTTCAATTCGAAAAGATCGACCAAAATTAAATTGCTTACTTGGAAAAATCTGTTTAATCGTGCTCCAGAATTATTTTGGGTTTCTGGAATTCTCCTTAAGCATGTCCCGATAATAGCAGTTCTTATTTGATTTAACCAAATTGCTCACATAATTTCGTTGACTTTTGTATTTAGCCCAGAGAGATGTGGAATTTGGTTTCCTCGCTTTCCTCAACACGCCACCCTGCTTTATGTCATGCTTTCTATGGTTACGCAGCCATGGGCACTGACGGCCACGAATCTTCTTTGTAACCAGTGGAGCATACGCATTAATAGCTGATAAAAAAATATTCTTAAAGTTTTTCCAAGCTGATTCAACAGTCATTGAAGCATTAACCGGGTCAAAACCGGATTGGCGTAGATGATCACATAACACTGTATCATTATAGTTTTTATAGTTTTGGCTTTTGACTGTACGTGGTGTAAAGGAATTACTATTTAATTTACGAACGCATCCAATCATTTCGTGGTCACTCAAACAGGTAGACATTACTTCAACTTTGCTTATATTTTGGGGATTATTTACACAAATGACATCAATTAGTGTCGAAGACTCGCTTGTAATTCTCGTGGGATCTCTTACAACTTGTTTCAGGCCAATTAAATTTAATATGGTTTTAATGTCTGCATCACTGTTTTTCTTTAAGAAATTACAGTTTATATCGCCCATAAGTATGACTTCCTTATTCTCAGCTATCCTTATTCTCAGCTACCACAGTAGATAGCATATCGTCAAATAAAACAGGAAAAATCATTTTGGTAAATATTTCGATCCGATCGGAGGTCTATAAAGGATCCCAACCAAGACGTTTTTAGCATTCTTAACAAGTACTTCGACCCAAATGCATTCTAAATAAGGATGTTGTAAAACATTCCTTCTCAACCATTGAACTTGATCAGATATAAATGCAGCAACCCCACCATAGGTACCGAAAAAACAGAGGCTGATTTCCGAATTAATTGGTAGCAAGAGAAACAAAGGCAATTTATCTTCTAAGATAAAAAAGCCTGAATCCAAGAAGTCTGCTGAGCAAAAGCCTGCTACCTGTAATATACTAATGGGATGGATTCATAATGGTAAAAGAGTGGGTATGGAAAAGGGTGGAGGTACACTACTCGGGAAATGAAAGCCTCTGTTAATTACAGTTATCAAGAATTAATGGGTGCTGGTGAAAAGTGGTTTTTCCCAGATGGTAAAATTTTTTTTGGAATTAAGCAAGGTATGAAGTTTGGTCTTGCTGATTTTAGGGTTGTTTTACCGTGTAGCAGAGCACAAAGTACGTCACAGATAATCAGTCGTTGATTTCAATAATCATTCAAAATAGGATATATTACATGCTTCAGAATGACTATAGCTGCTTGTTCCTTTCTGCCAGAGCGGCCAGTTTGGCCAGAGTAACATTATATATTGCTTCGTTTCTGCCAGAGCGGCCAGAGTGCCAGAGTAACATTATATATTTCTTCGTTTCTGCCACAGCGGCCAGAGTGCCAGTTTCGCCAGAGTAACATTATATATTTGTCTGTTTCTGCCAGAGCGGCCAGCCGCCAGAGTGCCAGAGTAACATATATTTCTTCGTTTCTGCCAGATCGGCCAGAGTGCCAGTTTGGCCAGAGTAATATTATATATTTGTCTGTTTCTGCCAGAGCGGCCAGAGTGCCAGTTTGGCCAGAGTAACATATATTTCTTCGTTTCTGCCAGAGCGGCCAGAGTGCCAGAGTAACATTATATATTGCTTCGTTTCTGCCAGTGCCGATTTTAGGCGACAACCTTTACTAGAGTTTGATGGAGATGTAGCAATTACCCTTGGAGATTATGCAAAGAGAAATGGTTTTAAAACTCGTCCGTCTTTATTTGACATCTGCTCTAACAGTAGAGAAGATTGCCGGTTCGAGCAGTGATGAAGATGAACTACCACTTGCATGGGAAAAGTCAAATAAGACCACTGTTAGGAAAGAAGGTGACAGTAATGGTGACCAAAAGAAATGAGCAACCATTTCTAGTCTGAAAGGCACATATCCCATGAAAGATTACAACTTAGAGAAGAGCAGGACAAAGCCTACCATGAAATTCTGGTTTTGGATACTATGAAAAATGATGACAGGAACCACTTCCATTTCTGGAAGAAGAAGTGCAGAATGTAGAAAGACAAGAACTGTTGAGGTCTGCAAGGGCAATACGTGTTTCAGCAGAACCAAGCATAGAAGAAGAACATGTTATTGTTTCAGTTCGACATCTTTCACTTGGTATTGTAAGCCGTATGTTTCTAAAGAATGTGACCATGGCTCCAGTATATGATTGGATAGGGTCTCTGCAGTTAGTTCCTGAATATTCCAGGCTTGTTTACCCTGTATCTGGGCAAGTTTTGCTACCAGAGAACCCTGCTACTGATGCTGCAAAGTGTCTTTTAAATATGTGTGAAAGTGAAGAGGCATTATCATTGATTCATGATGATCCTGAAATTGGTGCACTTGGCTTTGCTGAGGCTGCAAACCTATCCTCAGATAGTATATTTTCTGAAATACCAGAACATCTTCCAGACCAGTTTATGGAAGAGGATGAGAAAGAAAGTGGCACAGTAAGTGGCAAATATGTAGCATTATTTATCAATATACTGTACTAATACTGAAAGAACTCAAATAGCATTGTTATAACCCATTTCACCAAGATAGTGTAACGATGAATTATATAGTTGTTTTGTTAGATATCAAATCTCAAATAATGAAATAATGTTGAGAAAACCCTAGAAGTGACAAATTTCTTCAATATCATCATCTACAGTACATAATTATATTTCCAGTTTTCAATATCATCATCTACAGTACATAATTATATTTCCAGCTTTCATATATTTTCTTATGACAAAATAAATTAATTGTTGTGTGTTGCAATGGGTGATGTATTTTTGCCCTGCCGAGCCATTGTCTATACTGTATATGCTACAGGTTGGAACAGAGAATTTAAAATTTAAGAGGAAGTACTATATGGAGGGGTGTGTGGTGCTAGGTACAGTATATTGTAAACCCATTTTGATTTGATGTGTCAACTAAATTTTTTTGGGGGGAGAGGGCAATCAGATTTTTTATATAATTAAATGTGGGATTAGTTTTTCGACGAACAGTTCGAAGAAGACAAACATGAGACTAAAAAATATTAGTGTGGCCCTCTACAGTTTCGCTAAAACTACAAATTTTAACCTCAAAAAGTACCCATTGATGTTTTGGGAAATAATGAAACTGAAGTTAGGTAGCAACTGCCAAACCACTTTGATGCCCTGAAAGTTATTCTTGCTCCCTAACTTTAGTTTCAATCTTTTTCAAATTATCTATGGGTACTTTTTGAGGTTAAAATTTGCATTTTTCTAGTTTTAAAGGAACTGTAGGCAGCTACCTTAAATAATTTATTACCGTAGTTACAACTTGGTTGTAATACGCCTGTAGCTGATTTGCTTTTGTCATTCGAAGAACACTTCCACAGCTTCTTTTTTTACCAGAAAGACAGGTAATTTTCAGCAGCACTTAAATAGTTGATTTGCAGTTTCTAGTCACACTTCAATAGAGAATAGTTGTGTCTAAGTGCATTTGTACAGCCAAGTTAAAATGGTTATGGTCGCCTGTCTGTCTGTCTGTCCGTCCGTCCGTCCGTCCGTCCGTCGGTCCGTCCGTCCGTCGGTCCGTCCGTCCGTCGGTCCGTCGGTCCGTCGGTCCGTCGGTCCGTCGGTCCGTCGGTCCGTCCGTCCGTCCGTCCGTCCGTCCGTCGGTCCGTCGGTCCGTCCGTCCGTCCGTCCGTCGGTCCGTCGGTCCGTCCGTCGGTCCGTCCGTCGGTCCGTCCGTCGGTCCGTCCGTCGGTCCGTCCGTCGGTCCGTCCGTCGGTCGGTCCGTCCGTCGGTCCGTCCGTCGGTCCGTCGGTCCGTCCGTCGGTCCGTCCGTCGGTCCGTCCGTCGGTCCGTCCGTCGGTCCGTCCGTCGGTCCGTCCGTCGGTCCGTCCGTCGGTCCGTCCGTCGGTCCGTCCGTCGGTCCGTCCGTCGGTCGGTCCGTCCGTCCGTCCGTCTGTCCGTCACTCAGTCAGTGGGTGCGTCGGTCCGTCGATCCGTCGATCCGTCGATCCGTCGATCCAAACATTACTAAAAACTAGTGATGTAGCAAAGGCAGTTGGAGTAGATAACATTTCAAACAAAATTTTGAAAATTTCAGCTCCATATATTTGTGAGTCATTGGCTGAACTTTTCAATTTATCCTTACTAAGTAATACATTTCCTAGTGATTGGAAAATGGCAAAAGTGACCCCAATATTTAAAACAGGGGATCGCTGTGATTCAAACAACTATAGGCCTATCTCAATTATTTCTGCAATTGCCAGAATATTTGAGAGACTTGTGTACACTCAACTAGAGAACTATGTTCAGAAACACAATTTGATAAATCCTAAACAATCTGGATTTCGTTCAATGTTTTCAACTGCAACAGCAATGTTAGAATTGACAAATGAATGGTGTTTTAACATTGACAGACAAAGTCTTATTCCTTGAAAATTTAAACGTAGCAATTAATGGAATAGTTCTCAAACAGCTCCACGAAGTTACCTGCTTAGGGCTCAAAATTGATGAAAACCTAACATGGGAAGGTCATGTTGAAACCATTAAAAAGAAAATTATAACAAGTTTACGTGTTATGAAAAAAGCCAAACCATATCTGAACCGACAGCTTCTCATTAACATTTACAACACAATCATAAAATCTCGCTTTGATTACTGTAGTACCGTATGGGACAGTATTGATATGACGCTGGCAGACCAACTACAAAAGTTGCAAAATCGTGCAGCTCGTATCATTACTGGGGCACCATACAAAACAATTCACACGTGTGATGTATTTTCTGAATTGGGGTGGTCATCTCTGGCACACAACCGAAAAGTTCAGAAAGCTATAATGATGCACAAAAATTATGAATGGATATTCACCATCTTATTTATCAGAAATGTTTGAGAAGCAGTTTGGATCAACTATTTATAATTTAAGATCATCTGATCGAAATGTTCAGATACCTAATGTTCGAACTGAATGTTATAAAAGAAGTTTTGCAGTATCTGGATCTTTTCTTTGGAACTCCTTACCAATTGAACTTAAAGAGGAGAAAAGTTTATCAAAATTTAAGACAAAAATTAAAAAACATAACTTCTGCATTGACAACCTATAAATTTTACATCTTGCTGTAAATATATTATGTAAATATTTTTAAATCTATTATGCCAAAAAAAATAAAAAAATAATGTAAATATGGTTTTGTTACAATTCGCATGGCTTCTAGGTAGACCAGATTTAATAATTTAATATTTGTAAATGTTATTTCTGATAGAACCACCGTGTTTAAATAAAATTTACCTACCTACCTACCTACCTACCTACCTACCTACCTATCTATCTACTGTATTTCCATTCAAAAAATTTTATACAAAAAATTAGCATTTATTAAGGGGGATTATTCTTATTTTTAACTTAAATCTTCATGGATGTCTTAATATAGAATATTCGCTAGCCATTCTTTTATTACTGTTATATTTTTTATTGAGTATTTTTCTTATATTAATGACCTATTGTTTGTAGTTAGTATCAGACCCGCGTACTTTGACTTGATACTGACGTTCTTAAATTAATTTGAGTAGTCTTTTATAGCAGATTTTTATAGTAAAGTGTATTAAAAAGTCGCTTATTCCAGTGGCGTAAGGAAGATGTGAAATATTAGGGGGGCTGAAGGCTATAGTAAAGTAAAATTTCGGGTGTGTGTGTGTAATTTTTGGGTGTCAGCAAAACGTTAAAAATTAATATTTACACTGAATTTATTGTTACCAATACTAAGGACTATATATTTTTCTTTTGAAACTAGATGCTTGGTATAATATTATTTAATCGATCCTACCCACGCAAATTGCCTAATAAATAGCCAACCTCGTAATGTTGTACCCAGTTTCTTTTTTTTCGGCTCCCCACCTCTAAAATCAACAATGCCATGACCGCGGCCATAACACTAGCAATCAAAGCAGTAGCTATATACAAATGAAATAGAATGAAACATTAACTACTTTCTGCCTCAAACACTTGATAGCTCTAGAAACACGTGATGGTGATGTTGAAGGAGTGAAAACCACAGTTGGCAGACTAAACAGTTGAGTTTTTGAAGGGGGCCCGAAAGATATTCCGGCCCACCCACATAAAATGGGGGGGGGGCTGCCCCAGTAGATAGTGTAATACTATTATATATTAAGGTAGTGTATTTTTCATTACAGGACTTTCTAACTATTCGTTACCAGGCACTGGAAAGACTACGTAAAGAAGGAGAATCACGAACTGTAACTGTTCGTCGCCTCAACATAGTTGAAGACATGATGTCTTTATACGCAGATCCGAAGACCGTTGACTGTTTTATTACTATACCGTTTCTTGACGAGTGTGGCGTGGATTTCGATGGTATAAAGAGGGAGGCATTTTCCCTCTTCTGGGAAAAAGCAGTTCCTCTTTATTTTGAAGGTACATGCACTTTTGTGCCTCGAATTTGCCTGGCTATCGATGAGCATGTTTACACTATACTTGGGAGAGTATTATGGCATGGTTATGTTCTGTCTGGTGTTTTCCCTGTCTCCATCAATAAGGTGTTCGTTGCTTTAATGCTGACTGGAAAAGAAAGTATAACTGACGATGATTTCCTGGAAGGTTTTCTGGAATATGTCAGTTCATACGAGAGCCTCAAGTTATCTAAAATTCTTAAGGAGGAACAACTTTCTCTGGAAAGTACAAATTTCTTGATCGACTTTATGTCAGAGTACTCTGTTTCCAAATTGCCAACTGCAGAGAACAAGAAGACCGTCCTCGTGAGTGTTGGAAAAACTGAACTATTGAGTAAACCACGTATGGCTGTGGACGCCTTAAAGCAAGGGTTTCTGCATGGAATTAATGATGACGTACTCATTACAAAGAGATCTGTTTACCAACTCTACAACGACTTGTCAGTGACTACCGACAAAGTCCTTTCCCGTCTTGCCATCGATGACATTTCGACAATGACAAAGGCTAAGGAGACTGTTTTTACCTACCTGAAGAGGTACATTCGAAATCTTACAGAGAAAGAGCTTCCATCTTTCCTAAGGTATGTTACCGGCAGCGCAACATATTCTACAGAGCTTATCAAAGTCATTTTTCATTCATACACTGGCAACCTGCCACACATCCTGGTGCATACTTGCTCGTCAGTCGTAGATCTACCCACCGCTGGATACGACAACTTTAACGACTTTAGAGTGCAGTTGGATGAAGTTGTAAAAAACGCAGAGTCGTGGAAATTTTCTTCTGTATACGCCTTGTATTGTTGTATAGGAAGACTTAGTGTGACAATTAGTTTATATATTAATAGGTAGACAAGGTAAGAAGTGGGGATTTCATATTCATATTTCTGTTATTCGTATGTATTCATGCATGCTGCATTCAAGCAAAGGCAATTAAACTGTTCAAATTAGTGTTTAAATAGTTTTGTTAAAGATGTATTGATAACAAGAAAAACATGTTTTATTTTGGCGAAAACTTAAAGTGCCTATAACCCCTAGAATTTTTGTAGTTTTCCAAGTAGTAGATCCAAAATTAGCTGAATAGTTCTTTAACAGTTTTTAATTTGGTCCATTCGTTTCAAAGATATCTCGCTTCAAATATTGCAAGAAATCGCTATTTTGAATATCGCGCTAGAAATTTCTGCAAATTGCAAAGAGCCTGGTACCTACATGATGTGACGTAGCTTAAGGGACGGAATTTTCTCAGTGACAGTGTTGGTTCTGTTGCAGTGTTGTATACACTGTCATCGAAGCGAAAAAATGCCAGATAGATGTGTTGTTTTTGGGTGTTCTAACGAATCCGACTTGACGAAAGGAATTTCACTTCATCATATTCCATTTTGGAATGACGATCGGGCTGAGGCGAAACGGAGAAGAAAGGTATGGGTAAATTTCGTGGCAAGGAGGCGTGATAAATGGAAACCAACAAAGTATTCGGCAGTATGCTCGGCTCACTTCAATTCAGATGACTACGATATATATGCTATAGAAATACCTGGAACTAAAGACTATACGCCAAGACTTAAGAAAGATGACATCGGTGTAATGGTCTTTCCAACAATATACAAAATATGCGATGATCCCGTACAACCATCCCCTCGAGATAAACGACAGGTGCGTGTTATAATTCAATGTTTGACTTTATTTCGTGAAGAAAGCGTTATTTACCATGCTTTCTTGGTCCGTATATATGTGTTGATTTTTACCTATCTTTTTTAACTAGGCTGCTAAAGAACGAGCGCAGTTAACAAGAGACGATACCTCAGTGGCTAGTTTGTGCCAACCCAAGGAAAAAGACTCCGAGGAAAACCCTTCAATTGGTATTGATGTTGATCAATTTCAAGAAATCACAAAACGTAAAAATCAGGTTAGTTTTTTTCAGTTGTCTAACTTCTTTTTGTTTTACATCTTTTTGTTGATGACGATTAGTATCACATAATCTGGACATCTTTAGTTGATCAGTGGTTGGTCTTGAGAAAAATGGTTGAACGATTTGCCGATTTCAACAAAGAAGAAATCCAAATGTTATACATGAATTTATATGTACCCTATTATTTGCATCTCTTTCAGTTTATCGATGCAGAAATCCAAACAGACCCTGCACCATGTATAGAATGTGCAATTCTTCAAAATATAAATAAGAAGCTGAGGAACAATTGGGTTGCAACTAAGCATAAACTAAAGTTATGTCGACGTCATAATCATCAAGCCTGTCGTCATAAATCATCAAGCCTGTCGAAAACTGGTAAGGTACAATTTTTTACAGATTATCTTAAATCCAAGCAATTAAACAATTTAGGTTGTGTGGAAGTATCTTGCATCATTGTCGAATTGCTCACTATTGTTACAGATTATCAAAAACTGAAGCAGCAGAAGATACCATCTGGGGAAAGTCAACCACCAAAAGAAGCTACTGGTAATCTAGTACATGTACCTGTGGTTGACTGTGAGATGGATAGTGATTTATCAGATGATGAAGAAAGTGAAGGTGAGGATGAAGAGATGTATGTTGAACAGACAGATGAAGATACTATTTCACAGACAGATTCTGACGATGAAAACAATGCAAGGTACGTATACTCAATAATATATATGTTTTTAAAAAAATGTCTAACAGTTTCTTTTATATATATATATATATATATATATATATATAAGTGAGTTTTGGTTCACGAAATGTTAGAGAGTGCTCAATACCATATATAGATAGAGCAAAATACAAAGTATGAAGTATAGTTTTACCTTAAAGTCTTCGCTACCAGAGGTTTCACCCTAAACGGGATCATCAGGCGACTGAAAAATATCGGTTAGTGGGCTGCTTAAATGCGTTAGTTGGGGCGTGGGTGTGGGCGTCGAAACGTCCGGCGCATTCGTTTGGAGCGTGGGTGTGGGCGTCGAAACGTTGCGCGCATTCCTTTGATTATTTAGGTTGTTGATCCGAAATCTGTTTTTGTGCCAACAGGTCGAAACTATTTCTGATCTTTTGTTTAGTAAGAGTTGTTTGTCTGCCTTCATGATGAAAAGTTTTTCGTCCAAACATAAATTGCATCTTTTTTGATCCTCCCGTGTAAGAAATTCAGTGTTTTAGTATAGACCAGTTATGTCGAAACTTTGGGTTTTTTCTTTTAGATTCCAAATGTATTTCGAAAGTTCCGTCTCATTTGAATAGTTTTTATTCTGGAAAGATTTAGTATGGTTACGATATCGCTCTTTAAATGTACTTGCTGTCATGCCAATGTATTGCTTAGTGATGTTCGTGTTGCTTATGGAAATAGATGCCTTGTATACTATGTTATTTGTCATGCATTGCCCACGTAGGGGGCAATTGTCCTTAATCCTGCAATTGCAACTGCTTGTAACTATGCTTCGTGGCTTGCTTTTCCTGATTGTGCGTGAATTATGTTTCGTGATAATAGACTTGACGTTGTTCATGCAACTATAGCTAATCTTGACTGTGTGTTTCTATATATATATATATATATATATATATAATAATAATAAAATAATAAAATCTTTATTTACCCTGCAAGAAATGGATCAGCTGGTACAAAAGTACCGACTGGTATCAACCCATGTGCAGCTATAAACTAAATACATCATCTATAGAAAAACCCTTAAAAAAATCATCATCGGTTACATTACATGGTAAAATATTAAATAACTATAAAATTCAAAACAATGATATAAGCAATCTAATTACATGAACATTGATGCGTAGTGCGATCAAGGTCGCTCAAATAGCTGTATATCTCATACTTAAACGCAGCTAATGACTTAAATTCCCTAAGACTCCTAGGCAAACTGTTCCAGTCTGCAGCTGCTGAGTACTGGAAAGTGGACTGGCCCATAGATGACTTAACTTTAGGGAGGTGTAACAGAGTATTGTCACGGAGATTCCTGCTATGCATATTTGAACGAAGTTGCAAGTAGTCTATTAATTGTTCCGGACATTGTAACCTATTTACAATTTTAAATACTAGTAAAAAGCGAAGGAACCGCCTGCGATTGGACAAAGAGAGCAATCCTAATTTATTACGCATGGTCTGGGTGCAGGTTTGTCTCTTAGCCTTAAGTATTGAGCGCATGGCCTGATTCTGAAGGCGCTCAAGTTTGGTTGACATTTTCTTTGAGCAGTCCAGCCATACCATGCAACCATAGTCCATTATAGGTAAGATAGTCTGCTTATAGATTACCAATAAAATGTCCTCTGTTAAAAAAGCAGAAGTCCTATTCAAGAGCTTCAGTTTAGGATAGACCTTTTTGCACACGTGTTTTAAGTGATTACTCCATGACAAAAACATTGTCTACATAGACTCCCAAATACTTGTACGAGTCCACTTCCTTTAGCTTCCTATTATTTAGGTGGATGTCGATGTCGTCGGCTATTTTGAGGGCAGGGCGTGAGGCGATTTTCAGTACCTCTGATTTCCCTGTATGCGCAACCATCGCATTGTTTTCGAGCCACTCTGTAACATGTGCCAGGTCTTCGTTTACACAATTTGCAGCACAACTAATGTCTTTGTCTGACGAGTGAATTTCGGTATCATCTGCGAAGAGTGTGCAGCTCGCGCGCTCAATGACTGATGCTACGTCATCAAAATGGATGGAGAACAGCGTCGGTCCCAATACTGACCCCTGTGGTACCCCGTGTTTTATTGTCATTAAATCCGATGTAGCACCATTGCAACTGACAAATTGTTCCCGATTTTTTAGGTAACTTTCTAGCCAATGAAGAGGGGTACCATATATACCAGCATTGTTAAGCTTATTGAGTAGGAGGTTGTGGTTTATTACATCAAAAGCTTTCCGTAGGTCTAGAAAGGCAGCGACGGTTATCCTTTTCTCGTCTATTGCCCGTTTCCATTCGTCAACAAGCAATATTAAGGCCACGTTACAGGAGGAGAATCTCTTGAAAGCAAATTGCTTATTCCCTATCAAGTTATTTTGGATAGCAAACTCCTGTAACTGTGCATTGGCGAAGCGTTCGTGAACCTTGGACAAGCATGGTAAGATGGAGATCGGTCGTTGGTTGTCACGATTTGTCATATCCCCTCCTTTGTGATGCGACGATACGCGAGCAATTTTCCAATCGGAAGGGAATGTACCAAGCTTCCAAGATTCGTTGAACAGGTATGCGACGCTGGGGGCTATACGGCCCGCTGCAAGCTTGATGGCTTTAGCTGGAATGTCGTCAACTCCAGTCGCCTTTGCAGTCTTTAGAGTATTCAGGGCTTTGTAAACTTCTTCATTCGTTACGTTCTTAAACGCAAAGGAAGACTCAGCTGGCGGCTCATTTGGTGCTACTACGAACATCGTGTTTGGATCTCTGTTTGGATAAGCATCTTTCAGTACAGAGTCAGCAATACCCGTGAAGAACGAGTTAAGCTCGTTTGCTATCATCTTCGGTTCGGTAATTTCCTTGTTGTCAATCATAAGCTTGGTAACGCTATTGACCTTCTTTTTCCCTGGGAGAGCAAGCTTCAAGGTTTTCCAGAAGCGTTTTGGGTTCCCCTTATTCTCCTCAAGGTGTTGTTTAAAATAGTCGCGCCTCTGTTTGCGTAGTTTAATAGTCACCTGGTTCCTTAGTTGACGATATAGAGTCCAAAGGTCGCCGTCACCAGATCGACGTGCTCGCTTATGAACATGGTCGCGCCTCCTCATCATCCTTAGGATCGTGCTATCCAGCCAGGGGTGAACGTTGTCCCGTATCCTCTTCTTACGGAGTGGGAAATGCTTGTCCATACACCCCCTGAAGAAGTTCGTCCAATTTTTAACCTTCCCGTCGATATCAGTAGGGGCTCTCAGCTCATCCCATGGGATGTTTACCAAGTCTGCCTGAAAAGCCTCGACACAGTCCTCACGCCATCTGCGTGTCGATATTACTTTGTGTTCTGGGCGACATGGTAAATTTGGAATCACACCATAGATGGGCTGGTGGTCACTGAGAGCATTTTCCAATACTCCGACACGTGAGAATATTCCCGGTGTAGATGTTATAAGAAGATCAATCAATGTAGAAGATGTCTGGGAGTGTCTGGTACTGTCAGAAATAAGCTGACTCAGTCCATTCGCTTCTATAAACTCGATAGCTCTTTGAGTTTGCGCTAGTGAATCGTCATGCATATTGCAGTTTAGATCACCTATTATTATCGTCTCTTTACCGGACCGAGTTTCAGATCTCAGAATATCATCAAGATAATCAAAGAACTCGGCGGGCGAAGAGTCCGGGGCCCTGTAAACACAACCGATTATATAATTGATGTTGCGTATTTTTGCCTCTATCCACACTGCCTCGAAATTTTGCTCCTCAAGGTCTCTTCGACTCTTGATTCTGAAACCATCGGCGATGTAGAGTGCACAGCCGCCACCTCTACGCTCCTGGCGGTCTTTACGAAGAACTGTGTAGCCTGAGATACTGATTTCATCGTCGGTTATGGTGCTATTTAACCATGTCTCGGTAATAGCAATGATAGTATGACGATTATGATTAAATATTAGTCTCAGTTCGTCGATGTTTGGTAGTAAACTCCGACAGTTTAAGCTAGTCAACCAATTCGATCTTGACCTTGTGACATGGCACTCATTCTGTTGATTGTCAGGACTTATTGACGGCTGGTTACTTCCCTCAGGTCCCGGGTTAATTTGTACATCTCCACAGAGTAAGATTCTCCGCGCTGCGATCGAGTTGGCATAATATGTGACGGATCTTGTAGAATATTTACATCGTATTCGGCGAAGCGAAGGATGTGATGGTAAACCAGAGTACTCATTGTTCCGGGTACTCCATGGTCCATTGTATGCTGCAAAGGTCCATTGTGTGAAGTCACGCTCATTAGGCTTCACAGGCGTTCTTATGCAAATTCGCCTTAAAAGCGAAGTTGATTTTGTGCTAGGCCTCGGAAGAAATTGGTCGGGTTTTGGTCGCTGAAGAAGACTAGGAGTAGAAAAATTGCCAAATAGTTGTTCAGTAGACGTTCTTGTACCGACGCGATGAGGTCTCAGGTCCAAACCACACAAAGTAAAGGCAGTAAGGGCCGATAATACGGTGCCCCAAAATCGCCGTCTGCTCGTCATGTCTGATTATCGGATGATATATATATATATATATATATATATATATATATATATATATATATATATATATATATATATATATATATGATATAGTTCAATCTACAGACACGGTGTTTCGCTGTACAACAGCTCATCAGTGTAGCTTGGAACAATCTGAATGAATTTCATCAATTACTTATACACATGCGATCGTCGGTGGCAACCGCATGTGTATAAGTAATTTTAGAGTGTATGTCAATAATAACGACAATGTTCGTGTACAGCCAAAGTTTATTGTGTTCCTGTCGCTGTTACTCATTTTATTCAAGTTCTGTCCATTTTGTAATGAAAGCAACCCCCAAATGGAGACTCGGAAGTTGGGAACTATGGCAGTGATAAAAACAACCTGCACAAATTTAAATTGCCGAAAAGAGTTTTCATGGAAGAGCCAGCCAGTAATGCCAGGAACAAAGATTCCAGCTGGAAACTTTTTGTTTTGTTTGCTATTTTGTTGGCAGGGTCATCTGCAAGCAAAATTATTCAGATTTTTTACAACATGGGACTAGCCTGCATCTCACTCAACACTTACTTTAAGCACCAACGGGTTAGTACAGTACTTACTCTGTTAGTATTCTTGTACATGATATGCCTGTTATATTAATTGTACAAGAATCACAGGATAACATTTAGTGTGTTGCAAGATATGTTAGTATTTTAAAGGAACCTTTTCTAGCAATGTAATACTTAGAGAAACTTCTGAGAAATCAGATGGCAATCAAACCCACAATTGGTGGTTTATACAAGATGTATTTCTGTCTACCATCTGAGACTTAGAAACTTTTGTGAAGTGTTACTAGTATAGCTTGAAGAACTTTGTCAGAAAGACATGTAAACCCTAATATTTTTTTAACAGAAGATCCTTTTGCCCTCTATCCTGCTACATTGGAAAAAATATCAGCAAGAACTGCTTGACAAGGCAAAGGCTGCTGGGTCAGGATTGGTTATTGCTGGTGATGGGCGCCATGGCCCACAGTGCAAAATATTGCTCGTATACAATATTTAGCTGCACCGCCTCTCTGATAATTCACTTTGCCCTAGTTCAGGTAAGCTATAAATCACATATATAATTTTACTGTACAGATGTATAAAAATAATACATATGCGTGGTATATACATGTACATTGTACTTTATATAAAACAATATATCCAAAAATAATTCATTTACTGTTTTTCTTTTATTACTAACAGAGAAATGAAGCAGGAAGCAGTCCTGCAATGGAATACATGGCTTTTGAGAAATCCATGACATTTCTGCTTGGAATTGGATTGACCATATCCACATTTATTTCAGACAGGCACCTGTCTATTACAAAGCATACGAAGGAAAAGCTTAGTGGTATTAAACACTACTTTGACCTGTGGCATTTGAAAAAAAGTGAGTAATATAATTGTATAATTTAGTGTTGGTTATTTTGAAGCAACCAGGAGATATGTTATAACAAACATGAATAAATACCATTCTCGAGGTGCTCGAAAATAACCAGCTAACTGTATATTCCACATGGGCAATTATTAACTTTAGAAAAAAATATAGGCAATGACACTTCCAAGGAATAATAGAAGGGACATTAGATATACCGCCCCTCAAGTAAAAAGAGGAACCAAGCCATGTTGAATCAAATAGTGTAAATACAATTTTCTGGTTACTGCTGGCAAGTTAATTTTATTGAACCTTGCTACTTGATTACAGCTGGTAATAGATTCTAATTAGAATGTCTTAGTAGTCTATTATTTTAAAAAAGTATGTTAACTTACATGTAGTACTGTATACTTCTGTGTTTTTTAGAGATAACAAAAATAGTAACAACTATTTCAAAAGAAAGTGGGTGCCAAGCTGTGTCAGATTGGATAAAGCCATGTGGTAATCATTTGTATTGGAGTGCATGTTCAACCCTTACGAAAAAATCCTATAGGAATTCCTATAGAAAATCCTATAGGAATTCCTATAGGAATTTCTATAAGATTTTGGCCCAATTTCCTATAGGAATTCCTATAGAAATTCCTATAGAATCCTATAGGAATTTCCATTGGATCCTATAGGATTTCCTATAGGATTTCCTATAGGAATTCCTATTGAGCAAATCCTATGGAAATTCATCAGTGAGAAAAACAAAGCAAGTTCCCCTTACGAAAATATCCAATAGAATATTCCATAAAAAAATTATATAGAATATTCTATTAGATTTTGGGACGTATTCTATTGGATTCTCTATGGAATATTCTATAGAATATGCTATAAGATGTAATAGAAAATGCTTTAGAATATTCTATAAGCTATCTTACAAGATATACAATAGAATATTCTTTGGAATTATACAAGATACTCTACTGTAGAAAATTGTTCAGATTTTGTGATTTTGACGGATGTTATTTAGCGTTAGTTGACTCAATACCAAATAAGGCTTGTCGTGAACGGACACGTGACCAGAACGTTGTGTTGTTGTTTTTTTGTGAGTCTGTGAGGAAGAGTTTTAGCGAGTACCGAAGTGAGTCTTAGCGAGTATTAAATACGGTTTAAACCTATAATCAACAGTGAGTTTTTGGTGACGCAGGAGATACATTTCCCACACCAAAAGTGGCGACCCCGGCAGGATAGCGAAGCCGCGAAGGTAATAATCATCATTCGTAATTCGAAGTGAACATGACGGAGACATCCGAAGAACGCTATACCAAGGAGTTCAAGAAGGCTAGTTTCTACGCTGAGGAGATAAAGGAAACCTATCAAACTGGGGAAAGAGACGACCTTACGCTAGCCTACGAAAAGATATGTGAAATCAACAAGAATCTGGACTCCGCGGCGAGCATCGTCAAGGATGAAATGTTAGAAGCCGACAAACCGATTGAACATGTGAGAGCTTGGTCGCAAACCCGTAAAGAAGAACTAGTACCTATCCGAGAATTGAGGAACAGACTAAAACAACGGTTGTGCGATCTCGAACGAGGAGACTTGCTCAAGAAGGAAGAAGATCGATTCAAGAAGAAACTGGAACTGGAGACGGAATTGCAAAAGAAGAAGTCTGAGCAAGAAATGGCCAAGTCTCAATCTGTTAAATTACAAAGGTACACCATTACACCATTCAAGGGGGACTATAAAGATTGGTTACGTTTCTGGAATCAATTTGTTGTGGAAGTCGACGGTTCAAAGATCTCTGAAATCAGTAAGTTCAATTATTTGTTAGAGTTAGTCGAGGGGGAACCCAAAGAGCACATTCTTGGTCTACCCCACACACCTGAGGGATATACTGAGGCAAAGAAGATCCTGGAAATGACCTTTGGAAAAGACATTAAAGTCCACAAAGCTTTAATCAAAGATTTAGAGTCCTTGCCAAGAATCTCAAGCGTGCAAAAGGTGAAAGAAATACACAACTTTCACAAACAATTGTCTAAGACTGTTCGCACCCTTGCCACAATGAAAAAGCTTGAAGGAGCCCAGAGCTATGTGTACAGTATAATGGACAAGCTTGGCCCTGTAAGAGAGGTTATGGCCCAGAAGGATGATAAGTGGGAGGAGTGGGGCTTAGAAGAGCTGGTTGACAACTTGCGGAGATATACAGATAGGAATCCACTGCCCACTGATATTCCAGACCCACCTAGTTATAACAAGAAACCAAGTTGGAATCAATTGGGTAACCATTCCAGAAGGGAAGACAAATTGCTAATGTCTGGCACCACTCTACGGGGAAAACAAGGTCCACCTGCTTGTGTTTACTGTTGTCTGACTACACATCGCAGCCCAGAATGCACAAAGGTTCTCGATATTGCCAGTAGAAGAGAGCACTTGAAGAGAAACAAGTTATGCTACAATTGTGCAAGATCTGGGCACACAGCGTCCCAGTGCAGATCACGTGGGTGCGGGAGATGCAATGGTAGACATCACACCTCTATATGTGACAAGAACCAGACAACACTCCCTCAAAACCATAACCCTCAGTCACAAGACCCTTCCGAAAGGTTCTATGGTGCAGTAGATTCCCATACAACGATTCATGCGACAGTGATTGCTAAAGTCAATGGTGTACAGGCTAGAGTCATGCTTGACAGTGGAGCTGGCAGTTCTTATATCAGTTCAAACCTTCTCTCAAAGCTTGGTATTGAGCCCTGTCACAGTGAAAGGAAAGTCATCGAGCAAATGTATGGAACAGTGGACAAACGAGTTGAGATTTACAAAGTATGTGTTGAATCTAATGCCCTTGATGATTTTGGAATAGAGCTGCAGTGTATCAATGCAGAGAAGCCAGTCTTGACCTACCTACCCAATCCGCATATCCCAGAGTTGAAGAGAAACAACCACCGAATAAGGCGACTCCACTTCAGTGAAGAAACATCAAAAGAAGATCAACTACCAGTGCATATTATCCTTGGAGCGGCTGATATTCAAAGAATCAAGTCCACAGAGCCCCCAGTGCTTGGAGTAAACCCTGACACTGACCCGGGAGCGGAATACACTATGCTAGGATGGGTGATTACTGGAAAGTCCATGTCCTCAGGTACAGAGACAGAAAAGGGATTCTTTCTGAAGTCTAGTCAAGATGAGTTTAACCAAATGTGCTCGCAAGAAGTCCTTGGGCTTTCAGATGAGGCTGATAACCACAGTTTGTTCCATGACAATTTCAAGAACCAGTTGCAGCGACTCGAGGATGGAACATATTCAACACGGTTGCCATGGAAAAAAGATCGTAGTCCTTTGCCAGCTAACAAAGAGCTGACCCTAGCAAGGCTAAACAGCACAATCCGAAAACTGGAACGAATGGGAAGACTCGAGGAATATGACACTGTCATGAAACAGCAGTTGCAAGAGGGAATTTTGGAGCCGGTACCAGAAGTAGCGACAGGAGAAACAATTCACTACATCCCACATCAAGCAGTTATCAAAGATGAGGCAGAGTCAACAAAGATGAGAATAGTGTACGACTGTTCAGCAAAGAGAGATATCCAGTCACCATCACTCAACAACTGTTTAGAAGTTGGTCCTTCATTACAACCATTGATCTTTGACATCTTGCTCAGGAACAGAACAAAGCATAACTGTATTACTGGGGATATACAGAAAGCCTTTCTTCAAATCAAGGTTAATCCAGAAGATAGAGATGCCCTTCGATTGCTCTGGTATGACAATTTGTAGAAGAGGAGCATCGTTGAATACCGATTTACTCGAGTAATTTTTGGATCTGGCCCTAGTCCTTACATTCTTGGAGCAACGTTACAGAAGCATGTTGGCCAATATGAAGAGAAATATCCTAAAACAGCAGAGGAGTTGCTGCAGAATACCTATGTGGATGATGTACAGTCTGGTGGTGATGCTGGAGAGGAACTGTTGACATTCCAGCAGGAAGCAACCCAGATCATGGCAGAAGGGGGATTTCAGCTTCACAAATGGCATTGTAATGTTCCTGAAGTAGAGAAGCAGATTCAGAATGAAACAGAGAAACCTCAAGCTGTTTCACAACATGGTGAGCCAGTGAGTGGTGATCAGAAACATGATGCAAAGATCCTTGGTATTCCGTGGGACAAAGGAAAAGATGAACTTTCAATAAGCTTTGTAAAGCCTGTCAAGGAAACAGAAGAAGGCCCATTAACAAAGAGAAAGATGTTATCCGCCATTAACAGCATCTTTGACCTACTTGGCATCGTAGCACCCATAGTAGTTTTGGGAAAGATACTGTACAGTGAGGTATGCCTGAAGGAGCTCAAGTGGGATCAAGAAGTACCAGATGACATTCGGAGGCCCTGGAACAAGTGGATCAAGAGTATGAAAGCACATCCAATGGTAAGCATCCCACGCAGCGTTGTCAATGCAGGCCTAACCAAGATGGCTCTCCACGGTTTTTCAGACGCAAGCAAGTTAGCAGTCTCGGCAGCCATATATGTGGTTTCTTCTCACAACACCACCCCAATTAAGCAAAACCTGCTTGTTGCAAAGTCAAGAATAGCACCGAAAAACCAGTCAATACCCCGTTTGGAGCTCGTCGCCGCACATACGCTCAGCAAGTTGATGAGTCATGTCATGCAAGTCCTGAAAGATCAACCCATTGACGAATACCATTGCTGGGTAGACAGTACGACGGTACTCTACTGGATCAAAGGCAAAGGTACCTGGGCTCAATTCGTCCGAAACCGAACTAAATCCATTCAAGAGAAAGAGCAGTTACGATGGCATTATGTGCCAACCAATGAGAATCCTAGTGATCAAGGTACCAGAGGTGCGACTGCAGACCAACTCGGAGAGCTGTGGTTGAGAGATCCTAGTTGGCTGAGTACCCCGAGCAAGTGGCCCAAGCAACCTGAAATTTCCGAAGACCCCGAAAATGTGAAAGAACGAGCCAAGACCAAGAACGACAAGCAGCTGCAAGCCAAAGAAACTGAAGTAGAGCGAAATGCGACCAAAGAAACACTTCTGGCGAAGAACGCGTCTTACTGGAAACTTATACGAGTGACTGCGTTTGTGAAGCGGTTCATTAACAATTGTAAGGAAGCTGTGAAAAAGAAAGGGCCTCTAACGACCGAAGAATTCCAAGCAGCCGAGAAGTTCTGGATCACTCAAGCACAATCTTCCCAACCATTAAGGTCAAGCGTCGAGCTAAGAAAGGACGAAGATGGTATATGGAGGTGTTGTGGTAGAGTCCCACGTTACTATCCTGTATTCCTACCACGGAATTGCAAGCTAGCTTCAATGATTATTCTGAGAATTCACGAGCAGATGCTACATGGGGGAGTCTCAACGACGATGTGTCGTGTCCGAGAGAAGTTTTGGATACCCAAGATTAGGTCTTTGACGAAAAAGGTGATCCACGAGTGTAATGTCTGCAAGCGCTACTGGAAAAAGCCTGTGTCTACGGCATGCGCCAGCAAGTCTACTCTACCGGTGTTCAGAGTGGAACCATCAGATCCGTTTGTGGTTACTGAGGTTGACTTCGCAGGGCCTATCTACCACAGAATTAAGAAGTCCACCACAGGTAAGGCATACATCGCCCTATTTACATGCGCTTGTACTTGGGCAGTTCATTTGAGGCTATGCCGTGATCTCTCCGCACTAGAATTCCAGAGAGCACTGAAAGAATTCGTGGCCCGTAGAGGGTGTCATCAAACGATTGTAAGCGACAATGGAAAAACATTCGTGGCTACGGGAAAGTGGTTATCTGTCCTAAAGAAGGATCCAAATTTGATGAATTACTTGGGATCACTGGAGATTACATGGAAGTTCAACCTAGCCCGCGCACCATGGTGGGGAGGCTTCTTTGAACGTCTAATCGGCATCATGAAGAGGAGTCTATCGAAGATTATCGGAAAGAGGTTGCTAACCTATCAAGAGTTGGAGGAAGTTCTGTTAGACGTCGAAACCTCAATGAACAACAGACCACTTCTTTACCAGGGGGAGGAGTTTGAACAACCTATTCTCACACCCGACATTTTGCTTAGAGGAAAACCAACACCAACCTTGGAAGAAGATCTTGAGAAGATGGGGGAGGAGAATGTGACCAAACGAGTGAAATTCCTGCAGCAAAGCAAGGAACACCTAAGAAGAAGATTTATGAGAGAATATGTCCATGCTCTGGAAGAAAGGCAACGAAGCTGTACAGAAGGTGATATAAAGATACCAAATGTTGGAGCCGTGGTACTACTGAAAAGTGACGTGAAGGACAAGGCGCTGTGGAAGTTGGGAAGAGTAGTGAAGAAAATAACTGGCAAAGATGGAACAGTTCGTGGCCTAAAGATCAAACAGGGAAATGGATTCATCATTGAACGTCCATTACAATTGGTGTGTGACCTGGAGATTGGAGGAGAAGACCCAAAGTGGAAGCCAAATCCAGATGCAGAAGTATTCGTCCCAAGAGTTATGCCAGAAAGAAGAGCAAAACACATCGCCAAGGATCGATTAAGAGATACTTTTGGCCAGGAGTCAGGAGATTGACATTGGCTTTTAATATAACATTTAAGCTGTATGAACACTTAAATGGGGGGAGGGTGTAGAAAATTGTTCAGATTTTGTGATTTTGACGGATGTTATTTAGCGTTAGTTGACTCAATACCAAATAAGGCTTGTCGTGAACGGACACGTGACCAGAACGTTGTGTTGTTGTTTTTTTGTGAGTCTGTGAGGAAGAGTTTTAGCGAGTACCGAAGTGAGTCTTAGCGAGTATTAAATACGGTTTAAACCTATAATCAACAGTGAGTTTTTGGTGACGCAGGAGATACATTTCCCACACTACAAAACATTTTATCAATAGTTACGCAGTACAATATTCTACAATAACACACCTTTTTTGTCCAAATGTTAACACACCTTACGTTAGGTTTTCTAACACACCTTAAGTGTTGAAAGGCACAGCTTATGGTATGTTAAAAAACACATCTAATCTAGTAAGGTTTTTTTTTAGCTTCTCCAAATTTTTACACACCCTAAGTTGTGTTTTGTGAAAAGGTGTGTTATTTCACACACCTTGGTCGGTTTTCAAACACACCTTGGTGTGTTATTTAACACACCTTCGTACGTTATATAACACATGTTAAGATGTGTTATATATAGGTGTGTTAATAAAAAGGTGTGTTATGCAACATGCCCTGATGTGTGTTATCTTACACATGTAGGTGTGCATAATAACACACCGTGAAACATGTCATTCAGCACATCAATGACCGAGAGAAAATAAACATTTTTAAAAGCATTTAACATTAATGTCAACATATTCAATATATTTTAACACATATTAAAAAACTGTGAGGGTTTACATCAGGATGACATTAAAGTATACACTTACTATAATAAATACTAGTTATATACATGGTATATGGGGCGATGGTCATAAGCAAACCATTTTTGGCAGTTCAAATTCCCAAATATTAACTAAGCTAAAAATCTTAGACTAACCATGTTACATGTATGGGGTTCTGCATCTATATCCAAAATACATCATTCAGTATTTAGGATACTACATTACATATTTAGAATGTTGGTATTTTCAAAGTGTACTTAACAACAATCCAATCAGTAATGACACAAGGGAACATCAGTGTAATCATCTATCCTTTTCTTTCGTTGAGAAGTTGGCTTTCGCATCATC
Source organism: Paragorgia papillata (assembly GCA_035771165.1). NCBI lineage: Eukaryota > Metazoa > Cnidaria > Anthozoa > Scleralcyonacea > Coralliidae > Paragorgia > Paragorgia papillata. Next base: position 1,147,485 of record JAWNZC010000468.1, on the reverse strand, counting down.
ACTCAATGTGTACCAGTGCAGTCCTGTAGAATGAGAAAATTATTTCAACAATTTGTTAACTAATATTTAATTAAATCAAATATTTAAAGGTATACATTAACCACTTTGTAACAAAACTCAAAATTTCAATTTATAAGCTAAAATTTTGATTTTGTTGTGATTTTTCTTTGTTTAAATAGTCAATCCATTTAACCCATTGATGCCTACAAATAGGGTGTCTGAGGAATCATCTGCTGATAAACATAGTAAAACAATAAAGGGGACATTATTGGCTGGCTCAGGCAGGAATGGGTAATAATCATTTGACTCAATAACATTGCTACCTCCCCTTTAGAGAGTAAAATCATGTGGAGTGTAAATTAATGTCAATACATGTATTAAACATTATATACAAAGTATATTTAGGACTTAATCTTCCATCATATACTGTATCACAAATGGGCTGTCAGTATTACAGGGCTTGGCTCTGGGGGCGCGCGCAGGTGAATTTGCGCGCGCGATTTATCGCGCGCGCGAAATTTGATGGCGCGCGCGAAATTTTAATCAAACAAAATCGAGTGTCACTTGACCATATTTTATAAACCTGACAGAGCTGATAATGTCAGTGTACGTTTATAATTAAAAATGGCCACCAAAGGCAATAAAGTCGATCTTGCAACTTTTATGAAATGGGGGAAAGATGGTGTTATTGGCTATAAGACGATCAACATCGGTCAGCGTGTATATGTTAATTTTGTTTGGTGCAAAGTTTGTCAGCGCAACGAAAAAAGCGTTACTACATCATCCAAACTGCAAAGGGCCTATTAAGAAGTCTGTCAAATCGTATATCGAGGGAACAAACTTTGTGAGCAAGCACACGGTCAATCGGCATCTGGAAAGTGAAGGCCATCATATTGCTATCCAAATAGAAGACACACGCGGCCTGCAAGTGAAAGAATAATTTCGCAGCCAAGTCATGGAAAGGTAATTCCCCTTTGACTTTGTGTTTAATGAGTAATTTTACTTTATAAGTAGCGTATTTAAACTGCGTAGAACATGTATTGAAAGACCCGTTTACACAAGCTATTTAATTTCATGTGTGCCAGTGGAAGGGTTTACTGCAATTTCACTGCATTTAATTTGGTGCATCGTTGCTAGCCGTTGGTCGGTTGGTGTACATGTAGCTGTTGAAAACAGTTCTAATATTCCAGGTCTATTCACACTTCAGTTTGAGACTCATTTTGGAAAAACATTATATATTTTAAGATGCTTTTATACTGTATTCTGTTAAAATTGAAACGGGAAGTCGGGAACTAAAAAGGTAAAATAGGCGACAAAAAGTCTGGAAGATTGAGAAAAACGCCGTAAACAACTCAATTAGAACAACACCTTGCGCCCGCATCCGTTTTTCGTGCCACGTGGATTTGCAATTTATTGCGAGAAGCTAGTTTGAAAACGTGTTTTTTTACGTTTGAAGTTTTTTGGACTGCGAATTTGACACGTTTGTCGGTTTCATAACGGACCACGGCTAAAATCACACGTGTGCCAAACCTTATCACAATTTTAATACACGTTTTTACTTTTAATATACTTTTATGTAAAATCATATTAACTCTTTGCTGTAAGACTTAAGATTTTATAATGTATTAAAAGTTTAAAACGCAAAAGATTTTCTTGGCAAACGTATTAAAACAAATAACAATGTCAGTATTAAAAGTTTGGCTTTATATAACAGACAAAAAAATCGATTTTACAGATTCAGACATCAGTGACATCCAGCTTTAAAAAATCGACAGATGATGCCTATCGAAGGCTCATGAAATGTGCGTATGAAATGGCTATGGAGCCGACAATGCCGCATCGCCATTTTAACGTGTTGATAAAGTGTGTAAAAGCCAACGGTGTTCGACTTATCGAGAGATCCGAGAATGGGAGAACGGGACGGGAATTCATTCACTGCATCGCCGAAGCCGTTCAGGAAAAGTGTGCAGTCGTCCTGGGCAGTGCAGATTTCTTCTCAATTTTAAGCGATGGAAGTCAAGCCCGCAAAACAAAATCAGAGAAGGAACTTGTCCTAATTCGCACTGAAAAAAACGGCATACCGGTGTACATAGTGGCAAGTCTCCTTGAAATGGAGAAATTCGGCGGTGGAAGCGCTGATGCTATCGTCAAAGGTATTAACAGCTTATTCGAAGAAACTGGGAAGTATGAATTGTCAACCGAAGCCTACCGAGGGAGACTTGTAAGCTGTACCGCGGATGGTGCTAGTGTCAACACTGGAAAATACCGTGGTGTTCTTACGCAACTGAAACGTAATCGGCCATGGTTGTTAACTATCCACTGCGCCAACCACCGGATCGAGCTTGCGGTGAAGTCGTCATTGAACATCCCAGAATTTGAAGCTGTGGAAGAATTTTATAGAACAAACTATCAACTTTTGAAGAATTCTGGTAAGATTAAAGCGCAAGTTGCTGAATGTGCCCAAAGCCTTCAATTCCATTATTACCAACTGCCTAAGATCCACGGTACTCGCTTCGTGAACCATCGCCGTCGAGGTTTCAAGAATTTACTTGAAACGTGGCCTGCCTACATCCTGGCCTACGAGAATTCAGTTGCTGACACGCAAGGAGTGACAGCAAACACACGTGCCAAGATAAGTGGTCTGTTAAAGAAGTTCCAATCATATTCCTTCTTGTGCACCGTCGGCGTTTATTTGGACTTATTGGAAGAACTTGCCCCAACGTCAATGGTATTTGAGGCGGATACTCTTATGCCATACGAAGTTTCGTCGGCTGTAACCCGGACCATTTTGCAGCTGCGTGAAAAAGAAGACCAAATTGGAGAAGAAGGAGAGTTCCTTGATAGCTGTGTTTCTCGATACCAAATTATGGAGGACGGTGTTGCCAAAGGCCGATTTGTAAAGGTAGGACACAAGAGAAAAAAGAAAAATAACCGAGAGTATGTGACCGTCGAGTTCCAAATGAATAGCTTCAACCGGGATAGATGCTTGGAAAAGGTGGGCAATATTAAGAAGAAAGTAATTCCTGCTATTATTGCGACTCTGAAGAATCGTTTCGCTTCGTATGATGATGAGATATTTTCCAAAATGAAGTGGTTTGACCCAGCCTTTTGGAGCTCTGATAAAGAATTTGGCATTGAAGACATCCAGAGCCTCGCGAATCATTTTGAAGAGCCTCTGTCACTTGCATCTTTTGATACCTCCCGTGCCTTGAAGGAGTGGAAAAGCTTCAAGATCTTCGTTAGAAGCCACTACTCGAAACTGCCTGAAGCAAAACCTTTGTGGCAGTCAGTCTTGTGCAATCGTCGCACAGAATTTCCGAATCTCTGCAAATTAGCTAGCCTTATCGTAAGCATTTCAGGCTCAAATTCCTCCGTTGAACGAACATTCAGCGTTGTCACAAACATATTATCGGATAAACGTCTTTCTATGCACCACAACACCATTAACGAGGCCTTGGTCATATATGGAAACGACAGCTTGTGGAGCACAGAAGAAAGAGATGCAGTGCAGTCGAGATATACCTCGAAAGCAAGCGTCGCAGAAAAGCAGGTCAACCGGCTCAACCAGCGAAGTCGAAGAGACGAAGAGTTAATGATGAGGGATCCTCTCAGTCTGCCAGTGATGAGGGATCCTCTCAGTCTGCCAGTGATGATTCATCAGTTGAAATGATGTCAGAGTGTTCAAGCGACGACGAAACCAACTCCGATTCTGAGAACGAACTCCCTCAGGAAATCATAGAATGTGATTCCGAAAATGCTATCTCAGAATAACTGATAACTTTTATTATACTACCCTTATATATCCATAGATTAAATAGACTTGTTCAGTTGCTCTTCATTGTTAGCCTCAATTTAGCAGTTCGCACTTTTTAAATTACAAAGCTGTCAAAGCAAATTAACAAAATACACAGGATGAGGAACATGAAAGAACTCTAATGTTTACATTAGCATTTGCTTGCTAAAATAGCTGTATAATTTGTAAAGCTGATTTGACATATTCTGCTTGATTTGTTATTGTTTTGTATACGTTTGTGTCTTAAATAGCCAGACTATTAACTTAAAAATTAAAGAACTCTTGCTTGCTAAAATAGCTATAAAGCTGATTTGACACATCATACTTGATTTGTTATTGTTTGGTCTACATTAACGCCTCTTAAATAACCAGACTAATAATCGCGCGCCCAGCATGATTTGCGCGCGCGATTGTCCGCGCGCGCGATTTTCTGAGTTGGAAAGCACTGCAGTAATGACCTACTAACTAGCTGACTAGCTTCCCAGAGGCAAGAGTAATGTTCCCTCCAAAGGTCACATACATACTCACACATTCCTCCTAAGTACAAGATTGCAGTTACCGAACAAACAATTTGGACAGAAAATTCTACTTTCCTAGCAGAATTCTTGTAATTTTGAAGACAATTAGAATATAGGGATGTTCAGTAAGGTATAAGGAATATGCAGTATCTGTATATCACTAAAATCACTAAAATTATACCAAATGAATATTATTAGTATTATATCAGTTTGTCTTATTAATCAAACTGGTTAACTTTCTAAAATATCCAGATGTGTGATCTGTGTTTTTAGCATGCATATATATATATATTCACTGAAGAGTGCCACATCTCGTGGTACGAAACTAAATAGTAATAAATATGCCTAATCAAATTTGTTGAGTCGTTCTACCTCCATTTGTTTATATATATATATATATATATATATATATATATATATATATATATATATATATATATATATATATATATATATATATAATATATATATATATATATATATATATATAAGTGAGATTTGGTTCACGAAATGTTAGAGAGTGCTCAATACCATATATAGATAGAGCAAAATACAAAGTATAAAGTATAGTTTTACCTTAAAGTCTTCGCTACCAGAGGTTTCACCCTAAACGGGATCATCAGGCGACTGAAAAATATCGGTTAGTGGGCTGCTTAAATGCGTTAGTTGGGGCGTGGGTGTGGGCGTCGAAACGTCCGGCGGATTCATTTGGAGCGTGGGTGTGGGCGTCGAAACGTTGCGCGCATTCCTTTGATTGTTTAGGTTGTTGATCCGAAATCTATTTTTGTGCCGACACGTCGAAACTATTTCTGATCTTTTGTTTAGTAAGAGTTGTTTGTCTGCCTTCATGATGAAAAGTTTTTCGTCCAAACATAAATTGCATCTTTTTGATCCTCCTGTGTAAGAAATTGAGTGTTTTAGTATAGACCAGGTTATGTCGAAACTTTGGGTTTTTTCTTTTAGATTCCAAATGTATTTCGAAAGTTCCGTCTCATTTGAATACTTTTTATTCTGGAAAGATTTAGTATGGTTACGATATCGCTCTTTAAATGTACTTGCTGTCATGCCAATGTATTGCTTAGTGATGTTCGTGTTGCTTATGGAAATAGATGCCTTGTATACTATGTTGTTTGTATATATATATATATATATATATATATATATATATATATATATATATATATATATATAGTAGAAACTTACTAGTGTACTATTGCTATTGCTGTCCACTCTCGTCAACTATTCACTCAGAAATTTCGAGCTCATAATTTAATTGTTAAATATATATATATATTCATACTTTGTATATACATGTATATATAAGAGACATACAGTTAGACCAATATATGACCTGTAATTAATACTTTGAGATATCAACATAGGAATAGATCATTATGTCATTACTCAATAAATAAACTACTAGTATATGAATTAAGCTTTTTTAAGGATTTTACTTACCAATATATAAAACAGCAAGTTGAATTAAATGGTTGAACACAACTGAACAAGGTAACTCTACCCTATGCACTAGAAAACAAGCGAAAATAATATATGAAATGAATTTAAAGCAAACAAACAAACAAACACATATACCCACAAAACATACTGTTAGTCTGTTACCAACAATTTAATATTTCATAAATATGATGAATTCAGACTGTCAGTGATTCAGTGAAAATACACCAACACAAATAACTTTTACCTCAAAATCTGAATGCTTTAGTTTTACATAAGATAATCCTTATCATGAAAGCAACGGTGGCTAAAGAATGGCAAAAAATGTAGAATGATTTGAGAGTTTGTTAGGAACCACAATTGACTAAATTGAGAAGAGATTCCAACCGCCATGTTCAAGACTAGATGATGACTTAATACCAAACATTGACTTCAACTACACTAACTTCAGTATAAAATGGTTTGTATTGGATAATCAAACACGAAATTTGACGAGAGCCAAAGAAAATTTCACATTACAATAAGCAGGACAATAGAAAACAAACGATAAATACTCAATCTCTTACCTTGCGGCTTGCTCGTAGCCTCGTACGAGAGAAGCTTCTAGGACTTTCTTGGTTCAACTGGATTTTCATGGCTTTTAGTTAAATCTTTCCGTAAGAACATGTTACTTCGGTGAAGACTGTCTGCCTGATCTCTTCGCAAACAAAAAGTCTTTTATTGCCAAAAGTTTCCATAGCTTGAATCTCAAAAGCCAAAACACCATCACAAATTCATTTCAAACGTGGCGCGCTGAGATGAGAATCGAAAATGAAATGACGCTATCCCAAGTATCAATGCGCGCTCGCTATCTGCGCGGTTTCGTGGCTGCATGCGCCTGGGTACGACACTGGCTAGACGGAGCCTCTGCACTGGTGACGGCGCTGTTTAGCCAGAAGTTTTATTACCTGTAGCCTTTCTTTCTGAATTCTGATATGCTATTCTGTTTCAAAATTACACTCGCATATTAATTCGGAATTATGGCATTGGTCTGATACTGCGGAATGCGGTTGAAGAACCGAACTAATGGCAATTTTTATCTTGATATGGAATTTCAGATGCGTCTCAACTGCTTTTTGTGTGGAAATTAAATTATTTTAGACCAACGACCAAAATGTTTGCTAATAATATTTATTTTGTAATTTGGCCAACATAAATTTTAATTCCTATAGGAAGCGTATTTTCCTATAGGGATTCCTATTCAAATTCCTATAGGAAAATTTATTCCTATAGGATCCTATAGGAATTCCTATAGGAAGCATATTTTCCTATAGGAATTCCTATTCAAATTCCTATAGGAAAATTTATTCCTATAGCATCCTATAGGAATTCCTATAGGAAGCATATTTTCCTATAGGAATTCCTATTCAAATTCCTATAGGAAAATTTGTTCTTATAGGAATTACAAATTCCTATAGGAATTCCTATAGGATCCTATAGGATTTTTTCGTAAGGGAACTCATGATGGCAGTGGTCAAGTGATTTGGGCTAAGTTCAAATCTTTCCTTAGCCACATAGTGAACAAGCATGAGAATCTAGATGATCCATTATTCAACAGATGTGCCCATGCTCCAACCATTTCTCATAGAGAATATGTAGTAGAAGGTACAGTTTAATGTACACTGCCATACTGTACTATAAATTATCACTTATGTCATCCAGCAAAATGCCCTTTAATTTCAAATGCATCTGGATCGAGATAATAAAATGTTTTTTTAAAAATTTTTTTTACAATGGCATGTAATGTGGCTGATGATTTTTTGGGTTAGCTAACCGAACTAGAACCCCTAAACCTTAGTCAGAAACTGGATTTATGACTTAGCTTGGTTTACTCCTACAGTAGTAGTAGGGGCTTATAAGTTTTAGTTCTTTATGAAAGGCTTATTGAAAGAAGAGAGCCTTTGGGAGGCAGAGGGTTAATAAAATTTCTTAGGTAAGAGGAAATAATTATGATACAGTGTATTTCAGTATTTATCTTTTTGATACTGCAGGTTCTGTGGCACACGAGAAGCTTTGCACCAACCTCACCAAGTCTCGACTGGTCAGTGCAATACAGAAGGCCTCACCTATTTCCCAAACTAGTTGCCTAGAAGGCTTCCACTCAGTCTTGAATCAATTTTCACCCAAAATGATAAATTACTCTTTTCAAGGAATGTATTGCAGGTTTGTTGTGTTTACATGTATTTTCATGTATTATAATTTTTCTTACTATGTGATTGTTAAACACATTAAAATTAGATACAGTACCTGTATGCTGGTTCATAACTACTGTATTTTATATGTTTAATACTGGTATGTACATTCCTATGCTATTATGTTTAGGCACATTTTGGCTGCAATACATTTCAATTACAATTTACATCGGAAAATAAAAAACAAGAAAGATGGATCACAGCAGATAAAAGTTGTGTACCCCAAGTTCAAAAATGGTGAGGGCACAGTAAGAGATATCAGAGTTCAACCAAATTTTGGTAAGCTATTAGTTCATTCTTGTTGAATGTTTTTCTTGTTTCGTGTAAACATGAACTTCCAAATACATGTGCCACCAAAATGCCTTACATTACACTTGTTGTAATTTTTCGTTTTAATTGTAGATTATGTGGATGAGGTTTTTCAAACAATAGTTACAGCTATTAAAGAAACGCAACTTGAAAGTGCCTTCCAAGAATTGAAAAACATGACGCCTTCACATATGAACACAATGCTGGAAAAACAATCTAGGGAAGAAGTCCTGAACTTCTCCCACCCACAACACCAGGTAGAGTACAGAGATGGTAGATATAGTAATAGTATTGGAGTGTATTATTGTTTGCAGTTTTCTCTTTTGACAACATGCAATATACTGTACATACATATACACTATATACTGTATATACACTGTTCATTGTTCATAACCACTGGAATCACCAGTGGTCATAAGGGAAGGACAGGCAATTGCATACCCAATTTGTCTCATTTGTTTTATTACAGTCTCAGAGCTGCCTACACCTGTTGCTGCAACACAACCAAGGAATGCCTCCGCAAGGTCAAAGCCTCATTGTGTAGTTTGCAAGCAACCTATGAAAGGCCACAAGAACGGGACTGATTGTCCAAAAAATAGACGTGTTTCAACTAGCACATAAATAACTTTCCTCAGCAACAGAGGCTGACACAGAGAATTACATTGAGAACATTAATTTTAATAAAATGATATATATATATATATATATATATTAGATAAAGAGTTTGAAGCTGATCTAAAAAGTTTTAAAAACATACTAAATTTTCGATCACCTTTTCGCAGGGGCGGATCTAGGGGTCATCAAACCAGTCACGCGACTAACGTAAAAATTGCGGAGTTAAATAGTTAATTAATTAAAATTCGAATGATAGTCCAGTTATGATGAGTTATATATTTTCAACCAGCGGCACCATTGTAGTCCAGTTATCAAGTTTCATGCTGCGGCTGAGTTTCTGTAATAAAAGTAATATCAAGTCAACGAACAGCGGACTTACGCGTGAGTTTTGACCGATCTGAGTCAGATTCTAGCCATCTGATTGGTCAGTATGCTCATCTCCATGGAGATCAGCAATTTTGACCGATCTGTGGGGAGTTCTGGCCGATTTAGGAATCAGGGGCTCGTATACAAGCTATCTGATTGGCTAATTCAAAAAATATTCGTATTCTTATTGGTCACATTTTTTCCGATCTTGACCGATTCGCAGCGTGAGATATGTTGTTGCTGTATACACTCAAGGGCTGACGAATACAGTCTTTCTGATCGCTGCTTGGCCACTGAGGTTCATTTCGAAGTCCCACGTTAGAATAATTTAAACAGCAATGTCTTGTAGTATTTACGATACTGTTCAGTCCGCGTTTGCCGGGAACGATCAAAATGTCTACAAGAAATTTATGCTGATCTGATGAAGCGAATCGACGCTTCGCCGAAGAGTTCTGTTGAAGAGCTTTTGAGTGCGATAAACAGCACGAACTTCTGCCTCAGTAGAAATTTTGGTGCCGAGACTTTAATCCCGAAGTGTGTTCGAGATCAAAAGAACAAGTCCTGTACTGCTATAAGGTAAATTAAACATATTTTGTCTTGTTTTAGAATGTCTATTAACAGAACAAGCTGTGTACCGATTTTAATATTTAGGCTTGTATATGTAAATAATCTCGATGGAATTTACCCAAATTAGCATATTTTTGCGGTCAAAAGGTTATTAATATCTAAATCATATAAATGCATCATAAAAGCAGCATTATATCAATTAATATCTGCTAAAAATTTCGACTTAGGTATCGATTATTCTATATATTTATTCACCAAACAAAATAAGTGGCATTGTATATTTGTATTTAGTCTATTTTATTAGGCTATCAATAGACCGACAGCATGGTCTGGTGTAATACGATCATAACCTGCCAGGCTGCCAAAATTGCATGTCGGAATCACGAGTTTGTCATAATTATATTATGGTATTAGCTATGTGTTCCTAGACATGCTGATGAGCCCTGATATGGGGCGAAACAGCCGCTTTTTTTTAGGGGGGGGGCATTATTATGATGAATCATACAACCCTCCCCCTGAGTGTTGACAACTAAAATTTTGACTAACGTATGAAAATTCCTGGATCCGCCCCTGCCTTTTCGACCACCTTATGTGGTCTTTAGTATGTTTTTTTAGTATGTTTAGTATGTTTTTAAAACTTTTTAGATCAGCTTCAAACTCTTTATTTAATATGATTAACACTGATCGCCCTAATTCAATAGCAATGTTATTCATCATCATCGAAACCTGTAAACTCTTCCTTTTCATCTTTGAACTTTTCTCGTATTGCATTATATGCACAAGCTGGTAATGCCCTTCTTTTTTCACCAAGATAGCCATGAATTAAATAGGTAAATTCCCTATATGCAACACTGCGAAGGAAACTAAAACAAAACAAAATTTTATATTATGTAAGGCCAAGTAAAAAGATCATATAAACATTGCCTAACAAATGTCAATAATAAAAGACTTAAGAGTTTAGATATTTTAATTACGATTCTTATCGCGCTTCTGAGCCCCTTTGTTTATATCTCCTTCGATCTCGACTCTTGTATTTATGAGCCGCAGTTCTCAAAGACCACTTCTCTAAATAGACTGGTTGAAATCCAGGGTTGTTGAGTTATACACGATGGCGGTTGTGACACATCCTGTAAAACCAATTCATCAGCGAGCGAAGTCAAACAATTGTCTATTTCCTGACAGCAATTACACTCGTAAGGATTTTGGAGATGTTGGACGGCACAATAACCACACTTGCACCTTAAAGTAAAATAGCGCTCGTTGATAATCACAAGACATGTATTTAAGTCGTTTTTATTAAATAGATCTAAATATGAACAGGAGTATTGTCATAATTGAGTATTAACCGTACTTACCACGAATGCTCTGGCTCGGTACCGTCAAGTCTTCGTTGTAACTCCCGTCCCTCCCTTTGTTGATCTCCTATCTGTTTATTATATTCTCGGATCCATTCGTCATTTGCAAGAGGTTCATCAGCGTATGCATACATATTGGCATCGTCGAGGTCGTCCTCTGTCGCTGTAGACGCTGCTTCTGCCCTGGCATTGGAAGTGAGTTGCCTCTGTTCTTGAAGATCATCAAGCTCGTCTTCAATCGCGTAAGTCGGAATATAGTAAATATCTGAGTCGTATTGACTATTCTCTGACTCTGAGCTGCTGTCTGACATTTTAAAAACGATATAGAGTACCAGAACCCGGCAAAGAAAACACGCTTTCTGTATTGTGGTGATACTTGTTGCATAATATGCGTCCCTTAAGCTACGTCATCGCGTTGCTCGTCCCAGTTCTCTTTAATTTGCGGTTTTTTCTTGCTAATAGCGGTACTTAAATGTCAATATCTTCGAAACGAAAGGACCAAATCAAAAACTGTAAAAGAACTATTCAGCTAATTTTGGTTCTACTACTTGGAAAACTAAAAAAATTCTAGGGGTTATAGGCACTTTAAGCATCAGCGAAATACATTGAGGAAACATGTTGTATTTTTATTATTTTTTCTTCTATTATAACTGTATAAAATATATATTTAGTTTACTCGTCTGACCTTTTGGCGTCCTCACGGAAACCATCCTCAGACACACGAGTTAACATTATAACATATTAATGATATTGATGGAAATGTGTTTGTGTGATGCTTACGGTCTTCCTCTATCTGCAAAAAAACACCATGGCTCTTGACGCTCTTCAACAATGCATAAATATACTTAACTTTCAAAGATGCATGGCTTCAGTATAGGACACCGAAACGATTAATGCATTATCTAATTAATTAACAATTATACAACGAGTCCCAGAGGTTTTCTTCCCCGTAATTTTATAGCGGTGAGACGGAGAAAGCGATATGAACCTCAATCTCATGTAACCCGGGCTATATCTGATATAGGTTTAACGAATCATATCACCTTAGTAATAAGAAATTGAGGATAATCCAATCAGAAATGGTGAACACGTTCTGAACTAGCTAGAATTCTATTGGAGCGGTTTAATCAATTATCGTACCGCTTTCTACCAGAGGTTATAATCTTTCCAATCCCGTCTCACCAATATAAACTAATATGGGAGAGAAAACCTCTGGAACTAGGGTAACGAGTCTGAATTTCCTATTGACTATCGCTCATAGGGAACGAAGGCGAGTTGTCTAATTCTTTTAGTAGAAATTTACCAACAAAAGTTATTTAAATTCTCGACCATACATGTTATTTAAGTTTGATCACAACAACAAACATGCATATAAACATAGTAATTTTTTACTGTTGCTTCATCCCGCTACTGCGGAAGACTATCTATATTTCTACTGATTATATTACTACGCGCGTATTCTGCTCCATATATAGATAATTTGTATCGAGCACTTTAGAGTGCGTACTGCACCGTCGTGAGTTCATACTTACTCGAGAAATCGAGAATCAAAGTTACCTCTAACTGTACAATTACACAGTTTCAGAGTGGTTCTACATAATTACACTGCTTAATGATTGCTTCTGGGAGTTTTGTACTTTTTAACAAACACTTAATATGCGCACGCTGTTCCTCAGGTTTTCTAATTTCTAGATGTGCGAAGTCTACGCCAATATTTGTAGAAATCAGTAGCCCGAGTGAACGCCTGAGCAGGCGTCTTGTCAAGTAATAAAAATCATTTTCCGTGTTTCTTTTGAGTTGTTGAAACCCGAGGGGAAGTTTGGGCGAACGAGAAATTGTAGTTCTTCTAAACTTCCACATGTGTTTATTTAACAATTATTCACCGATCGAATCGAAGTCGAGGTGATTATCGTTGAATATATATAATAAGTATAGAATTAATATCTCACATAGAATTTTTTATAAATACCACAATTAAACGTTATCAGGTGACATTTAACGGAGAAGTCAAGGTACTCGTAAATTTTGAATTTCCTGCAAGTCAAGTGGGAAGAACACTCAGAAACGATTAATCAGTCACTAGTGTACACCAGCTATATAACAATGATTTTAATTTTTCTCTGATATCAATGCTGTAAATTCTACATATAATCATAGTTAATAGAAAATAAACATGGTTTGGAAACCCGGCAAACTTCAAAGCGGTTAACAATCAAGCTACGATTCATGTTGAAAGGTACATGAAGGTGCACAAATCCTTTATTTAATAATATTTAAACAGTGATTTATTTTTATATATTTTACATTTGAGTGATTGAACCCAAACGTTGCTATTGGATGATTGCTAATTCATTATACAGAAAACACAATATGTTCAGTAACCGTGAAAGTGCACAAATTTCCATAACCTGAACAAAAACATAAAACAATGACTTGTTGAGCTTCCAAACCACGTTTAGTTTCTATTAACATGATATAATCAAATGGGGTTTTGCTCTATTTCGTGTGTATTTGAGGTTTACACGTTCAAAATGTTATAAATACAACATCGTTAACAAAATATGGGCGTGTATGATCCATTATAACAATGAGTCAATCAGATTAAGCAAGTTTAAATAGAGTGCCGTGGCCTCTTCTGCATTACTTGGATAGAGCAGTTCATTCTCTTCCATTAGAATAAAAGCTAACTCGCTAAAAACACGAGAACATCCATACAATGGTCTTTCAGACGAGAACATCTCTCTTGCAGCATCAAGATCATCTAAATCGACAGCTATTTTGTAGTCCCGTGCTCCCGTGACCTCAGGAACAAAGTACATGATGTCTGGTCTTCCTGAAGGTGATTCAGCATTATTGGAGGGTCAAATATTGTGAAGGTTCCATAATCTCGCTACCTTATGGAGCTCGTTTTGAATAACGTTACTGTAACAAAATTTCAAGCATTCGATTTGAATGTTATCGCTATCATCGTAAATTCCCCGATCTCTTAGATCTTTCATATGTTTTATCCACCAATCTGTACAACCTTTGCGTAATATACTCCCAGGCTTCGATTCTCTGATTCGATACGCTTTTTCCATAACGAAAACTTTTTTCTGCCGCGAAAGTATCGTCATCTGCCCTTCGAAAAAACCGTTGCATTGCAGCTACAGATACATTCTCAGTCCCCATGTCAGCTCGTATTACACGAGCAGTACTTCCATGTGTCTGCACATACTTCAGGTAATATGAGGATATAACGGCAGGATTGTTATTTGAGGGACCCACTTCTAGCAACAAAATTCTACGGGTATAACCATCTATGGCCCCGTGGATACAAAATCCGAAAGGTTTTAGTTTATCGTACCCATCCATATGCCATATATAGTTAGGCCCTTTGCATACATATCTCCGTCGTTTTAGGCAATGTCTAGAACGTGCTTCAACTCCATCTGGATCTAAGATTCTTAGCGCTTGTCTTACTGTTTCTCGTGAGATGACCAGCCTGTGACAATTACGTAGTCGTTGGTGCATAGACCTATAACCAATAATATTTCCACTGCCATTAAGTTCAGCGCGCATAGCTTCAAGAATCTCGTTAGCCGAACTTGGATTACGTCTGCGTCCAAGCTCATGTTGTTTCAGAATTCTTTTTAGTTGGCGAACACTGAATTAAGTTAAACACCTTACAGTCAAACCAGTCAATGTTGATGATCAATTTGGCTCGAGCAACTTGCAAACGTCTAGTGAAGATTCCTCAGTATTTATAAAGGTTCGTCTTTCTTTTGAGTAAATATACAAATTTATGTTTAAAATATTACTGTTGGCGGGTAGATAGTATTTTCAGCGATGCAAATGGTAGTTTATATAAAGAAATGTTGAATTTCGGAAGTAAATATTCCCGAAACGTTTGCAAATTGCTCACGGCAACTTGTCAATCAACATTGCAATGTTGCGTGGGAATATTGCAATAATGTAGCTTACCAGAGAACACCCGGTTGGACTGTAATTGAGCTTTTGTTTACAATTACGCTTTACACTGACTTTCACGCTTATTTGTTAGCATAGGCAGCAAAACAATATTCTTCGTAAATTTCGTGAAGTTCTGGGCTATACTTCTCAAAATATTAGCTTTCGACTATAAAACAAATTACACATATAAGCAACACTAGTGCAGGAGGGCATTAAATTTACATATAAACTCATCCACCGTCATTCACGGCTATTATCCGTGTTTCTAAACTTACATGTACCCCACTTGGCGGAAAAACGCAACATTTGTTATCAAAATAGTCGTTGCTCCAAAGTATTGGCAAGAAAAATATACAATTTCAAAAACAACAAACCAAAGTGATTTGTACTGTCAAAACCGATAGGGTCAGATCAGCGAGCCGGGAAACTACACCTATCGCCGTATATGCACATATTTTTTTTCAGATTTTGTTTCTTTTTGCTGTAAGTTCTGGAAATATTTTGTATTATAAAAGAAAATTTGTGTTATAAAATGAAATATATAACTCATAAATACATAGCTCTATTCGTGCAGTATTTCACTATAGTCTAAAAAAAGTAAAAATTATTCAAATTGGCGGCATGCGACCGCCGCCATCGGATACGATGCAGATTCAGCAAATCCTGGTTGAAATACACAGAAAAATAACTATTCTGAGCACACCTTATAATTTCTGAGTATCAACTGAGTAAATAATTTCTGAGTAACAACTCAGTGCACAGAAAAAAAATTAATAACTTTACTGTAAGCTGCAAATACTATACCACTAACAATTAACAAAAATATTTAGAATACATCACGTACTAGTTGAGAAAATATACATGGATGTTCTTACCTTTACAGGTTCGTAACGTTTACGCGAATTTCCTCTAGTCATGTAGTCTTTGCACAAACTGTAAATATATTGCGGCAAGAATGTTTCTCTGGACTGGGCAATCCAAAGACCTGGAAATTTGGTAAACGCGTTGATTATAGTAATGTGATTACCAAGTTCTCTGTTTGTTATGTAAACTTGGCTATAAAAGTAAAATGAAGTAAACATATTAAACATAACATGACATAATTTTTACGTAATATATCATACACGAGAAGCCATTTATTTAATATCTGATTTGAAAACACCGAGAAGTGTGTTGAAAAACGAGGGCGCGAGTTTTTTAACTCACTTCGAGGTGTTAGTAGTATAGAGCGGGCCTTAATGGCCCGTTTTATGCAGGAATAGCTCATTAGCATGTTATTAAGGGTAATGATTCATGAGTTATGAATAATCAATGAGTCGGATTTTTCCGAAGAGATAACGAAGCATTGCCGAGTCCGATAAAACGCCGAAGCATTTCCGAGTCCGATAAAACGCCGAAGCATTTCCGAGTCCGATAAAACGCCGAGTGCTTGTTAAGATTACGTCATTTTAAACACGATGGCCGAACAAACAATTTGGGCTGAATTGCGGGAAAATAATATCGATATAGAAAAAGATACGGTATGTTTCTACATGAATAGATGCCTTTGAGAGCATGGTGAATTGTATGAGAGAATTATCGACCAAATCAACAGAGATAACTTGCCGAGTAGCTTGTATACTATTTATCAAGAGATGGATCTTGTGAATTTCGGTAGAATTATTGCTTATTTGACTCTAGTGTTGAAAGTGAGCGATTATTGCAACACCGAAACACTTCGCCAAGCCATTAAAAGAACTGCCAACAAAGTTTGACGTTTGTAATTTTTTCGAGTGTATTTGTGGCTCTTGAAAGAGCCGGTTTGATTGTTGTGCACATATTTCTTATATGTGGGCGAAGCGGAATAAACAATTTTTGCTCGTTCCTCTTTCTTTGCACGCAGAACACATCGGTGTCGTGTCCCACGGTTTACGGCACACAGCACGGTTGACAGGTCCGTTCTTTCCTGTCTTCGTCTCCACTTTTTCCAACATTCAATGTGGACGAAACGATCGCAGCAGGGTGTTGCTATGGCGTTTTTTTTCTTTGGCCACTATGTTGACGAGATATATGTGACAATCCTCGTCGCTCTTTTCGGTCCTACTGATTGCATGGGTCAAAGCTTTGGGAAACTTCGCCGACAAGGGGTATGGGCCTTTCCGAAACTTCCATTTCGGAGTTTCCCTTGGCATTTCGTCTTTCCGATGTGGTTGCTATCGAGATACTAAGTCACCTTACTATTTGCGAAAGCTTTATTATCTGAGGAGGATATAAAAAGTGATTAAAAGTTTATTACTCATTAGGCGGAAGAAATTTATTTTAATAAAGTTTCGTGATAGCAATAACTATTTTCATTTCCTATCAGACCATGGACCCAAGACTTAAATCTTGGTTCTGTCTTCAGATTTCTGGCCCGTCGGGGTCGGGAAAGACTGTCTGGGTAAAAAAGTTGCTCGAGAATATACATGATATGATTGATAAAAAAAGTAGATCAAATTATATATTGTTATGGAGCCTATCAGCCTATTTTTCAAGAGATACAAGAAAAACCTCCAAACATTCAGTTTATCGAGGGTTTCCCCGACGTAAAGAGTATAACTGATCCTTCGTTTCATACACTAATGGTCATTGATGATTTACAAAATGAACTGTCAGACAACGTTGAGCTTGCAAATCTATTCACCAAGGGTTCCCATCACAGATCAATATCCGTTATATTTTTACAGCAGGCTTTGTATAATAAAGGGAAATACTCGCGTCTGTGTTCACTTAATTGTCATTATATGGTTCTTTTCAAAAGCCCACGCGACCAAACAATTATTCATACTTTAGCCAGACAAATGTTTCCTGGTTGTGGTCAATATCTAGTAGAAGCTTATCAAAATGCTACTGAAAAACCTTACAGTTACCTTTTTGTCGATTTGCATTCCCAAACTGATGATAAATATAGACTATGCGCGAAAATATTTCCAGATCAATGGCAAATCGTTTACGTAAAGAAATGATAAAATAACTGACCTGAGTGGCAACTGAATCATTTCATTATGTCTACTCATATGCGGAAGAACGTTAACCTGTTAAGAGTCTTGTATAAGTCAAAGCCGAAATTACGAAAAGTAATTTTGAAACATGTAGAACCCAGTTGTATAAAAGCAATTTGCGATGTCGTTTTGAATGTGTTAAAAAGCGTGGTTAAGCTTTCACCAGCACAAAAGAGAAAAATCGCAAAACATAAACATCATTTGCGGCTACTTGCCTCGAAAGCAACATCTTTGGACAAAAGACGCCGTGTGTTGGTACAGAAAGGAGACGGCTTTTTAACCTTGGTGCTTTGGGTCTGTTTTGAAAGAACTTGGGTCGTTAATTGGGTAATGATGTTTACAATATTAGGGTAAATGAGTCATTCACGTTAGACACATTAGTAGATGAGTTGCGAAGAATTTACCGCCAACAACATCGCGCTTTTAAAGTTAATTTAAGCTATAGTTTTGTCTTGAGGAACGTAGAAACGGGGGAATTACGTTTTTTTATGCCTCAAATAATACAAATATATTAGACGCCCCCATGTTGGTACATAATGAAACTACTTTTAGATATTTTATCGAAGTTTTGAGGACATTAGATATTTTACAGTGGGTAAGAAACCAGCGACCAAATAGCAAGTGGGTATTCTTTAAATTAGTTCAGACGTTAGTGACTGTAACAAGGCTTAACGTTCCTATTGGGGCTGCTTAGAACGTGCAACGAAGGCCCTTTTCGACCGATATCTCCAGGAAACCAGCCTGGCTCGTGAGGATTTCGACGGGGTTGATTTTGGCGACTTGTGTATTGTAGAGAAAACTTTCGAGGTAGCTATTCATGTGTACTCAATTGATGAAAACGGTCAAGCAACTTCAGTGTGGCGTTCGGCTGAGGAGTTTCAACCGATGTGCGTTAATCTATACGGAGAGCATTTCAGTTATATCAAAGACATTCGGTCCTACAGTGAGTGTTTCGTGTGCTATAAATGCGACCAAATTTTCACCAAACTGTACCGATTATCCAGACATGAACAAACCTGTGACACTAACGTAAAACACAAATTCCCTGGCCGTATCTACCAGGTAAATAGGACCGTATTCAAAGAGCTTGAAGATATGGGCTTTGAGTTTGAACCGACCGACAAATTCTATCCCTATTTTGCAACTTGGGATTTGGAAAGCTTTCAAGTCGATATTTCCAATGAGTCCGAAGCTAGACTACAATGGCTTTCCGAACACGTACCCGCCTCGATTTCGGTTGCTAGCAACGTCCCTGGTTATGAAAGCGCTAATTGCTTCGTAACAACTGTGGACGCAAAACAGTGAGTTTGTAAACTATGTTTTTGAAGTAAGTGACACCAGCTATCGGTTGCTGAGGGAGAAATTTGAAAATATATTTACGCAGTTAGATGTAATGGTTAGTAATTTACCTGAGGAAGACGAGAAAGGATAACCCAACTTTTAAAGCTAAAAAAGCGATTTGATTTTTTCCTTATGGAAATGCCTGTCGTCGGTTTTAATTCGTCTCGTTATGACATCAATGTAAAAACGGTTTATCTTCAAGGAAGTCGAAAGAATTAAATTAGAGCAGGAATTAGGTAGCAAGGGGTTTGAATTTGTGGTTAAGTGGAATAACGCTTATATGTGCTTAAAAACAGCTCGTCTAAAATGTTTAGATATTTGCAACTACCTTGCACCGGGATATAGCTACGGTGAATTTTTGGAAGCGTACGACTGCAGTGCGCAGAAAGGTTTTTTCTGTACGAATGGTTTGATAATGTTGAGAAGTTAGAAGTTGACCAGCTCCCTTCGCACGAAGCATTTTTTAGTGCCCTTCGAAATTCAAATATTTCTTCGGACCAGTACGAGTATTGTTGTTCAGTTTGGCGCGAGCAGGACATGGAGACATTTCGGGATTATTTGATCTGGTACAATAATCTAGATGAGAACCGTTTGTCGAAGCCATAGAGAAAATGTTCCAGTTTTACCAGCCGAAAAAGTTAGATTTATTTAAAGACGGTATGTCCGTCCCAGGTTTAGTGATGAAGT
The DNA here is from genome assembly GCA_035771165.1 of Paragorgia papillata. Classification (NCBI taxonomy): domain Eukaryota; kingdom Metazoa; phylum Cnidaria; class Anthozoa; order Scleralcyonacea; family Coralliidae; genus Paragorgia; species Paragorgia papillata. The sequence goes on along the minus strand of JAWNZC010000468.1, from coordinate 1,127,277 downwards.
ATCTTTTTTCAGGGCTTGAAGCCGCCAACACCTATTTTAGTTTATTTCGAGAACGAGATAAGGCCTTATATTATACTTTCAAGAAAAACATTGTAGGAGGACCCTCCATTATTTTCAACCGCTACCACGAGAAAGACAAAACGTTCATTCGTGGTGGCACCAAACCATGTAAGCGGGTTTGGGGGGCCGATGCAAACGCCTTGTATCTTTGGGCTTTAGCCCAAGAGATGCCCTGTGGCTATTATGTTAGGCGGAAGAAGGAAGATAATTTTAAAGGACAAAATTATTTTAACAAGTCTAGTATTGAATGGCTAGACTTTCTAGCGCATCGTGACGGTTTTAATATCGTCCATGCCCATAACCGAGGTGAGCACCGTATAGGACGGTACCCCGTTGATGGATTTGACTTGGAAAATAAGACTGTATTTGAATACCAAGGCTGCTACTGGCACGGACATAGTTGCGCACTAAATAAAGATACGTTTAACGAGAGGTGTGGGGTTCCAATGCAGGTTCTTTATGAAAGAACTCTTGAGAAGGTACGCTATTTGGAACAGCGCGGTTTGACGGTGATACAAATTTGGGAATGTGAGTACCGAAATTTGCGCAAAACGGATGAGGTGACCGAATGTCTTGAGGAATATACACAGGAATTAGATGTCAGAACGTCTCTGACAGCTCCGGAACTACTTACAATGATTAAACGCGGTCAAATTTTCGGCGTTGTTGAATGCGATATAAAAGTCCCTGATAACAAGAAAGAGAAATTTTCCGAAATGTGTCCGATTTTCAAAAACGTCGATATTCCGTTTGAGGCTATTGGAGAGCACATGCAGAATTTTGTTGTCGAAAATAACTCGAGTAAAAAACCTAGACGCGGACTAATTGGTAGTATGTTCGCCGACAAGATCTTGTTAACAACGCCACTTTTACGATGGTATTTGGAGCACGGCTTAGAAGTTACGGAAATATACGAGGTTGTTGAATTCGTTTCGAAAAGCTGCTTCGAGAGTTTCGCCGACGAAGTTAGCGATGCGCGACGTCAGGGGGATCGCGACCCCTCTACTGCCATTATAGCTGAAACAATCAAACTTTTCGGAAACTCGGGTTACGGTCGTTCGTTGACTAATAAAGAAAAACATCTAGACATCACGTACTGTGAAGAGGCAAACGTCGGGCTTGCCGTTAATAACCCGCACTTTCGGAAGTTAGACGTTGTGGATGACAATTTTTACGAAAGAAGAAGACGAAGACGACAATTAAAATGGATATACCGATTCAAATTGGGTTTTTTGTTTATCAATATGCGAAACTTCGCATGCTTGAGTTTTATTATGATTGTATTGACAAATTCCTTGACCGCTCTGATTTTGAGTATTGTGAGATGGATACAGACTCTGCATACGTGGCGCTTTCCGGTGAAAGTGTAGAAGTTTGGGCTTACGATAAACGCACACGGGTTATTTAAGGCCAAGTTTGAAGGGGATGGAATAATTGGGTTATGTAGCAAAATGTATTTCTGTTTCAATGACTCGAAGGCGAAGTTCAGCTGTAAGGGGTCAATAAGCGAACAAATGCGATTGATAAGGACAGCTATTTGAGTGTCATTCGCAGCAAAGCTATAGGCTCCACGACAAACAGAGGTTTTCGTGTGCGGGGTAATACAATTTGTACTTACACACAGGCAAAGAACGCCTTTACTTATTTTTACGGTAAGCGTAAGGTTCTGGAGGATGGAGTGAGCACTACGTATTTAGATATTTAAATAGACAGTAAAAACCCGCTAACAAGAACCTATATTTTACAAAAATCAGGTTGGATAGGTTCTTATATTCTTATTTATTCTTATATAAATAAATAAATAAACTCTTAATTTCAGCCTGAGGTTCTTAATAGTGGTAGGTTCTTGTTAGCGGGTTTTTACTGTAATACCAAAGAGAACTAATAAAGCAACATACCTATGTTGGTGCAACATATATTATGTACACGGCGAACTGTAAATAGTGTGAGGAAAACATGACAATATTCAAGAACAATTTATGTATTCATTTTGTATTGTAAATAAATTCACTACTGATAATTCACACACGTGTCGGGTATTTTGCAACGGCTTTCTGGCCAGGACTCCGCCGAGACGGCGGCAAGGTAAAATGTTTCCTTACAAACGCAGCAACTAAGCGGTCGTTGTTTACAAGATTTTTGGTAAATTTGTGCGTGATAACACTCATTTCGAGTTTTCGGCAGCGGTATACTAAGTAATAAATACAATACTGTCCACAAAATTCTGAAAACGGCGACTGTAATGTTCGGTTATTATATGTCCATTGGGAACAGTTTCTATCAAGGAACAACACAAGTGAGTAAAAAAACTCGCCTTTTTCAGGACTCGGGAAGTAAAACGCTATCCAATGACTGCCTTTTTGGTTACTCGGATCCAGGGGCGGATTTAGCGTTAGTCAAATAAGTCATACGACTAAGGTAAAAAAAATCCGCAAGAAAAAATAATTATCGTATCGTTCTTCGCTCAGTCTCGACTCTCGAGATTGCCGAGATACGATTAGGTGAGACTGCCGACCGGCATTTTAACCCGCGCCGCGCTGTTGACTTTAGAGAGCTTAAGCAAGCGGCGTTTTTGACAACACGGACGTCAGATGTCCGCGAGTAGACTGGATCTAAAGCGGCGTTCGTGGCGTCGCGTCTTTACGTTAAGCAACTCGCGTTCTTGATGGCAAAAACGTCTATAGACTATAGTTGTTTTTACTTTTTAAACAAACCAATAATCATCTATGCAAACAAGTATGTAAGCAAACTCTTTCCGCCCAGCTAATGAAGAGGATAAAACAGTTTCAGAAGTGGAATAAAGGGGGTCATGGCCTAATTAGAAAACCAATATATAAAACTAGAAGTTAAAACTAGAAGAAAACCAAAGTTAATATAAAACTAGCACTGTACGCGGCAGAAACGTGGGCGGTGAAGGAACAAGACCTCCATAGGCTGGAGGTAGCGGAAATGCGATGCCTCAGAGTCATCCGTGGAGTCACACGAAGAGACATGATGAGGAACATTGACATAAGAGCAGACGTCGGTGTAGCTAGGCTGAGGGACAAAGTACAGGAAAGTAGGCTAAGGTGGTATGGCCACGTGAAAAGGAAAGACGAGAACGAAGTAACAAGGTGGGCAGCAGAAAGAAAAGAACTCGGAAAACGACCAAGAGGAAGACCGTGGAAAAGATGGAATGACTGTATAATAGGTGATGAAAGAGATGGGATAGACCTTCAGCTCACAAGCGATAGAGCAGCTTGGAGAGCGGCAACGCGACGGCCTGACCCCTCCTGAGGGACACACAGGCTATGATGATGATGATGATGTGCAGAAATATGAAATTTATTTCGAGTGTTCGCTCACTCGTGAGATATCCCTGTTCAACACGAGAAATAAATTTTATATTTCCAAACATCCATGTACTGTTCTGTTTATTATATAAAAAAATTGTCCTATTGCCTTGCAAAAATTGCATTAAACTATATTGCTGATTCAGCGATAATCATCACATGTGCGATTATCATAAATAATCGCACATGTGAGATTATCACTTTTATTAGTGGTGGAAAAAATCAATAAAAACACTCTATCTTATATAATAAATAGAGAATAATACATGGATGTGCGGAAATATGAAATTTATTTCGAGTGTTGACCAGGATATCTCACGAGTGAGCGAAGCGAACGAGTGACATATCCTGGTCAACACGAGAAATAAATTTCATATTTCCAAGCATCCATGTATTGTTCTGTTTATTATATAAAAAAATTGTCCTATTGCCTTGCAAAAATTGCATTAAACTATAATGCTGATTCAGCGATAATCGTCACATGTGCGATTATCATAAATAATCGCACATGTGAGATTATCACTTTTATTAGTGGCGGAAAAATCAATAAAACACTCTATTTTATATAATAAAGTCCAATATATTATCACTTGCAGTGCCATAATCTTGATTTTGCCCTGTGTAAATATAAATTGCATAACACCATAGTACATAAAAGTCATTGGGCTTGACTTGATAGTTGTCACAGTTGATTACCCATGTAGCCCAGCCTTTTAATTATAGCTTACTCTAGCTGTTTCCATCCACTTCTTTTAGATTTCCTTTGTTGTATTAGCTGTTATTATAAATATACAAAAAATATATTACAAGTTACACTAATGAAACACCATCAGAAAATGTAATTTAGAATGTGCATGAACTTAGGATATCAAGTAAAACAACTTAAGTGTATTAAAATGACGTTAAAATTCAGAAACTATTGAGAGCTCGAGGCAGTTTTTAATGAATCAGGATAAACTATAACTAGTTGATATTTCCTTATGAAATGCTCGAGGCCGGACAAGCATTTGGACACTAAAAAATAAGGTTTGATTGTGCTTGTAAAAAATATAATATACGGACTGCATTTTATCGATTAGACAATTGTGAAATGCAATTGTTATTGGACATCTTAAAATCAAAGATTCTTACAAGACAATGTAACCTGTGATCTACTAAAACCTCAAAATTTCCACCAGCTTCTGCATGAGCTTATGCAACAAGATAACTTTGAAAACTTAGCTTATATAGCTGTCGTTTTGCTTTGCTCAAAAGGACTCGACGCTTCCAAGCAAACAAAACTGCATGCCCAGAAAAATAGTTTTTAATATCAAGTAACACTCTTCTAGATTATTTCTATGGGTAAAATGCTTCAAAATTTTTGACAAACTATAAACTTTATAAATCACAACTGCCTGAAACTTGTTTGTAAAAATAACAACATTCGCTGTGGGAACTCTGAAATTTAAATTATCGAAGTGATATCTCAAACGGCAAAATGCATGATCTTGTGAACACAATTTCATTTCAAAAGGTCTTGCTAACAAGCGTTACACAAGCAGTAAAGACGGATAAACGAGTAAAACGACCAATTACACCAGCTTTTAAAAGAAATATATGTATCAAAACGCTTTTGGAGGAAGACATCTACTGCAAAACATCGGTTTATTAACCGAAGCTATATCTGCCGTAAAAATAGTTGACTGACATGAATTTGTTTCTAAAGATTCGGTAAAATATGCATTTGAGAACACTATCTATAAACGTTTTACTGCAAAAAATGTAAAATTTGGTCCAGAAATTACACTTACCTTGAGACGTTCTTGACCTTCAACACGTACGGCAAAGCTTGAGGTTTGGCGTCGCTGACTTGACTTCACGGACGTGATGTCCTCAAACCCCGCGAAAACAACGACAATTTACTTCCGGTTGACGTCCGTGTTGTCAAAAACGCCGCTTGCTTAAACACGGAGCGAGCGTATAAAAGGGTCCACCCCCCCGGTTACGCACTGACAGTTTGAAATGTCAACAGCCAAGTCAACAACGAGTCAGCGAGCTGGTGAAGTTTTGAGAATTATCTTTTATTTATAACCTTTTTACCTTTTCAATTATCTACGTAAATTGTAAAGAGAAGCATAAGTGTCTTAGTTAAAAACAATTCTGAAGTGATTAAATTTGTTTGGTCAATAAATTTGTAAAATATATATATGACCTTCCTCAGTTTCAAACGATGTTTGAAGGTCACGTAAGTTATAGCTGCTTTGTCTTTCGCCGTTTTTTTAAAATAGAGTTCCACATAAAAGACAATACTTTGATATTTAACTAAAACAGACCATTTACACGAAGACAATAAATAAGTTATTATATGAACTTTGCTTTTTGCAAGTCAATAAATCGGCACAAATAATTGAGAACTTTTAGGAAGCCATTCTAGTGTCTGGCTTTCCAGACAACATTTACTGGGTTCCCTATTTTTACTGTCGGTCGTGCAAAAACAAAGTTGTTTGCCTCGTCAAATCGTCGTTGAAAAGTGAGATAATGTTCAGACATCTACATGGAGATATTCATTATCAACATTCTTGGTGTACATAAAAGGGTCTTATAATTACAAGGACGGAATATATGAAGAAAAAAAGCGAAGAATACAGACATCTGCATTCAACAAGAAAAACGGTGAGACGCTATAAACGTTCCATTGCTAGACGGCTAACTTTTTTAGCGAATTGAATGCATATGGCTTTTTGTTTTTTTCTCATTATTTCTATTGTTTATTAAGCTTAAGTTTCTGAAATGTCTTATGCCTAAATCGACACGGGCTACTCAAATTTTGAACTGAAATGTTGCCTAAGCTAATGACTGGTTTCTTGTTCTCGCTGGTCTTTTTGCTTGTGCATTTTGTTGTGTCTGGCAAGGATTCAAGATTTTTTACCGGCTGCATGCCTTAAAACCGGACAGTTCTGCAGATAGGAGTTAATTTAATATCAAAGTTTGTTGCTAAAATCTTTCGTCACTATTAAAACTGTTTTTGCTCTTTGTGTTGACATATTTCCGCACGCTCGAACATTTGTCCAAAACATGTTTTCATTTTAATAGGAAACTGGAGACCTACTAAAGAACAATAAGTTTCAACTACATGTACATATACTCATACATTTTCTGTGCCCATTGCTGTACTAATTGTTTTCGATAGCATAGCTTAATATACGCATTATTGTTGTTGCATAAAAGGAACAAAGTTTCAGATGTCTTCGTACAATTTCTGTCGCATAATTATGTTGGTGTTTTTCGTACGGTTTTTCCTCACCTCAGTTTTGTTTCGACTTATTGAAGGCGTAATTTTCCCGTCTTTCTACTCAGAATGATGTGTTACACTTGAAAAAGACAAATTCGACGTTTGCAAAGCGGCAAGTTTAATTTAAAAACAGTAAACAGTAAACAAAACGTCTCACAAAAGCTCCACTCTTCAGTCTTCACTCTTCAGCCAAAGTTCTTCGGTAAGGCCGGAAGTAATTTTAGCTGTGTGGACCAATCAGATGCGTTTGGCCAGGATTGTCTGAGGTACTCAGCCAGTACTTATGCGCTTGCTCCGTGTTTAAGCTCTCTTTTGTTCTTTCTCGACGGATTTGAGCCTATTGTATCAGCCGCTGTCATTGGTTGAATTTATAAATTAGCCTTTATAGCGACCTGTGATTGGTTTGCCGAGTGTTCGCCGGATTTCTTTGTCTTTCTCGACGGATTTAGACCCCTTGTATCACCCTTTCTGATTGGCTTAATTTTTCAATAGCTCTTTATCAAGAGCACGGATTGGTTTTAGCGGCGTTTTACTTTGTAGTTCTCGACTGATTTGTGGACTGATCAGTGATCGATTCTGACTAACTTGCACTAGTATCACTACAAGCGGATTCTTTCGTTTGGAACATGGCTTTCCCTAATACAAATGTGATAGATCTTGATGTATTCGCTTTGAAGGACAACGACGAGATGTGTTGCGAGAGATTTATAAAACGGCAAGTTTAATACCGTCGACTCGAGGGTCAACAAGCGAAGGATGCTTTGCGCAAAGGAGCATTTTACCAAGATTGGCAAGACACATCAAAGGAATTTTAGCACTGAGATATACGTGGTAATATACGCCAACAATGACAAGAAGAAACCTCGTGCTGCTCTCAGGTAAGCAGATTTTTCTGCCTTAATTATTTTCTAGTTTCTTTAAGTTCGTTCGACGTATAAAGACATATTTATATTCTACACTGAATTTTAATAATACAACAATAACAACCTTCGCCACGATTGAGACCACATGGCATGTCTTCAAATGAAAGGTGACTTTTATTATTGTTTAGAATCTTATTTATATATCTACGTGTTTGTAGCGAAAGTAGCTCAAATTCATTCAGGGTTTTCCCTTCTTGTATTTATATAAATGGTTTGAAAACTTAATTGAATATTAATATGATTTTGAGACTAGCATTGTAGCAAGAATTGAAATACAAGCTAAAGGATTTTGTCAAGATTGGATAATGTAGACTACTTCATAAATTCATAAAATAGATAGTGAGGTCTGGCAATCATAATTATGTTATTTTATGTGAGAGACCATAGTTAGGGCCTGTTTTCAAGGTAGGGTTACCCCTACCCTGGGTCAACTATATTAGATGTGGTTACCAAACAGGTAAAAAGTTGTCCTGGTTAGGTGAGTTATCCCTACGAAGTGCATTTACAAGGACAAAACATAACCCAGCTGGGGTAACCCTAGCACCCGGGTGCCCCTAGTGTCCTTGTAAATACGACTTGAACAAAAAACACACACATGAAATGTATGACAGCTAGGGTAACCAGTGTGCTAGAGTAACCCAGTGGCTAGGATAATACCTCCTTGTAAATAAGCCCTGAATATAGAGACTGAGTCAGGCCGACAACATTTTTGAATTTGACATAGTATTTAAATGTTTTAGGTCTGAGGCATCTGGGAATTGCCTATACAGCTCTGTTTCGAGCTCTTGAGTGAAATGGTCTAACCTGCAGTATGGTTATCAGTTTCATATAAAATATTTGAAGTCATGAATCTTATTAAATATTTGAAGTAGATGTATTGTATCTGTTGTTTATTTCTTGGTTAAAATAATTAAATCTGCTAAAATTTTCTGGGGCCGGGGAGCATGACCACCACCCCCCTACCCTAGAACCCAAATATTTTGGACTAAGGTGACAAAAATCCTAGATCCGCCCCTGGGATCCACGTTAGCCACATATGCTTTTGGATACTTGTCAATCCGATGAGGTAGTTTGTCGCACGCAAAAACACCACCAAAAACGTTTCGCACAAAAGCGTCTGTCCTAAGGATTTCTTCTAACCCGACAGTATTCATGTACTAAAATCAAAAATGATGTTTCTGCTCTTGTCTACTTCAATAAGATTCTCAAACTCTGCCTAAACCAAACAGGTCACTGTATGAGGCAAGGCTTGTGCTATGGCAAGCCAAACCTGACAAAAGTGTATCGAGTTTCCGTTTAGTAATCCAGAAAAAGAGATTGGTGGTCGAGATAAAGAGATTGATGATCGAGATAAAGAGATTGATGGTCGAGATAAAGAGATTGAGGGTCGAGACTCGAGATAAAGAGATTGATGGTTGAGATTTCCGACTGTATATATCAGTCAGCGGTTATAACCATAAATCAATGGTCGGTACTTTAAATAGGCGTAAACGAAACGTGTCATATTCAGTAACTAGTATCCTATGTACCCCTACGCGTCGCGAATAGTTATCACATGTGTTCAGTGCACATGTTTAATATTTATGATGGCGGGTAATTCTGATTCAGGTAGGAATAATACCAAAATCAGTAGAGTGTCTTTTCCGGAAGAAAAAAGGTTGTTTGGAAGGCGGCCAAACGTTTATGTTTTATGACGTCAAGCTCAGGAATGCAGCGTGGCGTGTCAACGAATTTAACGAAATAAACGAATTCAGTTGAACAAGATGTTAATTTTGAACAGAGTGCGAAGTGAATGTGATACTGTAGTACACTCCGTTCAAAAAAACATATTGTTCAACAGATTTCGTTCATACGCCACGCTGCATTCCTAAGCTTGACGTCATATAAACATTAACGTTTGGCCGCCTTCCAAACAACCCTTTTCCTTCCGGAAAAGACACTCTACTAATTTCGGTATAGAATCATTGGTGAACTGTTAAACAGATGGAAATAAGGAAGGACAAAATAAAAAAGATGGAAATAAGGGAGGACATGTTGTCTGACTACTGTCGGAGAATCAAGGAGAAGTTTGGCGTCAGTGTCGGCGGTGTCAGTAAGCTGGTAACCAACCTGATGGACAAGGAAAATACGTCGTCCACTATAGGAATCTACAGCTGTACGTCAAGCTTGGGATGAGGGTAAAGAACATCCACCGTGCTTTGTTGTTCGATCAGTCCCCCTGGCTGAACTTTAACACAGTGAAAAGAACCGCCGCCAAAAACGCCTTCGAAAAGGACTTCTTCAAGCTCATGAACAACAGCGTCTTCCGGTAAAACGATGGAAAACCTGAGAAAGTACGTCGATGTCAGATTGGTCACAAGGGAAAAAAAGTTGTTAAAGCTGGCCTCCAAACCAACCTTCGTGTCCGCCAAAATAGTCAACGAAAACCTGATTGCCGTTCACGGAATCAAGGAGGTGTTTAATAACACTGAACCGACCGACATACGTGGGTATGTGTATTTTGGATCTGTCAAAAACGTTAATGTACGACTTCCATTACAACTATATGTTACAAAAGTATGGAAGTAGGGCTAAGTTGTTGTTCAGGGATACGGACAGTCTGGCATATGAAATTGAAGCGGAAGACGTCTACAAAGACTTCTGGGGTGACAGGGATAAGTTTGACAACTCAGACTATTCGGAAAGCTCACCATACTTCAACAAGTCAAACAAAAAGGTTATTGGGAAAATAAAAGACGAAGCGGCTGGTGTTCCCATAGTAGAGTTTGTTGGTCTGAGAAGTAAAAAGAGCGTCATTAAGAAACAAATCAAACATGAAAACTATAAGAAAACGTTGTTATAATACTCGACGTTCTAGACTATTTTATGTTCCTTTCTGTAGAACCAAAATCAGACAATTTTCCGTGATCTACCAGGGTCCTATATTTTTTAATTCTTTAAAGGTAGACATCCAAGAAGCTTCGACCGTTACTTTGTTTCAATCGAAGCTTAAAAAACATTTTCTCTCTCGTTATTAGTATAAGTTATCTGTTATATATTGGTTTACATGTATATATTTTTTCTTTATTCTAAGCCTACTCCTATCTTTTTGTACGCATACTTAAAAGAGATAGCCCAATGCCATATAAGCCTCTTGGTTTCTTTTTGGGCTTCCTCGCCATTTGTATAATTTTGTTTTTTCCTGTTTTGTATTTTATGTGTATTGACAAATCAAATCAATAAATCGATAGTGGACGACGTATTTTCCCTTGTCCATCAGGTTGGTTACCAGCTTACTGACACCGCCGACACTGACGCCAAACTTCTCCTTGATTCTCCGACAGTAGTCAGACAACATGTCCTCCCTTATTTCCATCTTTTTTATTTTGTCCTTCCTTATTTCCATCTGTTCATCAGTTCGCCAATGATTATATTACTACCAAAATTAGTAGAGTGTCTTTTCCGGAACGAAAAGGGTTGTTTGGAAGGCGGCCAAACGTTAATGTTTATATGACGTCAAGCTTAGGAATGCAGCGTGGCGTATGAACGAAATCTGTTGAACAATATGTTTTTTTTTCACTTCGCACTCTGTTCAAAATTAACATTTTGTTCAACTGATTTAAATTCGTTGACACGCCACGCTGCATTCCTGAGCTTGACGTCATAAAACATAAACGTTTGGCCGCCTTCCAAAAAACCTTTTTTCTTCCGGAAAAGATACTCTACTGATTTTGGTATTATTCCTACCTGAATCAGAATTACCCGCCATCATAAATATTAAACACTATGCACTGAACACATGTGATAACTATTCGCGACGCGTAGGGGTACATAGGATACTAGTTACTGAATATGACACGTTTCGTTTACGCCTATTTAAAGTACCGACCATTGATTTATGGTTATAACCGCTGACCGATATATACAGTCTTTATCTGAGTCTCGACCACTGATCTCTATAAAAGGACTGGATAGAGCATCTATTGTTCAGGAATTGATGCCGGAAGTGAGCAGCGGCGGCCATCTTACTAGGACCCACTTGGGTCCTAAACAAATATGGCGTACATAGGAGTGGAAAGCAGTTTAACGACGTTTTTCGCCAAATTCGAGAAGTTTGCTAAGATTTACCACCGAATTAAGGTTCGTAATCTTATTTTATATAATAGTTAAGTGTTTTAAACTCTTTATTCCTTTTACAAAGGCTTTTTTTTGCGAAAGATACCTGCCTATGTATTTGCTTCACGAATCACGGTATTAACAAAATAGTCGGTAAACAAATGTCTTCCAAGTCCGCACGTGTACTTGTTTCTCTCTTTATTTTGCAGTATAAACGCCGTATTATTAAATGGTTTACTGTGATGGGTTTCCTTTAAGTTTTGATTGATTTATTGCCGATTATTAAATCCAAATGGGAATTCAAATTTGGAAACGTTTTAGCATAAAACCTTATACATACAATTTATATAACTTAGTAAAAATCTTTAACGTGAACGCATATTAAAATTCAGTGAGATATTAATTATAACTTGTCTTTTTGAATTAGTATTTTAATTTGGACCCTTGATTTTACTAACTGGTCAATGACTCATTGACTATAAATGGGTGCCACACTCCCATGGACCCATAAATTAGATGCTTGAGTAATATAATACACTGTCTATAATCTGCTAGGCTAATGACAAGCCTTGGCATAGTATTGTTTCTAATTTTTAAATAACCAAAGTAAGTTTGTGCTACTTCAAACGGTTCAGTGGTTCACATGGTTTTCTAATGTAGTATTTTCAGTTTGACTCTTTCAGTCACCACAGGCAGTATGTGTATTTTTCTATTTGTCAGTTTGCTACCCTTGCTTATCTAGTTCAATAGTTCAGCATATCTCACTAGTCATCAAAACTTGCAGCAAGTGATCTTTGCTCTATCATCTTAGTAAGACTGTAATCTTTAGTTTATTACCTTTACAGGTTGTGCACATACATGTAATTGACTTGGCTTTAGTATCAGCTTTTATATACATGTATTGTATTTTGTAGTCCAGTGGCTCAGGTGTTAATCTGGATACAGATTGTAACCCTATGTAACATTTGCTCTGTTATTATAATAGTTATTGCTGTTCAATGATTAGAGAGATTTCAAAAGTGATCACAAGGTTAAGGGTTCAGTTGATTTTTGTTACACTGTATGCATGTATATATTAAAAGCTTCTATATGTGGTGTGGCATTTCTATAATTTTAAGTAAATATTTAGTTTTTTACCAGAATTAGCATTACTTGTCTTCCAAAGAACACTATAGTAACTGACATTTTAACTGGGTTTTTACCACAAAGGTTGGCTGTGGTTTCCTTCTCAAGATGGTAAACCCAAATTTTGCTGTACTGAGTCCATTGCAATGCATTTGATAAGGGCAAAAGTCCCCAAAACATAGAGTTTATATTGACAAGAGAATTCTATGATGGGATTATGAGAAGCCCTGAACATCAAGATGTATCATTGAAAGTAGCTTCAACCAAAACAAGAGAATTAATGATAATGTATTTTCAAATATAGAAATATAAAAAATAGAAATGCTCTTGCTGTTTTGTTGTGAATATTTATTTGCAGGTGGCTATTAATCCTATCAGTCAATACAGGAAATTATATTTCATTTATGTAATAATAAACTTGTAGAGTGTCTGGGATACTGTTAGAGTTTTAGTTGGCATCCCAGACCCTCTGCAGAAATGGTAATATCAACAGGTGCATTTACTTGTAAAAAATGTAAAGTTTAGCTGGGTTTTCATTGAAAAGCCGACCATTTAAAGCAAAAATTATGATTCAACTTTAGTGGTATAACTCAAAAAGACAAGTCATACTTTATAATATCTCACTATTATTTATGCCTCCATGAAAGCCTTTATAATTTGTATAAATTGCATTGCAAGCTAATTTATTTCTATAGATCCATGTGAGTACAAAACCATAAAAAAAGTAAAAAACAATACACTTCTGATGGCAACAAGGTTGCCTATTAAAGAAACATATAAGGTGGCAAATGGACAATAAGGTTTTATGCTAGAACTTTTCCAAATTTGAATTCTCATTTGGATTACTCGGCAATAAATCAATCAAAACTTAAAGGAAACCCATCACAGTAAACCATTTAATAATACGGCGTTTATACTGCAAAATAAAGAGAGAAACAAGTACACATGCGGACTTGGAAGACATTTGTTTACCGACTATTTTGTTAATACCGTGATTCGTGAAGCAAATACATAGGCAGGTATCTTTCGCAAAAAAAAGCCTTTGTAAAAGGAATAAAGAGTTTAAAACACTTAACTATTATATAAAATAAGATTACGAACCGTAATTCGGTGGTAAATCTTCGCAAACTTCTCGAATTTGGCGAAAAACGTCGTTAAACTGCTTTCCACTCCTATGTACGCCATATTGTTTAGGACCCAAGTGGGTCCTAGTAAGATGGCCGCCGCTGCTCACTTCCGGCATCAAAATTAGGGCGCGAGAAACAATAGATGCGCTATCCAGTCCTTTTATAGAGATCAGTGGTCTCGACCCTCGATCTCTTTATCTCGTCCATCAATTTCTTTCTTAACCATAAATTTTTTTCTCGACCATCAATCTCTTTATCTCGATCATCAATCTCTTTATCTCGACCATCAATCTCTTTATCTCGACCACCAATCTCTTTTTCTCGACCATCAATCTCTTTTTCTGGATTACTAAACGGAAACTCGATACACTTTTGTCAGGTTTGGCTTGCCATATTGTGCGAACTGAATACTTAGACGAACGTTCCCAGTTTGAACAGGGTTGAAATGTTCTGAGCTTGACAGGTCTGGTGTGAGATCTACTGCGTAGAGAGCGTATCCTTTCCCATAGTCCCCACGACTGATAAGATTTCCTGCGTACCCTCGAATGTATTGCCCCTCGCCATGATTGTCGTATTGTACTTGAATAGGTTTGCGCGCATCCCGATTTACAGGCAATGCAACCTGGGTGACTTTATGCGTTTCGCGCATAACTGCCGTGAAAAGCCTCACTGTTGACCAGACCGATAACCACTCGTTTAGGTAAAACCCCAAGAAACACGTTCTCTCTGTCTAATGACAAAAGCCCCTGAGGGATGGCTATGGGTTTCACCTCCACTCTCGATATGGGATATTTCGCTGTAGTTTTCTCCAGATGCTTTTCGTGCTCCAAACGAAGCGTAGGACTTACTGCCACACGGCGTACACGAAGCACAGCTTGTTCAATAAGTATTTTATAGGTTGGATCGTCTCCTCCCGCGACTAAGCAAAATTCACTCTTGGCCCTAACCAGTTTTACTTTTATGTCCACTCCTGGTATAATCAAGCGCTCTTGGAAGCATATGTCGGCATGCAGTGGACCAGACATATCACAACTCTTACTGGCTTTAGTGAATTTATTTCGATGTTTTTAGCCCCTTGTTAGCATCAGCATCGGCGGCATTGGGATTAACAACGTCCATTTTGCCAGGTGTATCTTTGTAGTAAAGACTCGTTGTGAGCTGTGATTGTTTTGCTGCTGGTCCAAAATTTAGAAGCGTTTCAATCATTGCTCGATAAGGGTAAGTAGCGGAACTTGGTGTGATAAGTTTATCGTTGAGCGAAACGTTGACTTCGCTGAACAGTGTTTGCAAGAAAAGGTTTTGCGGTCCAACTAATGCATCAACGCCAGCGTCGTCACCAGCTGCAGTTTTAATTTTGATTTTAACGTAAAGTTGCACGCGACTAGGATCGAGATAATCTTCACCATTACCTGGAACGAAAAACTCAATAGGGGCCGAATCTTCACCCAGTGTAGATACAGGGTAATAATCAACAAATGTACTTTTTTCAACAGTGACTTGCGTAGGTGGTACTGTAAATAGATTAAGCTCGCTTTTGTTGCAACCTTCATGCAGACTCATCGTGCACGGCTTTACGCCGAATATATCGTTATGCTTTCGTTTCTTTCGATCTGGTTTAGATGTGTTCGTTTTGCGTGTTTTCTTCGAAGTGCCACGCTTAGGTTTTGCCCGTCGTTTTATACCAAGACTTATGCCAGTTTGTGCACTGAAGTGTCCTTTCGCGTGATCGATTGCCTTCTTTGTAACGTTACCGAGCGCTTCTGTCAGACGGGACTCGGCGGCAGTCTTCACGTTTTTCCCCGCTAGTACGTCCTCTCCAATGTTAACGCCCGCCCTTAAAGCGTGTCTACCAACTTCTTTTCCACCTCGAATTAAAAAGGGTACTGCGCTGCGAAATAATCTTCTTAAAACACCGCCCAAGCCATTGCCGCGTTGCGTACGAAACCAACCATATCCTCTTTGCATTCGGCCTCCAAGAAACATAGGTAAAGCACCCCCACTTTGCCAATATTTCATCAGTCTTTGCGTGTACGTCGATTATACATAAACTTGATTTTAGCTTGAGGGTCTGCCTGCATCTTGTCGTTCAAAGCTTTAACAAGATCAGGCACGCTATCGTAATGACCACTGTTAATAAGTCCAGTCTCAGTGGCACCTGTCCCTGGATCATAGATAACAGTTTGTTGAACACCCTCTCGTATGGTGCTCCAGGTACGAGTATATAACATTTCAACCAAAGCCACTTCCCAGTCGCCTTCCGGTGAAATGGTCTCAGGAAGTTGCACCGTAAAATTCGCTACAGTGTTTAAAGGGAATGTGGCCAAGCTACTATTGCTAGGTAAAGTTAAGAAAAATCCGTTTGACCTCTGCATTGCGACGGTGAAGACCCAACTAATCAACGAGGGTTACTTTATAGGGCTTATATCCTTTTCATCAACCCAGCTGTTAAACTTAGCCGGATAATTTTTCCAGTTCACAAAGTATCGTTTTCGACCATTTTTCGTTCTAGTCCGTAGAACACTATCCACACGATAAACATTGTCCGTTTTTACAACTCGCTGAAGTTCATGTTCGTAGAAAATACCTTCAAGTACTTCACCGTGGTAGTCCTTTAGTTTATACACGGGTGGGTGGCGTGCAATTTGCTTTGCGATAGTAAAGTCCTCCTCTGTCCAACCCTGGTTGTAAGCCTTTTCAAACATTCTGCGCATTCTGCTTATTTTTACTAGGTCACCGACTTTATATTTGAATTTGACTTTTTTCTGCTGTTCTCCGTATAGTGTTTGCCTTACTTTATATTCGTTGTCTCTGCTAGCGTTGGCCGGTATTTCTTTAATCGAACGGTGATAGCTGTGGTTGTAAGCAAAAACCAAGTCTTGCAATACATCAATATAGCGCGTGGTGTTGTTCGCGGTGAAATAGCGGTAAATCTTCTGTTTCAACGTCCTAATAAATCTCTCGGCTATGCTTGCTTTCGTTTCACTGTTTGTCGTAAAAAAGTGAATGCCATATTGTTGCATAAGGTCGCGAAACGATGCGTTTAGATACTCTGTTCCTGAAGATATTTCGGCACGCGTCCCTTATCTAGTATATCACGGAACGCTCGCGTGACAACAGGCCCCGTTTTATTTTTCAGGGGTCTTGCCCATGCGTATTTTGAAAAGCAGTCAATGCAAACCAGCACAAATCTATAATTATCATTATACGCACTTAAAGACTGAAAATCAGCTAAATCGGATTCGAACTGATCATCAGTACCACCAACAAAACACTCTGTTGTGTGGATAGTTTTTACGAACAGGTTTGCATTAACATAAAAAATTTAGCATAAAAAATGTTGTCCTTTCTATTTCTGGTTTTATACTTAACTTGGATGGCAAACGCTTGCCCTAACGACTGCTTCTGCTCGCGGACCGGAGCGCAATCATTTGCACCAATGGCCACCGCACGTCGGTGCCGGATAACCTTCCGACTACAAAGTTTTAATTTTGCGTTTCAACCGGATCACGCTGATCACAAACCAAGATCTAAACGTATTCAAACAGTACAAACTGGTGGACCTGCGAAACAACCCGATAAACTGCACGAATTTAAACGTAACCTCGGAGGTCTTAACGGACTGTTAAACGCAAAAAACAAAAGCATCTAGTGGACCGACGACAACGGATAATAAACCGCCCGCATATACGACCGGCCTTTTGCAGCCTGGCCCTACGACCGTTTATTTGAGAAGTTCAAAGAGAAAGAGTCCAAAGTCAAAGACGTTTTGGATTGTCTTTTCTGTAATTTTGATTGTGGTTTTGTTGGTCGTATTCATTTTGGTTGTCCGCAGAAAATTACATAGCAGGCGAGTAATCACAAGCACCTCTATCGAACTGAATAGTCTAACTGGTCAGAGCTCTGACGAAGAAGAAGATGAGGTACTATTCGAGGGCACAATCAAAGACAAACAGTTGCAACACTTTGGATAAACTTTATTATAACTAACGCTTTTATACACATTATAATTGTTGTTTTTTCCCGGATAAGTTTTGTTAAATGGTTAATCGTTTACTTTAGTGTTCTTTATGTTAATTAATGTCTAGCTTTTCCATGGCATCTGTCACTGACATGATAGAGAGTTCTCCATTATATTCTGCCAAAGCTTCGTTTGGATCTTGTCTCTGACTTACGAACGTGAGCCCGGTGTCCGACACCATGTAGCTATATGATGGTGGGTAGCTAAACAGGCAACCAACTCTGTCGACGTGAGGGCGCGATTTCCACTTGAAGAAACGACACGAATTTTCTTTCTCATTCGGGCAACAGTAAAACAAACGGCCTTGGTTGTTCCCCTCTTTTTTAACCTTGCGAATGCGACAAACCAGTCCGTCTTGCATGTAGGCTTTGGTGTCTCGACTCTATCACCCCACTGCCAAAACGCGCATGGATTTTCTCGATCACAGCAGACAAAGAAAGGTCTTCCAAAATTCGGTTTTGCTATGTCTTTCACGACTCGCATTTTTGCCGGTCTCTGGTGGGCATGACAAACTGGTCGCAGAGCTCCGTTTGAACGCCACAGGAATAAAGCAGTTTCAAACAATTCATGGTCTTGTTCTGGGCAAAAGAAATCGCAGCTTTCCTCGTTCTTGTTGTCGCAAAGCCAAAACTTTCCATTTTTCGTTGTTACGAGAGACGCCGGTTTTCCGTGCAAACAATCCATCCTCATAATATATGAATTATAACTACTGACTAAAGTGATCCACTTTTATATGTAAGCTTTCTTGTGTGAAAAGGGCAAACAAGAACGGGCGAGCCTAGTCATTAAGTATCCTAATGACTTTTTAACGACATTTTATATAAAAGCACTATGCAAATCAAACAACTTGATACGCCTTGTCAGCAAGTTCGGGTCTGGGCGGCCCCGGGCAATTAAATTAACACTTTCACAGTTTTAAAAATATTTTATTTCAGCTTTTTATTATTATACCCGATAACAAAACCAAGGTTCCCTAAGAAGTTCAGTCTTTCTCTTCTTCGGTTAAAAGACATCAGACACATCAGATTCATCAGAGTCAGAAACAAAGCTATCTAGCTCAGATTCTTTTAGATCAAATTCACTAATTACAACACGCGCTGTTTTAATGTCTGGCGGGTTATGAATGTTTCTTTCGTTTATGTTCTGCTGAATATCCCCCAATACTCGCTTGACAAGCACAAACTCTTCTTCAGTAAATGAAATGCATTTAGCAGTTAGAATCCTCTTTAAACCACCAAACGTCCGATCCCATTCGTAATTGTCAACGCCGATATTGTAGTGAGTCACATCGTTAACATTACTTGCAGAAAGATACGGTCTAACCAAAGATCCTTCCTCCTCCAACAACGAAAACTTTATTTCTTCACTTAACGAGTCCTCTCCATGAACAATTTCAACAAGAATTGGTAAAATATTTATCATTTTCTGAAAAACTGACTCATTTAATGTGATTTCGCTCCCTTGCACCAAGAGTTTAACTCCGTTCCTATTCCGAAACTCTCTGAAACATACATGCATCTTCTGGAAAAACTGGTCGGAATATACGTAAACGTGGTTTTGACCATTCTGCTTTAAGAACACAGGTTTCTCGTGGGCAAATTTTATTTCAGTCACAAAGACGTCGTCCATATCATAAGGTGAGCTGTGGGATACGACACCGATCTGTTACCCGGACAAACTCACTTTGGGACAGGAAGAATCATGTTCAACTAACGTAATACTTTGTAACACACATGCGCAATCTTCTTTATGTTTGTTCATAATTAATTTGTAATTGTTCTTGAGCTTCTCCGTTAGTCCGATAAAATCACATGGCATAAATCTTCTAAACGCTTTCTTGTGATCTTGATATGTATGTTCAAGACCATTTACAGATAATTTCATGTCTTCTAATTTTCGCACAAACGCTTTAACAATGTTCTCTGCAGATGATCTCTCTAAGGCACATTCGAAGTAAAACCATATTTTATCTTTATCCGGCATCCTGGGACAACAATGTCGCACACTGCCATAGCAATTCTCCACCACCAGTCTATCAATGTTTAACGATATTTCCTCAACATAGCATGTTAAAAGTGTACACTCAATCTTTCTCTCGCGCAAATTTAAAATCTCAATCAGGTCAGAATCCATGGAAATGACAACCTGTATTTACCATTTCCTAATATTAATGACTTCGTTTAATCGATTTTTAATAGTAGTGTAGTCGTTTTTAAAATTTAAAAAAATTGTAATTATAGATTAGTTAGTATTAAATATTGCATGTAAATATAGTTTTAACACACAGCCCTTTGAAAAACAACTGTTACTTTTAGTTGAATAGGCTACCGTGTATAAATAATTTTAAATAAATAAATAAATAAATAAAAAATTTTAATGACTTTTTTCGCCCAAACATGTCGAGTAATATTCAAATTCGCTTTAGCAATGCTCTAACTTCCCTCACAACAGTTACGTTAGAAATCTAATCAACCTTTGTATCCACGAGTGTTTTATTTCGTATTTCCTCAAGTCAATTCGCCTAAAATCTTTGGCAGTTCTTTTAATGGCTTGGCGAAGTGTTTCGGTGTCGCAATAATCGCTCACTTTCAACACTCGGGTCAAATAAGCAATAATTCTACCGAAATTCACAAGATCCATCTCTTGATAAATAGTATACAAGCTACTCGGCAAGTTATCTCTGTTGATTTGGTCGATAATTCTCTCATACAATTCACCATGCTCTCTAAGGCATCTATTCATGTAAAAATATAACGTATCTTTTTCTATATCGATATTATTTTCCCGCAATTCAGCCCAAATTGTTTGTTCGGCCATCTTGTTTAAAATGACGTAATCTTAACAAGCACTCGGCGTTTTATCGGACTCGGAAATACTTCGTTATCTCTTCGGAAAAATCCGACTCAATGATTATTCATAACTCATTGATTATTCATAACTCATGAATTATTAACACAACATGCTAATGAGCTATTCCTGCATAAAACGGGCTTAATGGCCCCGCTCTATGGATCGTTTTCACTCACGTGATCGGTGACCCCATGGGGGTGGTGAAACAATACGAAATATTTGAATAAGAAAGAGCCGTACACCAATATGGCCGCCATTTCATTGTTTTGGTACACCAATATGGCCGCCGTGACGTCAGATGAAAACGATCTATACTGCTGGTGTTTTAAATCAGATAATAAACGGCTTTCGAGTGTATGGTATATAGCTTCTCAAACAAATCAGTATTTAAAGAAAAAATTGAGGTATTAAAACTTGTCTTAATTTATGGGCGTTTATTACCACATTTTATTACCGTTTACACATTTTACACGCTTATTACCGTGTCGATGGTTAATTTGCATGGACACTGAAGGAAGAAATTACATAAATTAGTCAGAAACCTGCTTTACCGCCAAGCAGGATTTTCTAATTAACCTCAACTATGATAGCGAGTTACTGCCGCCAAGCGGGATTTTTCCGAGGATCTTTTTTCTGTAGTTCGTTATTATTCTTTTTTAAATTTTTTTGGCTTTTACAAAACCCGTTTTGGTTTTATATGATGGTTGACCTGGTAAGGTGTTGACCAAGTCTCTGTGGTTGATTTTATGTTGTTTTCCTGAATATTACAGCTGTAACTGGACGCTTCACGTGAGTTATAAATCGATTGGTGTTCTTGGGTTATTGCATGTCGTCTGTGTAAGTGGTCTGAAAGTCTTGACAGGGCAACATTGAAATATCGACAGCCAGGAACAAGATAGGATATTTAATTTGGATATTAACTGTTGGATATTTCGTTCCTCGGGATTTGGTATCGGGAAGCTGCTCCGTGGTAATTCCAGCATGCACTCTTCAAGTGTCGATCCAGTCACTTAAAGAATAATCCATGCTGAGTGCACCCACTCACTCGACAAACTCCACTGGACATCATCGACAACTTATATAAAAATCCTATTGGTATTTGGCCTGGACTGATTATCATTCATTCTCATACCCAAACTTCACATTTGTGTCGTCGCGCAAAGTGGTGTTCGGTCAACGAACCAACTCAACCCACTATCCAAACTGTTCATTTGAGTAAACTGCCGACATTACTTTTACTAACAAAATAGTTGCATCGGGCATCCAACGGTTACAAGTTATGTGAAATCCCGTCTCCACACTTGGGATGAGTATAAAAGCACGTCGTACAAATTTGACTATATTTATGGCCGGCTTTGCCACAGTCGTCAGTGCGGTTATCAGACTAGCTATCACTGCAAGTACTAAGAGACGGACCATTTTATCATGTACCGTGACAAAGTTAAAACTTGTTTAAAACACTCATGAAACCTTTATTTACCGCCACAGAAATTCGTGACTGCCAACTTGTCAGGACCTAAGTTCTCGTTTGATCTGGGCTTTAAAACTCGAAAGAAGGAAAAAGCAATAGCGAAAAGAACCAACAAAGAAAAAGGCAGAAAAGTTTAAGCTTACGGTAAAAATATAGAGCAGCCGCTCTCAGTATTAAATCACGAACATTTAGTAGCAATGCTGTTCGAGTTCCCCTGTTTTTTAGCATATCCTGTCACTGCATGTTAATTTTGTCTTCTATTTTCTTTGTGTGGGTACTTACCCATCTCTTTTTAAATATTTTTTTTCTTATGGTAGAATCACCTAATTGTAATTTAGCGTAGGTTATTCATATTGATTTCGCATAAAAACTCGGGGGGGGGGACTCTGGCAATTTTTGGGTAGGGTATCCCAGACCTAAGAATGTGATTTTTCAAACCCTATCCCGGACCTAAACTAAAAAAAACCAATACCCTATCCTAGTACTGGTGTCACATCGGCGTCCATAACTCTTATCGCAGACCAAAATAGGCACCCTATTGTTGAACAAAATAGACAGCCAGACAAGGTGCTAAAGAGCGGTGCCCTTTTAATAGTCGTCAAAAATGTCGCTTGTATTCTCGTTCCCAGAGCCCATGTTTCTGTGTCCGTGGCTTACGTGTGCCACAAAAAACGTAACAAGTCGTCAGGGCAGTGACTGGCTTGTCAGGGCCCTGTTGTATAAAGCTGCCTGGCGATCTAGCCGCTAACTTTGTCAGAGTACTACAATTGTGCTCATCTGCCGAACGCTTGCTTCACGGAGATCAAACTGACATCGCTTCCACTCTCAATGCGAGAATGCCAGTGCCAATAAAGTTTGTGTGGCTAAAATTATAAAGCAGATTAACGAGCAAGCCGCTAGCACGTCAGGCGGTATCTACCTGCAGAATCCTCAATGCTTTTCTTCACAAACATGTTGTCAAAAAACCGGCAAAATCCTTGGCGTCAAAACATCGCTTATATTCTTGTTCACAGAGCACACATTTTTGTGTCCGAATAAGGTGGAGTCATTTGGGCTGATTTGACCTTGTATTTTTATCGTCTCTCAGAGATCCCACCGAACAGCACTTAGAATAAGGTGTCTCTCGAGGACATCTGAATTGAGAATAAAATATGCGGTACTTATAAGCGAAGGTTAAAAATATGACAGATTCCCTAAAGTAAACATGCATAGCTTATGTATGTACACAAACCTGTAATTCTGAGTAAAACATGTAGCTCAACCCTGACATTTTCAAGTTCCACATTTACAAGTGGCATTAAAACACAACTAAAATTATTCTTTTTGGCTTCACAAAGCCTCTTAGTTTAATCAAGAGATATTTTTTTATCATCACTCCAGTAGAATGCATCTGGCTTACTCATGTCCCACCTACATTAAAGCATACATTTGCAATTGCCAATAAAATATAAATCTTTATTTTCTTTTATATTATTGAAAATGATTTGCTAGACTATTTCATGGATTGGTGCTTCGATTTACCTTTCTTCTTATATGGATTTTGCAATAAATACAAGCATAATTTGAGTTGGCAGCATTCATCCCCATCATCATCAACAGAAACTAAAAGGGAATATTAAAATTTTAGTCAGAAAGCCAAAAATCACTAACCAGTGCACCCTGATTGAATCAAAACCTAAATTTAAATGTACTCACCTTATAATCTCCACCTAGAAAAAATTCTAGTTGCACTTTCTCTCCATCAACATCAATTTCTCCTTGAGAAATCAGCATATTTATTTCTTCAAAAAGTTGCCTGAATGAATTTCCAATATTTTCATAGCATTCCTTTCCACAAACAATTGCAAAGGCATGGTTACCTGTAAAAAAAAAAGTTCCATAGGTAGTAACCAGTACTAGTTCCATGAAAACTTTACAGGTTAGTCTACCAGCTAATTACCGTACATAGTGAAAGTATTGTAGACTCATGTTTACCCTTAACAGCCATGATTTCTTGGTGATCTGAGAGTAGTGCAAATGACATCACTATGAAATTTGATATTCTTGATATTTTTGCCCCATCACCAGAAATCTTGACTTTAAAGGGACCACTTTGTCCTGTCTCCATCTAAAAATAATATATACATTTTAATCCATTAGTTACATTTTGAAATATAAACATACATTCTGAAAACTACTGGCTTTGGGAGATATGCAGCTGGTATATGTAGTGGTTGTAATAATATAATTGTGTTAATAACAGTAACAAAATTTAAATATAAGTTAATGATATTTATATAGTATTAATTTTAAATAATAATAATTTAAATAATATTATGTAATTTGATAATATTAATATTAATTCATATTAATTAATTTAATAATACTATGTAATTTGATTTGATTTAATTTAATAATTATTTAATTTGATATTTTATTAATTTTATTTATTTAATATTTAATAGTTATTTATCCTGTTCAAGAACAATTATCTCACCTTTTCCTTGATTTTTCTCCTTAGCTCATCTTCGAAACTCATTTGGGCTCCTACTTCATCACCAGATGTTCTTTCAATGGCAAATAAATATTAATGTTACTTCTGCATTGTTTAATTAAGTAATTCTTTGGTAAACCATTACATTCCATTGACAATGAATGATACGCAGCATCACCCACACAAAACTTATCCATGATAAAGAGGACTTATTTTATTTTTATTTTATCTGCTTCTGGTAAATCTTCATACTTGGACTTGCGTGTATTATCATTTGCAGGGTTTAAGTCCAATTCTATGAGCTCACCTTTTGAATTTGATAATGAAAGATTTTGCAAAGTAATACCATATGATTCCAGGAACCACAGTGCTCTCTGGGCTCTCATCTTCAGTTCTTTCAATTTTCTTTGTTGTTGCCTTTTCCCAACTTGATTAAAAAAATTGCCTTTATTTTCCAGATTCTTTGCACAATTCCGACAAGAATTTACATGTTGTTCTTCGACTAGTCCGACATACCCTGCCAACTTGCTATTCTCTTCTGTCAAGAGGTCCATCCTTACTTGTAGGTTTCTTGAATTATTCTCCCGCTGTTTTAACTTCATTTCTTCTTGCAATTCTGATAAAAGTTCAGAGCACCTCTCTTCAAGTCTAGGCTGCTCTGCGTCGACGTATTCCACAGCTGTAACTACTTCCCCTCGGCAAATTTTTATGATTCGGCGTTTCTGTAGTAGCGTTGCTTTTTTATAGCCGCTCTTGCCACGATATTCACGTATGGCAATGCATGCCATATCATTTATTCGCTTCTCTAAGGCTGGAGTCTCCACTAAACTAAATGGAAGTTCTTGAGTCACTCGAATAAGCTCTATGTATGAATCCTCCTTTTTAAGTCATGCCAGCAAACCAACATTTCTTGAGGAATTTTCAAAACAATGTAAGGGCTATTGGACATCAGATTATTTGTGTATGAGAGCTCATTGCTCTCATTTAAATATTCTATTTCCGATTTAAATTTTACTCGTGTTAACAAGTCGTGATAGTCAGACATTTTCAGACACAAATTGCAGAAAATATTTTCTTAATATCTAGTGTTGTATTTACATATATTCCGCGCGATTACATTTGACTTTCCCACCTAAATGGGTGCAACCGCTAGGTTATTGCTTGCAGTGGGCTCGTCGGCTTTGCCAAGGATGGGCAAATGCCTGAAATTCAGCGGTTAATATAGTTTTAAAGTGCCACTAACCACAAAATGTTTTTTGCACGAATAAACATCGCCAATCCAAATGATGAAGAATGCAATATAAATTAACTAAATTGGTAAAATCCTCTTGATTTAAGAATCGATTGAAGTGGCGATAATGACAGACACGACGGAGCACTTGGAAGACTGCGTCGAGAAGGGTTTGTGACGTAATACCAGGAATGCTATATTTTTTTTTACTGTAAAGTAAATAGGAAAGAACGTACCCAAGTTACGTTTATAGCCAGTTTGGCGATATTTTTCATTTTAATTCTTTTATTATAGTTCCAGTGTACTACACTTTATAGATTTTTGGAGACGAATTCCTGGTATTACGTCATACGCATCCCATACCCATTCCCCTCAATGCTCCGGCATGGGACAAACAGATGCGAAATTTTACAAGTTTGAAGGTGTATAAAAAATGAAAGAAGTGTTCGATAACAGAAAAGATATGTTGGTGCTAATATACTCAACAAAGGCTATTTGAGTCCCGAGAAAATTTTTTGGGGGTTAGTGGCACTTTAAGCATGCGTATATCAGCCTTCAAAGCATGATAACTAAAACAAGCATACAAGCTTCAATTCAATACCACAACAGTTGTGATACTGCAGAATCTCGCGGAGTTATGGCAATTTTAAAACGGGAAGGTCTTGATAGAGTATCAGGAATTCTACGCTTATCTTTGTGCTTTCTAAAATACAACAAGGTCAACAACAAGTCAAAGTAAGGAAATATATTACGCTATTACATTATTAGAAATCTTCTTACCTTCTACCACAATTCAGTTTCGCATGTTCGACTTTGTCTATGTAGCTCTTTCACGAGCGGTTTTAAATATGCAACTAGGTGTTTTATTCTTACTGACACAGTGTAATCCATAGAGAACCAGTAGCATTTATATATTTTCTGAACGACAACCGAAATTTTGCAAATATAGGATAAAATTTATCCTATAATGTTCTTCAATATTAACCTTACAAGGTTCCAGTTTCGCATTTTTCCAGCTGCACTTTCCCATCCCTGCGTGCCCATCTGCCTGCCTCCTTGCGGGCACCTGACTCCAGGCAGCTTGCTACCCTAAACAAACAAATTGCTAGGCTGCCTGCCTGCTTGTATAGCCGTCTGCTCGGTTGCTGTGCTGCCTGCTCACAAACCTGCCCATCTGCACTTGCCCATCTCTGCACACTCATCTGCCTGCCTGCACGCCTGCTCAGCTGCTTGCGGGCACCTGTCTCCAGGCAGCTTCCTACCCTAAACAAACAAATTCCTAGGCTGTCCACCTGCTTCTCTGTCCGCTTGCTTGCCTCACTTCCTTCCTGCAAACCTGCTCACCTGCACTTGTATACCAGCGTGCCCATCCGCCTGCCTGCCTACCTGCCTGCCTGCCCAGAAGGCTGCCCAACTGACTGACAGACTAAAAATCAACTTTGTATTTTGAAACAATTTACATGCCAGAGAAAGGTCACATTTAAATAGATATCTTTACACAATATTTTTACACAGCACATTATGGGGACCTGCACGGGTTACACACCGACATTGACGACTTCAAAGTCCCCACAACCTCGATGTATGCGTTTTGTGTATGAAAAGTGTGGCCTGCCACACCCCCAAGTTGGCGAAAGTTTTTTGATTAACTCGAATAGCATCGAAAATTTGCATTCCAGCAGAGAGAAGTAGCCTGCATTTACTCAAGACCTGTTTTTCCGCCTGTCTACCCGCCTGTCCAGCTCCTTGCTTTCTCCCCTGCATGCCTGTCGACCTGCTTGCCTTCACACTTTTCCGCATCCTGCGTGCCCACCTGCCTGCCCAGCGGACCACCTGACAGGTTGCTATCCTAAACAAAGAAATTGCTATGCTACCCGTCTGCTTGTCTGCCTTCCCACGTGGCGGACTGACTGACTGCCAGACTGCCGGACTGCCGGACTGCCGGCCGGCCGGACGGCCAGACTCACTCACTCACTCACTCACTCACTCACTCACTCACTCACTCACTCACTCACTCACTCACTCACTCACTCACTCACTCACTCACTCACTCACTCACTCACTCACTCACTCACTCACTCACTCACTCACCCAATATGTGGTTAAAACTGGCACAGGAAAGTAATTCAATGGTTGAACATGTGTCTACTATTGTCAAAGTCCTTTGTGGATCATTCCTTGTTGGAGGTGTGCGATTTGACGGAGACAAAGAGATGTTTTGTAATGCTTGTAGCAGGAATTACAAAAATCCTGTCAAGCACTGCATGCTGTATTGTAGAGAAACAGCTGAAATAAGAGAAAGATTTTATGACTGGTTGATAGATTGCTTACCCGTAGAAATTTCAGCTAATCTCAATATGCTGGATGATGACAGTCTTTTATATACTCTTTTTGGTGACATAGGGACGTTGCAAGAATACCCGAGTGATCTGTTAAAACAATTTTATCTTGGTGTAGCGGAATACATTTCTGAGACTATTAAAATAGCCAGTTATATTGACAGTTATCGATGATTAGTTAGTTTTGTAAATTATTTTCTTTTTTTTATTATTATTATTATTATTTAAAAAATTCCAAAAAGATGTATTATAATTTACTTTTTCTTTTTTTTTTAACATTTTAATTTATTCATGTATCTTCAATTATGGAGGCAATAAAGAATTTCACTCACTCACTCACTCACTCACTCACTCACTCACTCACTCACTCACTCACTCACTCACTCACTCACTCACTCACTCACTCACTCACTCACTCACTCACTCACTCACTCACTCACTCACTCACTCACTCACTCACTCACTCACTCACTCACTCACTCACTCACTTCCTCACTTCCTCTTTTGCCTCGCCTGTGAATTGGGCGCCAATATGGCTGCCGTTGTAAATAATCGCTTGATCGTTAATGATTTTTTTATCTTTGTTGTTGTGTTTTGTAATGATTGAAACGTCTAAAAAGATTCATAAGACCTCAGTTATCTTAGATCCTGAAGGATTGAAAACGGATGGTTTATTTTCAAGATTATGGGACCGTGTTTGTGTTCGGTGCTTTGTCGATATTCGCCGAACGAAATATACATCGAAAGGAAAAATCTCTTTTGCGATTACTAAATCTGTTAAACATGGATCAATCAGCCTGGCATTACCGTCAAAACTGTTTACAGCCGACCTAACTGTATGTATGGATATTTCTCCCAACCCTGGACCGGCTAGCCGAAATACTTCCGAGACAGAATTATCTCACCATTGTTTACACACGCCATCATCAAGCGTTGTCGCGCCAAGCACAAGGAAATACAGCCAATGCTTTCTAAAGAATCTTCGGTTTTCGTCGCAAACAAGGTACATTAATAACCATGTCTACTTTATGATTCGTCTTATTGGTATACTAAAGCCATTCCGGGGTCGTCGTGGTGGAAAGAGCCTTCGTTTTCGCGAATATTTGAATGAATATTTAAGTAATCCTTCAACGTCAACAACATCGTCGACAAATCATCACATTCAAACCACTAAAGAATTTGTCCCCTCACTAGTCCTAACCAATACAATGTCTCTGGTTCCTAAAATAGACGAAGTCAGGCATTTCGTGCTTGATAAAGATCCTGACCTGGTATTTATAACAGAAACATGGCTGAAAGACCAAATTGACAGTAACCAAGTGGACATTCCAGAATATAATATGGTTTACAAGAATCGGGATACGAGTAGCCATGGCGGTGTTTGTCTATATATTAAAAACTCCATTCAGTTCAACGTCCTGGTTGAGGTTCAGTTGCCCGAATTTGAAGTTCTTTGGGTGAAAATAAGACCTAATAGACTTCCACGTGGTATACCATGCATAATTACTGCTACTATTTATCATCCCCCGACTTCCAACGACAAATTACTCCTAGATTACTTGATTGCCTCGCTAGCAAAATTGGAGAGTCAATATCCTGGTTGTGGCATTATTCTCGGTGGTGATTTCAATCATCTAAACATTAACCGTATTTTATATCAGTTTAAAATGAAGCAGCTTATCAAGACCAATACCAGAGGCAATAATATACTGGACCTAATCATAACTAACATTCCCCAATATTATCAAAAGGACAATCTACAATCTTTTTCCCCTTTTGGATTGTCGGATCACAATGTCTTGTTGTTAACCCCGAAGGATAGACCTACTTCTGCCAACCGTAGAAAAATGATTTTAAAGAGAAATTTAAGTGTAGCTCGGAAAAATGAACTTGGTCGATATTTGAGCTCAATAAACTGGGACATAATTGATTCAGGCAAAACTTGTGAAGAAAAACTCTCCTTTCTGGAGGACATTATCAAAATCGGATTGGATTTTATTATGCCAATTGATAAAGTGAAGTTTCACCCTAAGAATGCCCCCTGGGTCACACCTAATTTTGTTTACTTAATCAAATGTCGACAAAAGGCTTTTCGAGACCAGGACAGTGCCTCTTTCCGACGTTATCGCAATCTCGTGAACCAAGAGAGGAAAAAATTACGGAGTAACTATTTTTCCAGTAAAGTTGAGAATCTTAAGAATGCAAAGCCATCTGCCTGGTGGAAGGAATTGAAAAAACTGTCTGGTATGCAAACCCCTACGCAATCTGAGAATTTGATCTCTCAATTACATATTGACAACATCGATAAAGAGAATTTATTGGATATTGCGAACAGAATCAATTCAGCGTTTGTGGAACCTATGCAAGAATATCAACCTCTCCAAGACAACCCATTCACCGACACAATAATTGGCCCTGACTATGAATTCACAAATATTACAGAAATCTCAGCATATAACATCCTCAAAAAACTTAATGTCCGGAAAGCTAGTGGCCCCGATGGAATTTCCAATTGGATCCTAAAAGATTATGCTGAAATCCTTGCGAAACCTGTTTGCTCTGTCTTAAGTAGCTCATATAAGGAGCAGAGGTTACCATCATTGTGGAAATATGCAGATGTCACTCCACTTCCGAAACAAAAGCCAATTACGGATATAAACAAACACTTGCGACCAATTTCTTTAACATCTTGCATTTCCAAAGTTGGTGAAGAATTTGTCGTTTCCAACTACATAGCACCTGCAATCCTGAAAATCATTGATCCCAACCAATATGGTGCTATTCCAAAATCATCAACCACCCAAGCTTTAATCTCAATGATTCATCGATGGTCCAAAGCTACGGACAGTTCTGGCGCTACAGTAAGAGTCATATTATATGACTATAGAAAGGCTTTTGATCTTATCGATCATAACATTTTAATCAAGAAAATTAATGATCTACCAATCCCCCGTAAAGTTGCTTGCTGGGTCGTAGATTTCCTAATGAATAGATACCAAAGGGTCAAATTGTCTAACGTTTATTCAGACTGGGAACGAGTACCATCTGGAGTGCCTCAAGGCACAAAACTAGGCCCTTGGATATTTTTATTAATGATAAACGACCTCCGGTTAGATGGCATTGATACATGGAAATACGTCGACGACACCTCTACATCTGAGATTATTCATAAAGGCACAGATAGTAATATCCAACTTAGTTCCTCTGAACTCCAGGAGTGGTCTTTACAAAATAGATTCCAAATAAATTCAAGCAAGTGTAAAGAATTAAGAATTGACTTCAAACGGCAGAAGCAACAATTTATTCCTGTTATGGTAAACGATCAACCAGTTGAAGTGGTCAAACATGCTAAACTACTGGGTCTTACTATTTCTAGCTCTTTGAAATGGAATATGCACATTGAGGATACCATAAAGAAAGCCAACAAACGTTTGTATTGCTTGGTACAACTGAAACGAGCAAAAGTCCCAGAAAAAGAAATTGTACAATTTTATTGTACTTGTATTAGGCCCGTATTGGAATATGCATCACCAGTCTTTCATCACTCTCTACCACAGTATTTGGCAGATGATTTAGAACGTGTCCAGCAAAGATCATTGGGAATTATATTTAAATGCGAAAATTATAATAAATGCTTAGAGTATTCTGGGACTGAGACTTTAGTCAATCGAAGACAAATGTTATGTTTGAAGCTGTTTGATTCAATAATATCAAATTCAGATCACAAACTTTATAAACTTTTACCCCCAAAGAAGAAGCAGACATATAATTTGAGGCACAGACGTTCTTTTAATTCTTTTTTAGCACGTACTAACCGTTTCAAGAACACTTTTATACCACATATGTTAAATAGTGAATAATGTCAATTGTACTTTGTATCCTGTCACCAATTGTAAATATTTATATAACCTACATCATTCTTGTACATATTACGTAAACATCTACGCAATTCAGCTCCAGCTGCAAAGTAGTTTTTTAATAAACATCTATCTATCTATCTCACTCACTCACTCACTCACTCACTCACTCACTCACTCACTGTTTCTAATAGAATCAGCTTGTTACATTTCATCATGTTTTAAATGCACTATGCTAACTATTTAAATTTTAATTATTTAATCAATTATTTTTGTAAATAACTCTTCAGAAATTGGAGGCAATAAAGATTTATACTCACTCACTCACTCACTCACTCACTCACTCACTCACTCACTCACTCACTCACTCACTCACTCACTCACTCACTCACTCACTCACTCACTCACTCACTCACTCACTCACTCACTCACTCACTGTTTCTAATAGAATCAGCTTGTTACATTTCATCATGTTTTAAATGCACTATGCTAACTATTTAAATTTTAATTATTTAATCAATTATTTTTGTAAATAACTCTTCAGAAATTGGAGGCAATAAAGATTTATACTCACTCACTCACTCACTCACTCACTCACTCACTCACTCACTCACTCACTCACTCACTCACTCACTCACTCACTCACTCACTCACTCACTCACTCACTCACTCACTCACTCACTGTTTCTAATAGAATCAGCTTGTTACATTTCATCATGTTTTAAATGCACTATGCTAACTATTTAAATTTTAATTATTTAATCAATTATTTTTGTAAATAACTCTTCAGAAATTGGAGGCAATAAAGATTTATACTCACTCACTCACTCACTCACTCACTCACTCACTCACTCACTCACTCACTCACTCACTCACTCACTCACTCACTCACTCACTCACTCACTCACTCACTCACTCACTCACTCACTCACTCACTCACTCACTCACTCACTCACTCACTCACTCACTCACTCACTCACTCACTCACTCACTCACTCACTCACTCACTCACTCACTCACTCACTCACTCACTCACTCACTCACTCACTCACTCACTCACTCACTCACTCACTCACTCACTCACTCACTCACTCACTCACTCACTCACTCACTCACTCACTCACTCACTCACTCACTCACACTCACTCACTCACTCACTCATGGATAACTGATGGCTGGCCAAGGGGAGCGAACTATAAAAGCTACTCGGAGTACAAAGAAGCTAAACGAATGTTTCGAAAAGAACAGCGACGTTGCATAGAAGTATATACACAAGAAGAGTATGCCAAAATTTCGGACGCGTTTGAACACGACTATGACAGATTTTGGAAGCTTGTCAATTTACGAAAGCGTAACAAAAAAGATCCACCGACCCTAGAAGTTGACAAAAAGATAGTGCATGATCCAAAAGAAATTGCTGAATTATGGGCGGACTATTTCGAAAATCTTCATAAGCCCTCTGAAGTAAACAACATTACTGCAGAAGCAAGCAATTCTAAAGATATTGCGTTTGAAATTCTCTCAATTGCCGAAAAACAGAGTGAGAGCGATGGTATTCTTTCATCTCCGTTTACAGTCATGGAAGTTGAGAATGTTGTCAAGAATCTGCCAAGTGGCAAAGCTCCAGGCCATGATGCGGTATGTTACGAACATGTTAAATATGCGGGTTCAACTTTATTGTTTTATCTCGTTTTCTTGTTCAACGCTATCGTTGCATTAGAATATGTTCCAACTTGTTTCAAATTAGCATTTAAAATTCCCATTCCAAAAGGTAATGCAAAACATTCTAAAACCTTTGATGATCATCGGGGAATTAGTCTGTTACCAGTTTTAGATAAAATCCTTCAAAGACTTGTCCTGAACAGAATTTTAAAACAGCCGAATTCAAGAATTCATCGTCTCCAAGGAGCCTATCAAAGTCAGCAAAGCGCATTGACAACTGCCTTCCTGATTGACGAAACCATCAAAAGCTGCTGCGAGGAGAGTGATAAAGTATACGCTTGTTTTGTTGACATAACCAAAGCCTTTGATCGTTATATAAATTATATCATCACATCCAAATAAAAGGGAAAACTTGGCGACTTATACGGAATTGGTATTTAGATATGAAAGAAGTTGTTTTGATTCATGGATCATATTCTAGGGCATATACCTTGTTACAGGGAACTAGACAAGGTGGCATTCTTTCCCCCTGGCTATTTTTAGTCGATATCAATGACTTAATTACTGAATTGGAACAAAGCAAACAGGGCGTGTGTCTCTATAATATATTTTATGGCTCGCTAATGTTCGCTGACGATTTGACGGTATTATCCCGATTAAAGACAAGCCTTGATCACCTATTACAGACGCTGAGCACTTACGGTAGGGTATGGAGAATTGTTTTCAACGTGAAAAAGACAGTTACTTTGGTATTTGGGGAGAGGACTTCGAAGAGTCCAGTACCCATAAGAAACTGGTTTCTTGGAAACGTTTCAATTGAAGAGAAGAAAACGTGGAAAAATTTAGGAATGATATGGAATGCCGACAGTAACTCTCAAGATATAGTAGACTTGGCGATAAGCAAGGGTTTCGAGGCAATTGCTTTGTTGGCTAGTGTAGGGTGTCGCCATGGCGGTTTAAATCCCAGGATCTCGGTTAAATTATGGAAAAGCGTGGCTCTACCATATATGCTGTATGGATGCGAATTGTGGTATTTAAACTTGCAACAATTCAAGAAACTTGACAAAATAGTCAATGTGTTTAGTAGGATTGCACAATCCTTGCTACCGGGTACTTCTGGATCAGCAGCAAGAGGTCTTCTGGGTTTAGTAAGCATCAAGACAGAAATCAGTGTACGAAAGCTCTACTTTTTAGGAAGAATTATAAATTCCAGTTTAGGTCTTGCGTACCGAAAACTGTTTGTCCGTCGACTTATAAAATGGAAATGGAGAAGCGAGAAAATCACCGGTTTTATTCCAAATATTATCAAAATTTTGGAAGAGTTTGAACTCTTGGGTTATGTTGAAGATTTCATTAGGAATGATTGTTTTCCTTCAAAAGAACGATGGAAGAAAGTCGTCAATAACGCTATTTACAAAAGAGAGGAATCGATTTGGTTTGAGAAAATTAATCAAAAACCTGTCCTTAAATTGTACTTGTGTGCTCATCCTTTCCTGCAGTTAAGCAAGTGGTATGAAGTGTGGGATTACGCACCAACATATTCCCAATTGGTTGTCGATGCTATACGTTTGTTATGTGGTTCTCTTAAAATTGATAACGATAGACTAGGAAACCCCGGCACTCAATCTGGAACATGTTCTGCATGTGCACGTGTATTCAACAACCCAGTACATCATGCGTTTCTATACTGTTCAGCCACCCAAAATGCAAGGGAAAACTGGTGGACATCGATAACGGATAATCTACCAATCACGGTTGTTTCCTTTTTTAACTCTGCCGAAGATAATCAACTGATTCAAATACAACTGGGAGATCTATCAAATGTTAATGAAAATGTCGAAAATAACTTAGACATTAGTTTTTGGCTAGAAAATGCTCGTTTGATTTCACACTGTGTGCAGAACTCGCTCTTTGACTCATTCGATTAAAATAGTGACGTTAATTTAATTTATTTTTAATTGTATTTAGTAATAATTTTGTAAATTTCTCTTCAGAATTGGAGGCAATAAATAGAATTTACTGACTGACTCACTGACTGACTCACTCACTCACTGACTCACTCACTGACTCACTGACTGACTCACTGACTGACTCACTGAAAGCGTGACGTACTGACCGCCTGACTCAATGAAAGCCAACTTTCTATTATGAAACAATTTACATGCCACAGAAAGCTCACATTTAAAAATACATCAAAGCACAGGAGAGACCAACTAAACTCTACTCACGAGTCTCAAGCTCGAGAGTACTAACCCCGTCCAACCCCATCAGACCAGATGTGTAAACAAGTCTTCTTTTCTTTACCCTATAGTTTCTTTCTGGCCTCCAGCTTTTTTTAACTTCGCAATTTTAGCTTCTGGCAGCAAATGTGACGATTTTATGTGCAAACGAAATAAAGAAGGAATTTGTCCGATCGATTGCCAGTGCAAGCTCGGGCTCAACTATTGGTGAGAGGCAGCGCCCTAACAGCACACGCCAACCGTGCTCACCTATACTAATATACCATAAGGGGAACCAACCTTGGCTATATCAGAGTTCTACGATACTAATATCGTCTCAAAAAAACCCAGAAAAACGCAAAATGCATAGAATGCCTAACTTGGCAACTATCTCAGCACCTTTACACGAGTTGCTGCGGAAGGGAGGACATTGTAAATGGGGAAGCAAACAGCAAGAAGCATTTCGAAAATCAAAAGAACTTTTTAAATCAGCAGAGTTACTGGTACACTATGATAGCAATGAAGAATTAATTTTGGCTTATCTATTATATCACCTTTATGGAGTGGGAGCAGTGTTGCCTCATAAATTGGAAGATGGAAGCGAGCGACCATTAGCATATACATCACGCACTAACAGCTCCAGAAAGAAACTATGGCCAACTAGACAAAGAAGGCCTAGGCATTGTATTTGGAGTGAAGAAGTTTCATCAGTATGTATATGGGGACACTTCACCATAAACACTGATCACAAACCACTAATTGGCTTATTCGACGAGCACAAGTCGACGCCACAGCTGGCATCTGGAAAAGTACAGCGACGGGCTTTTACTCTAGCTGCTTATGAATATTCAATTGGGCACAAAGAAGGAAAGGCACACGCAAATGCAGATGCTCTAAGTCGTCTACCCCTTCCTGATACACCAAGCAGCACTCCAGAACCTGGCGAGAATGTGTTTGTGATGCAAGTCTTGGAATCCACTCCAGTGGATGCAGGCAAAATCAAGGCAGAAACAAGAAGAGATCCAGTACTGGCCAGAGTTGGCTCGTGATTAACAGACTCATCCGACAAGGAGACGACAGAGCCTGGCGAACCAGCGGCACTTACAGGACGGATAACAAGCACTCACATTTAAAAATACATTCTCAAATAGGGAAGGTGGTATCCCCAAAGTAAGTAGTTAATTAAATTGTTGTCTTTGTAGTAAGATAACTTTACGGAATATTTGTACACAGCACATATGTTAATTCACAAATTAAAGCGTCGATCAATTGTGCCATCTATTACACCCATATTTCAAATTAGTGCCCAAACAAATAGAAAAACGCTCATGTTTCAGCAAAATATAAGAAGGATGATGAAGCAGAGAGAGAACTATCGTCCCATTTAAATTCTTTGTGTACCAGGAAAAACTATGGAGTCCTGTAAATGATAAAATGTCGTTACAATCATGAAAGTGGCAACGTCTCGAAGAAAAGAAAACGAGAAGCATCGGAAGACACACGTGTTTTGATCCACGAGGTGGATCCACGAGTACCTACACTGTTATTTTCAAGGAGCTGTTTTAATCCCAATGGGAGGGTCAGAGTAACTCCCTTCGCTCGAGTTATTTTAAAGGAGTCATTTTAACATCATTTGTTGTGTCATTGTAACGCCGGCGAAAGGGTAGAATTGCAGGCAATTATCTTTAATCCCCTGAAGGGGGGTCAGAGTAACTCCCCCCGGGAGAGTTATTTTACATTTGTATTTTTAACTCCATTTGTTGGGTTCGAACAAAACAAGGAGTATTTGAAGGAGTTTTATTCACTCTCACGCATGGAGTTAAAGCTTGTTGCGTTAACGTGTTCTTGCTGCAAGCTGGTGACGTAACCAGACCTTATATGGTAAACCGCGCCATTTATTCAACGTGCCACTATTTTCAGTCCGAAGTCCAGAGCTGCGGGGCGAAGGTTTTTATATTTTTTTGTCTGAAAAAGAGTTTTTTGTAGAAAATAACAGTCAACCACAACATTTATAACGTCTGAATTGTCTCCTTGGAAGAGACAAAGTTCACCACAACTGTAAATACCAATACTAGGCAGAGCTGAGGACTTTTAATAAAGAAATATTACGAAGAATATCAAGCTTTGGACACAGTAAGTAAAATTTTATAACTGGTAAGGTTGCTATAAAAAGTCAGTGTTTTTCAGCATGAACGCCACGACGTTGATTAAAAAAGCCTATCAATATCATACGAATAATATAATATTGTTTCTATTTTTTATGTTCAACTTTTGAGAACCCAATGTAAAAGAAAAAGCATCTCAAACTGGCCAGTCAAGGGTGGAAATACAATGGTTCGGGTTTTCGTTTTTGCTGTTATCTGACATGAAGTTTACACTGTTTGAACTGAAACAGTTCGACAAAAAAGAAACTACAACGCTGTAATATCATTGTATATATGGTAAGAAGTCATATAACGATTTAAGTAAATTGTTCACTAAACACGTATTTGTCCTAAACATCTAGTCAAAATCTAATTTTTTACGGATTTGTTAAACTATTAAATCCTTGCATGTAACTTAAGCTTACATCTGCCGCCATAACCCATGAGCTGTCGTCCTAAATTTTCCCAATCCAATTGAATTTACAATTAACTATTATCAACCTATATTTGGTAGATCTAAAGACTATAAAATATAAACACTTTAAAAAAAAGACAAGGGAACAGAGGTCTGCAATTAAACCACATTTCTCTGTTTAAGCGAACTAGTCTTTTTGCACTGAATGAAGGAATGTTTGTGATACAAGTGATGTTTTGTATGCTTCCTGAAGCTACCAAGCAACCTTTCTTGTGAAGCTTTGTTTATTTGAGTTCCCTAATGACGTCCGACAAGAAATAATGCAACCAAACAATTTAAGATAGTCAAAGAACAGGTAGTCTAAATACATTACTAAATATCAAGTGATCACAAGTTTTGTACATGCCCTTGATTAAACCCACAAAAAAGCAATTTAATAAATGGCTTGAATGAAATCATCTATAAATTAAAGCAATTATGTATTACAAACTATATAAACTCTCTGTTGACCACTCTCAATTATATAAATATGCAGGTTTCCTATGAAGGTTGTTAACAGCAAAATTTTACTGAATTTGAATTAATTGTACGTAGAGTCTAGAGTGCAGATTGGAAAATGCAGAGTACAGAGTTTAGAATGTAGAGTGCTTGGTGTAGAACAGGGCGATGTAGAATGGAGAGTGTAGAGTGCACTGAGAGTGTAGAGTGTAAAGTCTAGAGCGTTGAGTGCAGAATGCAGAGTGCTTAGTGGAGAGTACAAAATGTAGGTTATGGAGTGTAGAGTGCAGATTGCCGAGTGTAGAGTTCGGGGTGCAGAGTTCAGACTTCAGAGTGTGGCGTGTAGTGTAGAGTACAGGGTGTAGTGTAGTGTGTAGAGTACAGGGTGTAGTGTGGAGTGGAGAGTGCAGAGTGTAAGCTGCAGAGTGTATAGTGCAGAGTGCAAGCTGTAGAGTGCAAGCTGCAGAGTGCAAGCTGCAGAGTGTAGACTGCAAAGTGTAGAGTGTAGAGTGCAGAGTGCAGAGTGTAGAGTGCAGAGTGTAGAGTGCAGAGAGTGTGGAGTGCAGGGAGTGTGGAGTGCAGAGTGTGGAGTGTAGAGAGTGGAGTGCAGACAGTGTGGAGTGTAGAGAGTGTGGCGTGTAGAGTGTGGAGTGCAGAGTGCAGAGAGTGTCGAGGTTTGAGAGTGCACTGCAGCCCTCGAAAACGAGGTCGGCATTCAGCAATGCCGACCTACATGCCGACCTGTCAATCTCCGAGGTCGACCTCAATCCAGTTCTTCTCAGCTGATGAATTACCTTTTTCTGCCGCGGATAGCAGCTCAAGAAGCCTTTGTTTTCGTTCGCATAACCCTCG
Organism: Paragorgia papillata; assembly: GCA_035771165.1. Lineage (NCBI taxonomy): Eukaryota > Metazoa > Cnidaria > Anthozoa > Scleralcyonacea > Coralliidae > Paragorgia > Paragorgia papillata. Next base: position 1,087,315 of record JAWNZC010000468.1, on the reverse strand, counting down.
CATTTAATTGATCGAGTTAAATTTGTCGATGTCAGAATTATTTAGAAAGTGCTATATATAAGGAGAAGCCAGTTAGCTGCATCAATTGTCAGCGTTCTAATTTTTTCTTTGGTCGTAAACAACTCCATATATGGGAGTTGGTTATGCAAATGTAGAAAGTGGCCACCAAAAAATGCCGAGAGGTGCCGACCTAGGTCAGATTTACCTCAATTTTGAGATTGGACCTCAGCCCTTTTTTCGAGGGCTGGTGCAGAGTGTAGCGTGTATAATATTAAAATATCAAAATACTCTAGGCCTAATTGTACAACATGGTATTATAACATTAGAGTCCTAAAGTGTTATAGTATTAGGGCTTATGAAATTTAATTTATAGTTTTTACATTACTCTTTTACTATTTTATTATAGGTTTGCAGAACTGCGTGAAGTGAAAAAAAAGGAACGTGATATCTAAAACGATTTATGTTTTATTTACGCTATAGAACAGATTAATTGATTAACAAAAATTAATGCCGAGAAACGAACTATTAAATTACGAAGGTTAAAGATAGTATATTACTTTCTCTGGCGACGTTACGTATGCGAGACAATCAATAGATTGCCAATTCTCACTGAGATCAGTACCAATTGGCAATTATATATTATAGACTATTTATTCGCGCGCCTTTACAGTAATACCCTAATTATAGTTTAGGCTTAGCGGTTCATCATTCGGCAACTAAAGTGTAAAAATAAAATTTATCAACCTTAAGTTATATTTTGTATGTGTTTTTGAATTTAACACACAATTTGTGTGTTGTTGAGTGTTTTACTTTGTTTTTTCAGATCACACATTTCGACGTGTTGTTTCTTGGCGTGATGTTTATTCTGGTGTGTTGCTTATTTTGGTGTGTTGTTTACTATGGTTGTTTCTTGACGTGTTTTTTTCCTGATGTGTTGTTTCTTGACATGTTGTGTTGTTTTTTATATGTGTTGTTTCTTGACGTGTTGTTGCTTGACGTGTTGTTTTCTTGACGTGTTGTTGCCTACCGTGTTGTTTCTTGATGTGTGACCAGTAAGAACACGCCTGGTATGTTCCTACAACACACTAACATTGACAACACGCCAAAACGCTTTTGGCGTGTCAACTGAGAGGAAAAAACGGCGTGTTGTTTTGATAATGAAAAACACGCTAAATGCGTGTTTGATACAACACGCCAGATGCGTGTTTTAGTCAATATAGAACACGTCAAAGGCGTGTTTTATGCAACACGTCTAACTACAACACGTCAAAAGTGTGTTTAACACACTTTCAGCGTGTCAACTGAGAGGACAAAACGGCGTGTTGTTTCGACACATTTGCAACACGTCAGGTTTTCTAGTGTATAGTTGCTTCACTGAAATTACTTCGATGCCAAGGCAAGGCAGAAAGTAAAAAAAAACAAACCGGAAGATCATTTTAACTCTAAAACACGGGGTTAATTTAACTCCACAATTTGCCGAGTTAAATTGACTCTTAATTTAGCGTTATTTTGAATTATAAATTAGGGATTAAATTAACTCTACACGCGTGGGGCTAATTTAATCCCCGAAAGAGGGATCAAATTTAACCCCCAAAATCGGCTTATTCTGTACCTTTTTTTTTTACCCCCGTTTTGGAGTTAATTCAACTCCTTGAAAATAACAGTGTACGCAAGATAAATCGTGGGTTAGAGTTACAAGAGGCGATACCTCTCCATATTCAGGATAGGTATTTGAAAAGTTTTCATATTTCATTATTTGTTGGTTAATTCATCCAGGCTGGCTGGCTGGCTGGATGGCTGGCTGGCTGGATGGCTGGCTGGCTGGCTGGCTGGCTGGTACATGTACATGTCACAGGAAGTGCACATTTAAGTTTTATGAGTACTATTCCACCCTGGGTCTAACAAATACACTGGTTCTCTTGATGACTGAATGCCCGACTGGCCGACTGCCGCAGTGCACTGTCTGACTGTCATTTGCCTGGCTACCCGGCTACACGGCTGCCAGACCCTTTTGTTATACAAGTTGCTAAGAGATAAAGTTACATTTCATACACTCGACTCATATATCGTAATTGTGGGGACTCGAGTATTGGTGGGTAACTCGTCGGGGTCCCCATAATGCGTTATGTACTGATATATTCTGTAAAGTTATCTTTCTTTGTAAATATTTTTGGGACACCAGTCCCACTATTTTAGAACGTGTGCTAAGTCAGCTTTATTTATCATGTTCATAGTTTCAAAATAACAAGATGGTCAGTCAGTCTATTGCTTCTATTGCTTAGTTGGTTGATCCATTGCTTGATTGGCTGGTCATCAGTCAACCATTAGTCGGTGGGTTGCGCGTCAGTATTTGGTCTTGCAGTGTAGCCGTCTGCTATAGTATTGCGAGTTGCTTACGAGTAGGATGACATGCAGTTAGGCAGGCAGACCCACAAGAAGATTTGTAGGTGGACAGGAAGCTTGCAAGTGAGCTCCATGAATAACTGGAGTAACAACTTTGAAATTGCAAGTTAAGCCAAATATGGCGGAATTTTTGTTAATATATAACGGCAGTCTTAGTCTTCTGCATCGTTATTGCGATTGACTTTGGTATGACTAAACTGCGTGGGAGACTGGAAGTGACGTCATACAGATCGTTTGCACATGACGTCACTGAGTGTCAGCGAGCACCATCTCGGTTGATGGTTTGGTTTAAACTGGAGCCGTTACAGCCGAGCAGTTTCGATAAATTACTATTTCGTGCTTTCCTGTCAAAACAATTTTTCGTATTGTGTATGGTTTTGAGCTCTGGCACAAACACGATATGCAAAGAAGATTGACAGATTTCAAAGAAGATTGATAGATTTTAAGTTAGTGGTCATTCTGTACGTCACAGCTTCAGCGGAGCATGAGGTTTTTTATGATCACTAGTAGTGTATCTATTACTTAAATAGTATGAATCGACTCCAAGTATAACTACACTTTTTTTCTATGCTTTCATGTTTAACTAACTGACGGCTGAGTACCACATTATACTGCCTAACTGACAAACCACTTGGTTGCCTGCCTTAATTACTTCTATCTTAGAGCCTGGTTGGTAAAGTTACAGAAAACAGTTGTATCGTAGTAATATGCCGATCTTTTGGCTCACCAAACTAACACATTTTCCTATAATTCTGCAAGCCAGATGGCCTGTACTAATGTTTGGAAGCCTTTCTAGCTGTTAGTCTGCTCGTGTGCTTAACAGTCATGAGCCTTAGCACACAATCATTTGCTGACATGTTCAACGTGACTAGAATAGATTTTCTACCTTTTAGTTTAGGCTTGTGTCTTGATATAGCTATTTGCAATGGTTGTGCCACGTCCATTTAAATAGATTCAACGTTTGTTTTTTTTCTCATATATTTTAGACAATTCAAAAGTGGAAGGTAGTCTTAAAAGCAGTGTTATATGTTGCAAATGCCTAGGCCTTATGTGTATGCGAAGAATAGTTAAGTCTCCACAGTGCAAAAGTTCTTGTACAATTCCTCACAATACGACGCACATTTTTTACACAATTTACACATTAAACTCATACATCGTAATTGTGAGGACTTTAAAGAACCCGTCGTTCTGACCTAATGGCTTTAATTTTCTTTTATGTAATAAAACAAAACATTTCAAAAGCTTTACTTAAAGGCACTAACGTTTATTGAATTAAAGCAACTCGTATATGTTAACGGTAAAATAGAGTGAAGACTGTGAGGACCTGACTCAGGTCCTCATAGTGCCACGAGTCCTCACAGTGTAGGTGTGTAACTCACCGAGGTCCTCACAATGTGGGGTACGTTAGTACACACACACATACACATACATATACATATACATATATATATATATATATATATATATATATATATATACATGTACATATTATACATATACTGTACATATTATTCATATACATATTATGCATATATACATATTGTACATAATTATACGCTATTTGGGCGAGCAGTGGTAACATAATGATAATAAATGAGTTGAAAAACTTTATAAAGACGGTATTAAAAAGTAACTAGATTTTCGATCGCTAACTGCGATCTTCGTCAGAGTAAATGTGGGCAATACGGGCAAAATGTTTCTTCAACTTGCAATGCAACAAAGTTGTGTTGCAAGTTGAAAAGCGTTGTATTACCACCCACCTAAAAATTGTCACGCAACAATGATTTTGCTGCAAGTTGAAAAAATTTGTTGAAAAAAGTAGACTCCAGTTCTACTTGCTGCAGAAAGGACAGGCCACGAAGTTTTTCCTGATGACGCCAACATCGTAGAGAAGAGGGTACCAGATTACCATAATAAAAGAGTTTTCCTTGATGCAGTACATTCTATTTCAGACAGACGGCACGAAAGAACACAAAGAAATGCCACGCATATAAATTCCCTGTTAAATTTCCATATTAAAGTCTCTTGAGACGTAAAGAAGTATTCAAGAAATCCAGCTGCCTCGCTTAACTAAAGGCATTATACTCTGACGAAGATCGCAGTCAGCGATCGAAAATTTAGGGGGTGTTTATATGGAGGAGGGTCAGCCCTCTTTGCCGAGATCTCGCATCTCAGCGTAATTCTTTGTAAAAAATTGTTTGCGTTTACATGACAAGAGGGCCAGCCCTCCTTGGCGAGATTTCGCTATTGACAACGAGATCTTGCCTAGGAGGGCTGGAAATTTCCCATGTAAACACACTCAAGAGGGCTGGCCCTCTTAGGAGGGCTAGCAAATCGAAGCTCAGTATACTAAACGGTAAAGGTTGCCTCTACTAATACTTTTTTGTGTTTGTTATAAATTCAAATCGTGTT